>CM070876.1:74633620-75178620 GCA_036365515.1 Torymus aiolomorphi
ACTTATGGCTGCCTGCAGGCGAGATTTCAGTAGTTTCTCCAGGAGTTTTCCCGCCGTATCTAGCATGCACAGCGGGCGGTAGGTCGACGGTCTGTCTGCTGGACCCTTGCCCTTGCTGATGAGGACAAGTCTCGCTGTCTTCCAACGGGCAGGAAAAATGCCCGCCTTCAGGCAGGAGTTGTACATGTCCAGCAAGAGGCGCGGGTGACTGCCGCCGATGGCTTTCAAAAGATCTGCTGGTAATCCATCCGGCCGCGGAGCTCTCTTATTACGCAAAGATTTTATTGCGATGGAGAGCTCCATGTTCGTAAACAGGGGTGTTTCGAGCGGGCCAGATGTTGCTGGGCAATCCAGTCTGCTTGGGTGTTCGGGGAAAAGGGCACGTACGATGTTGGTGATCGTTAGCGCATCCTTCGGTGCTGACGAACCGAAGGTCGCCAGCTTGCGCATAACGATCTTGTACCCTAATCCCCACGGATCGTGATTCATCTCTTCCCCCAGCTCTTTCCAGCATCGCTGCCGGCTGGACTTGATGGCCCTCTTTAGGGATTGCTTGGCCGCTGTGTACTCTGCGGCCAAGGGGACTGGGTCGAGATCGCGTTTTTTGACCCTCTGCGTTCTGCGTCGCAACTGCAGGCACGTCTTACGAAGGTCCGCGATCTCGCTCGTCCACCAGTAAGCAGGACGTCTTGACCCACGTGTTCTCTTCCTGGGAACCGCCTGTACGCAGGCCTTTTCGATGACCTTCATGGTGTAGTCGGTCACCATTTTAGCCCGCGCAGATAGCGGCAGTGATTCCGGGATCTCACGCAGTGTTCGCTGTCCGTGTTCTATCGCCGTGGCAAGCCTCTCGGAGTCCATCTTGGCGATGTTCCACCTGGGAGGGCCGCGCTTGTGCGAAAACGGAGCCGGTCTGCTATCACGCACACGGAACGTATATACATGTGATCGCTTCCTGTGTAGTCTTCGATCACATGCCAGCTCTCGATTCGCACGGCTAGGCGTTCGCTTGCCAAGGAGACGTCGATAATGGTCTCCCTGTAGCCCGGTCGTCTGAAGGTCGACGTGGTACCTTAATTTAGTACCACGAGGTCTAGCCGACTGGCCATATCCACAACCAGCCGGTCCCTACGGTCCGACCGGGCTTCCCCCCACTCCGGGCTTTAACATTGAAGTCCCCGGCGATAATCAGCTCACCCTGCATCTCCCGCGCTGCATCTTCCAGGCCCTCCAGCTTGGCCTGGAAGTCGCTGATGGTCTGGTTTGGAGTAAGGTATACGATGATGTAGTGCGTTTGCTGGTGCCTCACCCAAACAAAATCGCTGCCGCCGCCATGACCCGCAATGTGGATATTCTGCGGGTCACGGTTCCAGATGGCTGCGGTGCCCAGGTCATTGGCAAACCATCCCGGACCATCTCTGTTTCGATACTGTTCGCTGATTAGTACAATATCAGCGTTTTTCTCGAAACAGATCTGTTCCAGGAGGTCGTGAGCTGCCCTACTCCTGTGCATATTGCCCTGAAGAACTACCGCCATTTTTTCTTGGCTTTTGCAAGTGCTTCTCGGAAGGCCCCACAAGCTCCTGATCCCGCCGTATGGTTGCGGGAGTCAGGTTTGTCTGTTTGTTCTGGACACAGGAAGCAACGTGGGGTGGCATTACATCCTGCGACCATGTGGCCTTCCGCCCCACATTGATAGCATCGCTTGCTGCGGTCGGGCCCTTTGCAGTCCGGGCTAAGATGGCCGAATCCCAGACATTTATAGCAACGGATAACCGTTGCTCTCCTGCGAATCCTGCAGTTGACCCAGCCTATCTTTATGCGGGCGGTGGCCATTAGTTTATCCGCAGCCGGTGTCTCCACCGTCACTATGGCCATCCGTTGTGCCCTCGCATTTGGCCGAGTCAAGGCAGACTGCAGGAACCCCTTGTAGTACTGCAGGTCTCTTTTTAAGGCCTCCTCTACTTCCTCACTGGAAGTGCAACTGTCGACGTCTCTGATCTCCAGGACGACTCTGGGGACCAGTTCCCTAACAACCGTGCAGTCGTTTCCAGTAGCTTCTCTGAGTGCTTCTGAGAAGGCAGTTCTTGATGCTGTATTGCCTTCTTTCTTTCAGCTCGAGGAGTACCTGACCTGCTCTTGTTTGCCGGATGGATCGGATCTCTACTCCACTTTCTTCCGGCTTGACAGCCTTGCATATGGTGGACAGAATGTCCGCATACAACTTGCCGCCTGCCGGTTTGAGCACGATCGCATCCGGCTTTGTTCCCTTTTCTTTCTTCTTCTTTGTCTTCTGCTTCCCCTGCTGTTGTTGCGGCTGCTGTTTCTGTGGCTGCTGCTGCTGTTGTTTCGGCTGCTTCCGCCCTTTTCTATTTTTTACTGCAACCCATTCTTCCTTAGGGGTATCTGCCTTTTTTCTTCTTCTTCATCGGCTTTTCCCCCGTATCCAGGCTAGGTGGGCTAGATGCGCCTCGCTTCGCGCTGCCAAGTGACTCGAGGCCAAGTGACCCTCTTGGTGTGCCCATACTTTCTACCAAGGACGTCGTCCTTTGCCTCCTGGCTGGGGTGTAAGCCCTGTCCTGCTTAGCAGTCCGCAGTTCCATTTTCACGGCGCATTCGAGCTGCTCCAGTTGATCTGCCATAACTGGAATCCCCTTCTTGATATCCGTTTTGATGTTAGGTTGTGAATTTAGCGCCTTAACCGTAGTCTTGAGGAGCGCTCGCATTTCTGCAAACACCTTCTCCACCGCAGTCTGGCATACACCTTCTGTCTCCTTATTTTGTTGGTTTTGTTGGGTGTTTGAATTCATCATCATGCATAGAATATGTTGTCGGAGCGCTCCTGGGCCGCCGGCAGTGAGGGGCCTGAACCCTGCATTAACCAGCAGGGAGGCTGCCCTGCATAACGGTGTATAATCCCGCTCCCGTATCAGTGCCGGGTGGTTCGCGGGTGGGACGCTGCTGCGGGGTGTGGGGGGCTCCGTCGAGGCCACTGCGGTCTACAGGGGTGTTGAACTCCCCGCAAGTACGTCAGCGGATACCCCGGACCCTCAGCCGAATGTACTCTGGCCCACACAATACAATTCACACGAATGTAGGTTACAGGAGAATAAAAAATCAAAATGGAAGAGACAAATACACAAAACGCAGTTAGGGCGCAAGCTGCACTGGGTGTCCCGCCCAACAACGAGTTCCTGACACCGGCGAAAACTCTGGAAATCAGGAACAGAACAGCTAGTACGTCGAGCTATTATAGCACCGTTAGTGATGCTAGCACCTCTGGTCCGACGCCCCAAAATGCCACAGGGTCCCCCATCTCGGACAACGAGGTAGACAAGACCCTTCCTGACATGCTGGCGGAGATTTCGGTAATGGATAAAGCAGTGGAGAAGCAGAAAAACATCTCCAGAGATGTAAAGGATGGGCTAAAGAAGCTTAGGACTCTGGTGGCGGAACTCCAAACCGCTCAAAAAGAAGCCAAAAAGACGGCCCGCACAGTCAGGCTCCCCAAGCGGCGTAGGGGTACAGGGGATAGCCCGGACTCACAGCCTGTGACCCAAAGAAAGAAGAAGTCTATGGCAGCCAATAGCAACCAAGTCCCACAGATACAAGTAGCGGACGACAGAGGGGATCCGATCGAACCCCAGCCTGGAACAAGTGGAAACCCCCAAGCGAACTGGGAAACCGTGGAAAGCCGAAAGAAGAGAAGGAAAAAGAAGGAAAAGGAGAACCTCAGACCGCCGGTACAGCCAATCCGCAAAGCTGCTAAGCAGCGGGGTGCAGTGGTGTTAGTCGTGCCCAATGATGGCAAGACCTACACGGACGTTGTACAGACGCTACGGACGGCTGACACACCCGACAACGACCTCCAAATCAATGGAGTTACAAAGACAAAGGACGGCGCCGCATTAGTACGCACCAAAGGAGACGCATGCACTCAGGGAAACCTGAGTGGACGCCTCCGGGAGATACTACGCGAACAGGGACGTATAAAAGACATGACCCGAAAGGTGACCCTGGAGATACTGGACTTGGACTGCCTTACAGATACGGAAGAAGTACAGAATGCACTAAACGGGATACTGAATCCGGACGAAGACAGGCGGATCTCGGTCCTCGGCCCAAACAGCCGCGGGCAGAAGATGGCTATCTGCGAGCTCGGAGACAAACACTCGACAAGGCTGCTAGAGACGGGACGCATAAAGATAGGTTTCGTCAATTGCCGAGTTAGGCCCCGGTTAATAGTGCCGAGATGCTATAAGTGCCTCGGCTACGGGCACTGCCGGCAGGACTGCACAGGAGCGGACAGACGAGACTGCTGCTGGAAATGTGTCAAGTCGGGTCACGTGGCTAAGGCCTGCTCGGGGGCCCCCTCCTGCTTCCTCTGCTCATCGCGGGGGGACGGGAGGGTGGCGCACGTAGTGGGCACGGCGGCGTGTCACGCATTCAGGACAGCTTTGACGGAGGCAAAGACCAGACAGCAGTCTTCACGGACCAAATAAGAACGACGACGGTCCTCCAAGGCAACCTGAACGGCAGCAGCTTGGCTCACGCCCTACTGCCTCAGCTTGCCGAGGAGATGAACGCGGACGTTGTTATGATTACCGAACCGTACAGAGACAGAGACACTGCGACTTGGTTTATAAATTCCTCTCGCTCCGCGGCGCTGTGGATTCGGGGTAGAGCCGCGTCACAGATAACGGGCCATGGGGCGGGCGAAGACTATGTCTGGGTGAAGACCTCTGACGTGACGTACGTCAGCGTGTACCTCACCCCTAACTGCAGCGCCGTGGGGTTTGAACGAAAAGTGGCACCCTCGAGGACGCTCTGAGGGACATCACTGGCGCTGTTATTCTTGCAGGGGATGTTAACGCAAGGGCGATCGAGTGGGGCATGACCACGACGAACAAACGCGGGCGGCTGCTGTTGGAGATGGCCGCAAGGCTAGAACTGACAGTGGCAAACGTGGGACAGGTGACGACCTATAGAAGACCGGGCTATGGGGCATCCATCCCAGACGTGACATTCCCGACGGACGGACTTATCCCGAGAGTCGAGAGATGGCGGGTGTTCGAGGGCTACACAGCCAGCGACCACCAGTACATCGTTTTCGACGTGACGGACAAGACACAGACCAGAACGAGGACTCCCCTAACCCCAGTAGGGTGGAATCTGAAAAAACTCGACGCTGACAAACTGACGACACAGCTCGACCGAGGACGCGACCCGACTACGGCGATCCCTCGCGGCATCGTGGGAAGGGAAAAGGCTGAGAGACTGACACAGGAAACGGCGGGGCTTTTGAGGCGGCTCTGCGACGCTTCAATTCCGAGAAGACGGACGAGACGTGACAAAGAACCGGTGTACTGGTGGACGAAAGAGATCGCGCACCTCCGACGCGAATGCCTGCAGCTCCGACGGGCGGCTCAGCGTACTCGTGACAGAGCGGATGCGATGGCCCGCTCGGAAGAGTACCGCGCGGCGCGAAAAACACTGAGGCGCGCTATTAACGACAGTAAAAACGAAAGTTGGACCAAACTGATAAACGAGGTGGACTTAGACCCTTGGGGAGCGGGCTACAAGATTGTCACCCGCAACCTAGGACGGAATGGCCCACCCGTAATCAGGGACGAAGAAACGATGGACAAAATCGTCGATGGCCTCTTCCCAACACACCCTGAACAAGTGTGGGGGGGGATGATGACGTCGACGCCGACGAGATGCCAGGGTTCACCCGAGGTGAGCTCAGCCTGGCTGTTGCTCAGCTCGCGGCGGGGAAGGCACCAGATCCGGACGGCATCCCAGCGGAAATCCTCGGAATAGTCGCAAAACGACGCCCGGAGATACTCCTGAACCTCTACAATACGTGCCTGGTGGCAGGGGTGTTCAGCAAAGACTGGAAGACGGCACGGCTGATCCTCATTGATAAAGGAAAGGGTGGGGATCTAGATTCGCCGTCATCCTACAGACCGCTGAGCTTGCTGAATACACTTGGCAAGCTCTTCAAAATGCTGCTCAGACCGCGAATCCAACAGGCGGTTCGGGAAGCTGGTGGCCTGAACGACAGACAATACGGTTTCAGACAAGGGCGGTCGACGATAGGAGCAATCCAAAAAGTGGCTGACTCCTTTGACAGAGCACAGACTAAACCCCACAAGGACAGGCCAATAGTGCTCATGGCAATACTCGACGTACGAAACGCCTTCAACTCGGTGAGGTGGGCGGATATCGTACAGGCATTCTCAAATGCTTTCCCGCTACCCCCATACCTTCTCCGAGTTCTGAAGGACTACCTACGCGACCGACACATCACGTACGTGACTCAGACTGGGGTTAAGACAAGACTTATGACGGCAGGCGTAGCGCAGGGCTCAATTCTGGATCCCGATATTTGGAATGTGGGATACGATGAGGAGCTGGGCCTCCCGATACCGCCGGGGGTCTATCTTATCGGCTACGCAGATGACCTCGTCATCGTCATCACCACCAAAGACATGCGACTGGCCCAGATGAGACTGACTCAGGCGACGAGACGAGTGGACGGATGGATGCAAAGTCGGGGACTGCAGTTGGCGATGCAAAAGACAGAACTACTGTACCTGACAAGAAGACACGTAGACACGACGATACCGATGACGGTGGGGACGTCCGTTGTGCGACCGGGACAGTCCGCCAAGTACCTGGGGGTTACCCTGGATACGAGGATGACCTCTTGGCCTCACATACGTGGCGCCGCTGACAGGGCTGCTGAACAAACTGCCGCTCTCGCCCGCCTCATGGCGAATACAAAGGGAACAAGACCGAGCGCACGACGACTGCTTATGACGGTGACCCACTCGATACTCCTATACGGGGCCGAGATTTGGGCGGACGCGACGAAAACCGAGAAATACCGCAAAAAGATCGCGGCAGTACAAAGACGCGGGGTGCTGCGAATCGCGTGCGCGTACCGCACCGTCTCGGAGGCGGCAGCGCTGGTGATCGCGGCGGTTGTCCCCATAGACCTCCTAGCTCTCGAGCGAAAGAGGATCTATGAGGGAAGCAAAGAAACGGGAAGAGCGAGGGCCTCCGCAGACGCACGGACGGACACCCTGACAGCCTGGCAGACGCGCTGGACGGACTGTGACGAAGCTAAGTGGACAAGACGCCTCATCAAGGACGTGCGGCTGTGGAAAGAGAGAGCTGGGGAGGTGAATTTTTATCTTACTCAGTTTCTCTCAGGACACGGCTACTTCCGCCAGTATCTCCACCGGATGGGGAAGGTAACGACCCCGTCCTGCAGGTACTGCCGACATGACAGAGACGACGAAGAGCACACATTTTTTGTGTGTCTTCGCTGGACAGTTGAAAGACTCCGACTAGAGGCAAAGACAGGGGAAATAACACCGGATAACACTGTGACCGTGATGTTGACAAACAAAGACGACTGGGACGACATAGCACGCTACGTGACGTACGTACTACAACGAAGAAAGACAGAGAGTTGCCTTGAGGGCTAAAAACTGACAAGACCAGACACGGAAAAAACCAGACGAGACAGATACGAGCGCCGCAAGGCATAGACACGCCGACCGGCCCGAAGTAATGTGAGAAACAGTTCCGGGCCGGTTTTTCGGTGAAAACCGTGGAACGTACATCTTGGCCGTTTGCCGGATATAACGGAGGTGGGAGTTTAGTAGGTAGTCTTCCTTCAGGCTCGTTGCCCTTTCGAAGGGCGAAAAGGCTGGAAGGACCGAGCCCTACACACGGGGTGTTGAGGCCCGCATGCCTCCCCCAACGTGCGTAAAAGCATTCTCCAACTCCACGGATAAAAAAAAAAATAATAATAATAATAATAATAATAATAATAATAATAATAATAATAGCAGCTGAGCGCCCGGGGTCTATCTAGTCATAGATGAGCATTTTTCCATGCTACCGGGCGCGTCCCCAGGTTGCGGATCGGGGAAGGGCCAGCTGGGACTGGTCAGCTGCGAATATATTGAATAAGCAGTCGCGGACAGAGGAACGTGAGAATGGACGAATGAATGGGCACAGTATGAGTGGGCTGCGGCCGACGGTCTGTCGATATTCCGTGCGATCAGGGAGGAGGTAAGCGACATGTGTAACCTTAACACCCAGGTATTTGACGTAGGGGGAGGAGAGCGGAGGATGGCCATAGTCGTAATGGACGAGACTGCGGCCAATCCTCTCCTAAGGATAGGGAGGATTAAAATAAGGTATTTCAGCTACCGAGTTAGAAAGCGAATAGTGGTTCCGCGATGTTTCAGATGCCAAGGCTTTCGGCATCTGAAAAAGGACTGTAAGGACGAGGATCGTAGTGCATTATGCAGAAAATGTGGAAAACCAGATCACGTGGCCAGGGACTGTCGCGCGAGACCGGATGGTCAGGCCTGCTTCTTGTGTAAAAAACGCGGGGTTGCGGCCACTGAGGTAGCGCATTTCCCGGGCACGGGGACATGCGTCGCTTTCAGAGACGAACTAGAAAAGTTAAAGCGGCCTAAAAAATGACGACGGTTCTACAAATAAACACGAACGGCGCCGTACTCGCTGATGACCTGCTCACTAATCGACTGAGCCAGGGGCTCGCGGATGTGTCATTGGTTAGTGAACAGTATAGGCATCGGGCCCGCAATACGACCACGTAGTTCGCGGACGAGACCGACACAGCGGCGGTCGGGATAGCAGGTATACATAGGTCAAAGATTACCGGACGAGGCAAGGGAGAGGGTCTAGTATGAGCGCGCGTCGGAGATGTTACCTACGTGAGCGTGTATATATCCCCCAACTTACGAAGAAACCAGGTTGAACGCATGGAAGACGTATTGCAGAATATCTGTAGCCTCCTACTGGTTGCAAGAGATTTTAACGCAAGGGCGATAGAATGGGGTATGCCAGAGACGAACAGTAGGGGCAGGGATTTACTCGAGATGGCCGCTAGATTAGTATTGGAGGTTGCGAACGAGGGCACGGTCACTACTTATCGACGCCCCGGGGTCGGCGAATCCATACCAGACGTCACTTTTGCATCTGAGCAACTAGTACCGAGGATTAGTAACTGGCAGATCTTAGAGGAAGAGTCAGGCAGTGATCACCAGTACATCATGTTTACGGTTTTAGATAGGGTAGGTGTACCCCAAGCGAGTAGACCATTACCGCGGTGGAACGCCCATCGATTAAACGTGGATCGGCTAGTAGAAGTGCTAAGTGTACCACAAAGGTCCGACGAAAATGATTTATCAGGCCGGGAGCGTGTGGAAGCCCAGGTGACGAGGGCAACGTCAGCTATAGTAAGAGCATGCGATGCCTCTATGCCGCGAAGCAGAAATGGAAACCTCCGCCAATCAGCGTACTGGTGGACAGAGGAGATCACGGAGTTAAGTAGGGTATGCTTGAGGCTTTGTAGACGGGCACAGCGTGCACGGGAACGACGCGAGGCCACTGTTTTTAACGCTGAATTTAAACAGGCACAGAAAAGGCTACGGCTCGTGATTAAATGCAGTAAGCGACGATGCCGGAAAGAGGTGTGCGACGAAGTTAACTCCGACCCGTGGGGACTAGGCTACAAAATCGTAACTCGTAGAATAGGGGCAATGAAGCCACCGGAGATAAAGGAATCGCGGTTGATAAGTGAGATAGTTGACGGGCTTTTCCCTGAGCATCCGCCGAGGGAAGAGACTCTGTATGAGGACATGCGACAGGAGGATATACCTTCGTTTACCAAGCCTGAGCTACGGGTAACGATTAGATCTCTTAAGAGCGGCAAGGCGCCAGGCCCCGATGGGATTCCAGTTGAGGTTTTAAAAGCCATCGCCTCGCGATGCCCGGAAACCTTACTGGATATCTACAACTTATGTCTCAGGGAAGGTGTTTTCAGCAGTCGTTGGAAAAGGGCGAAGCTTGTCATTATTAGCAAAGGGAAGGGAGACATGGCATCCCCGACCGCGTCTATTAGACCCGATCGGCAAGGGTATGGAGGCGCTATTAAGGAGTAGAATCCAGATCGCGATACAACAGTCAGGGGGTTTATCGGAAAACCAGCATGGATTTAGAAAGGGTTTTTCGACGATAGGCGCGATACGATCGGTTACCGCGGCAGTGGGGCGATCAAGGGAACGATGTCACGGAGCGCGACCACTGGTGTTGGTAGCAACGCTGGATGTTAAAAACGCTTTCAATTCGGCACGCTGGGCAGACCTACTCGCAGCGCTGAGGGCCTTCGGGATCCCACCCTACATACTACGCGTAGCAGAGGACTACTTCCGGGATCGCGAACTCATTATCGAGACGAGCGAAGGGACGGTGGTTAGGGAAATTACGGCAGGCGTTGCACAGGGATCACTGTTGGGCCCCACTTTTTGGATCGCGTCGTACGACGGATTGCTGCGCCTGGACATGCCCAACGGGGCATTTCTCGTAGGATATGCGGACGACGTCGCGGTGGTGGTAGAAGCACGGAACGCGGACTTGGCACAACTTATCTTGTGCCAGGTAATGAAACGAGTAACTATGTGGATGACGGAGCACGGGCTCAGTCTCGCGTTGGCGAAAACCGAGGTAGTACTATTGACACGTAAAGAGATCCCTACGATACTACCGGTGTACGTAGGATCCGAGTTAGTAACTACGAGGCCGACTGCGAAGTATCTAGGTGTCACCCTGGACTCAAAGCTTTGCTTTTGGCCCCACATCAGGGAAGTAAGGGCAAAGGCAGAAGCACGTATATCGGCGCTAAGTAGGTTAATGTGCAACGTTGGAGGCCCGCGGACATCCAAGAGAAGACTTCTCATGGCGACGACCAACTCTATACTTCTCTATGGAGCGGAGATTTGGGCTGATGCCATGGAAGTTATCAAGTACAGGAAGAGAATGGTGGCGATGAAGCGGCGAGGTGCGCTGAGAGTTGCATGCGCGTATCGGACGGTGTGGGTAGAGGCTGTGGCGGTGATAGCTGGTATGATTCCGATCGACCTGCTCGCACGGGAACGGAAGCAGATCTACGATAGGAGCGCAGAAGTAGGACGGGCAGACGCGGAGGGCGAAGCCCGCCGCCAGACGCTACAAACTTGGCATGAGAGGTGGAGGGCGGGGACGAAGGGTAGATGGACCTACCTATTGATTCAAGACATAACGAGGTGGCTGGGACGGAAGTACGGAGAGGTTAACTTTTACCTTACGCAGTTCCTGACAGAACATGGATACTTTCGATATTACCTATTTAAATAAGGTAAAATAAATACGCCGAAATGTAAATACTGCGGGCACGAGAGGGATGACGCAGAACACAACTTTTTCGCATGTAATAGGTGGGCCGCGGAAAGACAACGATTGGAGGTGAGGGTAGGGCGACTCTCGCCGACGTGGTGATCGAATGCATGCTTTCAGGGAAAGACCGATGGGACGCGATAAATACCTTCATCGAAGGGGTACTGCGCGCGAAAAAACGAGACGGATGCTTAATAGATTAGATAGGGCATCGTAGAAAGAAAGAATGTCGGAAGGACGGATGACGCCCTCGAGGGCGGTAGGGCTGCGGCCCGACCTGAAGTAATGCGAAAGCGGTTCCCGGTCGAGGCTGCCGTAGTGATAGGTTTTGGGTGTTTAGGGGGTAGAAATCCCTCACACCACGGAGTTGGCTACTCCGTGATGGTCTCAGTGGGCCTCTCTTTTTGCTCCACCTCCAAAGCAAGGACGGGCGGCCCGGAAGATTCACCTAGTACCTCGGAAAAAAAAAATAATAATAATAATAATAATAATAAAAAGATGATAAATTATAGAAAAAAGCTCTTAAGCAATTTTAATACATTAATTTTTATTTTTGAGCTTTTGTAATCTGAAAAAAAAAGAAAAAATCCCCCCCTCCATTAAAAAAATATGAGCAAAATAAGGTGTCAGACGGCACCTGGGTTTTCGACGAATCTAGTTAAAAACTAAACCTATTTTTAGTGGCCTAAAATAGCAATCCAGTGTGAAACGAAGACCGATTTTTCAAAACTCTTTAGCGGTTCTCAACGTAAAAACGCGGAGTCCCTGAGATAGGACTTTCTTAAGTGCGACGTCGAAATAGGACTTTTTTCCACGCGACGTCGAAATAGCACTTTTTTCGACGCGCAGCCGAGATAGGACTTTTTCCCACGCGAAGACGAGATAGGACTTTCTTACGCGCGAAGCTGAGATAGGACTTTTTTTCACGCGACGTCAAGATAGGACTTTTTTCCGTGCAAAGCCCAGATAGGACTTTCTCTCTCCTAGCCGACGATATTAACTTACTTCAGACGAAGTTAAGTCAACTAGTCTCTCCCTTTTCATTGACTTCTCCTTTTATATCAATGAAAAGAGATCGCCTTTCCCATTCGTCCACTGAATATTGTCTAATTATCTCGTTCCGATCTCTTATACTCTCCAAAAGAAATACCGTTATTAAATTTTTCTCTTTTTGGTCAAAGTGAAAAAGAGAACCTTCTGTGATATTTACTGTAAAAAAGATACTAGCTGTGAATTGTATTGTCAATATATTAATAATAATAAGTAGGAAAATATTACTTACGCAAAGTATCCATTCTGATTTATCTTTCTTTTAGCTTTTTAAAGAGAACTCGATTCCAATAAGTCGTCGACTTTTGCGTAGCGCAAGTTCAATTAACCTATTTGTCAATATGACAATCAATTATTATTATTATCCAATTTCATGGTATTCTTTTTATGTATCACTTTTTAATTTTCGGGTGAAACTTGTAGACACATTCAATGAAATTTCCAATGAATATGATAACAAGTTGTACCGCTCTGCTGGGAATCAGGGCAGAGGTTCGCGGGTAATCACTAAATCACAAACAACGACTAAGTAAAATCACTACGTACTTTATTGCGTACTAAACTACGTTAATTACACATCATCGATTTAAGGTACATTACAATGGTATGGGCGCCAGATGCACGCGTCTCTTGCACCAAGAACGTTGTTCGCTGGCTAGCTTCAGCCGAAAGCAGAGAATCCTAATCTACTACTACAACTACAGCACGAGCTGCAGCTGGCGCAAATTCGGAGTCTCGTGGCTCCCGCTTCGGATGCGCACACACACGCACTGGGAAACCGGGGACGGGAATATACAAAGGGCAAACCTTGGCCAGGACGCTGCTGCTGAGGCTTCCTCTCGGTCTCCCTC
Organism: Torymus aiolomorphi; assembly: GCA_036365515.1. Taxonomy (NCBI): domain Eukaryota; kingdom Metazoa; phylum Arthropoda; class Insecta; order Hymenoptera; family Torymidae; genus Torymus; species Torymus aiolomorphi. The sequence continues at coordinate 74,646,787 of CM070876.1, forward strand.
TCGCTGTCCCTCGGGCGCTACCTCTCCGGTCGGTGGCGAAGGTCGGCAGGGCGCACTGGCAGGCACATACACGTCGGCAGCGAAACACGATCGCGAGCACGCGGCACGGCGGTAGGCGACAGAATGGAATATACCGGCCGGTGTGCTCACGCTGCTCCGCTCCGCTGTCCTCGTTCGTCCATCGGCCGCCTTCTTCACTGCGGCGCGCGCGAGCGGTCCGTATACGGCTGATGCTCGCACGCGCCGTCCGGCGGATGGCCGATACAGCGCTGTAGGCCAATCAATAGAGGTTTTTTGCGTGCCATAAATCTTATTAGTAAGCGGTAAACGCTATTGTACGCAGAATAATCCACAGTATAAGTGGTATATAAACTCGACTAGCAGCTCCGTTCTATATATATTATTATTAACAATTTAATGCAAAAAAAAGCGCTTTTTTATGGTTTTTTGCTTTTATAGCCGAAACTAGTGGACCGATCTTGATAGTCCAATGAGATAAATTGTAGTAAATGAAATTACGAACAAAACTAGATGTTGATCGAATCGATCGGACGATTAGTTACGGAGAAAAACGTGCAAAACCGAAAAAATGAGCGTTTTTTGAAAAATTCATATATCCGCCATTTTTAAAGATGTGGCGGATATCTCTGGCGAATTGATAGTAATTCACATGTACTTTATGTGTGCGAAAACCAGGGACTGTGCGATTATTAGCTTTTGCGTAATCGTGATTTTAATTTTTGAGTAGGCTATTTTTGAGCGAGGCTGTATGCTCTACGGGTTATCCGATTGCAATTATCAAAAATGATTTTGAAAGTTCAAATGTTGAACTATAAAACGTCTATCTTGGATTTTTGATTAAGTACTGTTTTATACCTGAAAACAGCTGTCAAAGTTGACCAAAAACGCCCGAGCGCACAGAAGTGGCGGAGTGGTGGGGGGCGCGCGGCGACTGAGGGGAGCCGATATACATAGTAATAGAACGCGCTGCGCGCAACGCACAGATCTTTGCTTTTAATTTCCTCAGCAACTAGTGGAGCTATTTTAATCATTTTTTTTTTATTTCGGGGTAACTCAACCCAACTAAACCGATTCTGCACTTTTATTTGATGAAAAACGAACAGAAAGGCAGTTATTCGACGTTTTAATAGGTTGATAAAATAATAAATATAAACTTTCTATTTTTCTTAATCTACATTATATTTATTAGAAAAATTTACAGTGTTACTTAAAAACTATGTTACATTAATTATTTTTTTTCCGCTTCGGTGGTAGCAAATCGATTTCATCCTCGCAGTGATACGAGTCGAGTTCGCATTCGTTCTCGTCACTCGAATCATCTTCTAATTCTAATAATGTTTTATTTATGACTAAGTTATAACATGTATCTTCGTGGCAGTGTACATAAAGATTTGTGCACTCTAAGCCGTGCTTTTTGCAACTGCACGAAGCATCTACACATCCCTTTTTTGAGCAAGTGCATGAAATTTGCGATAATAATTTTTGGGGTATCGGCGGATCCGTCGTTCCTACCGGGAGCAAACATTTATTTTTTATTTGCCAACCCCAATCAGTAGGTATTAAAGAGTTATTACCTAACCATAATTGGAGTTGGTAATACACTCTAAATGCATGTTGCTTAGCGGATCCCTGCGTTGGTGGCAAAGTTTCTAAAGCAAATTTCGTTTTCGTTTTGGCTTTGCAAAAATGTAAGTATCGCAAATCATGCAGTGAAAAATTACTGCTTTCTTCGATTAATTTCTTTTCTGCTTTGTTGCTGTACAGGTCGATTATTAACTTATAGGCATTGCTAACTATTTTTTCAGAACTGGCATTTTTTTCATAAAATACTGCAGATAAATCTAATAATTTTTCGTGGTTAACTGTATCTATTAATTTATTTTTGCCTATTCTATAAAAATTAGAGGTTGTATCGCAGCCAGAAAATGCATGTAAAAATGTTATTCTATTTCTTAAAAAGGGATATTTGAAACTATTACTATTAAAATACTGATTTGGTGTTGAGCCTTTGTTTTCTTTACAAAAATAAATGTTGTTAATGTTCTCTGCCAGTTCTGAAAAAATAACTAGCAAGTCTATGTCTTCGCCCACAATCACCACAGTTGTTTTATAATCAGCGCGGGCATTATTTATCGCAGTCATTACTATTAACCGATCTGCGTCCTCCGGGGCTATTTTTGTTTGAAATCGTACAGCATTTAGAGCTAAACAAAGCATATTTATTAATCTCGTTTTATTTTTTTCACTGCTCAAAAATTGCTTTTGATTAACAACAATCGTTCTATTGCTATCGAAAGCAATTTCACGACCTATATTCTTCAATTGCCTACGCGAACGCTCTACAGATTTTGTTGATGTTTTATTGTCATCGGGATATCCATCAAAAATAATATAACTATTTTCGCTGTAATGTCTGGTCGCATACGAAACGTAGGTATTTATTATTTCTGCCATTTTCATGTTACTTTGCCACACAACTCTATGCAAAAATAATCCGCCGTCGACAACATGTGTTATCTTTGATGGTACGTTTATACTCGGTAATGAATCAAAATTGAGGTAGAATGCGGATTTAGATGTTTTCCGCATGCCATTTTCATCAAACAATGACAGCGGAATCGGCGATAGTTCATACGAACTACAATACTCTTTCATATCGTCTTGGTTTTGAATATTGAGCGAAATTTTTTGGAAAATTAGCAACGGTGAGATATACACATCCTCATTTGCACTATTTTTTATAATGGAGTTCGCAGCTGCCAAATGGGTAACTTTACTGCTTCTTTTATATTTTACGTCAGTAAACTTTTTATTTGACGCCTCATCCATCAAAATCTTCCCTAATTCAAAAGCTTTGTGGCAATTCACGAGCGATAAATCACCAATCACTCCGGAATATGTACCAATTAATTTATCGCTTTCTGGGAATGGATCAAATGTATTAAAAAAGTCCTGCAGTTTTTTTAAGTCATCTGCGTCTCTGGAGATACGAGAAACTCGATTGTCGACATGCTGTTCAGATGTAGCAAATGTCATGTTGCAAAATAGCTCTATGGCATTGCTGACCTCTAATGCAGCTGGCCTTGACAACACCCATTTTCCAATGACATTTTCCGTGAGTCCACGGCCGTGTGTCAAGCCTCCAGCGCATTTCATTGACCGCATCAAAACCTGCTCGATAGTCATATCAGACCATAATCCGCACCAAAAGCGATTTGAAGGTCTTATCGTATGAAAGCCCTGCTTACAGAATTTATCATATTCCACTATATCCATGCTTTCTTTTAAATTAACCATCTGTTGGACGTACAAAAGACACGCCTTAGCGTATAAATGATGACCTGAAGCGAAAAAAAAGGTATCATTAACGTTACTGTTTCTACATGTTGGTCAAAATTACCAGAACGTTCTGCATCTATGAATCTTTGCAGTAAATAAATTAGTTTAAAATATTGTAGCCACAGTTGACTTGTTGGGCCATTATTTTCTAAATTCGTTATTACCGATGAAATAGTACATTACGGTACAAGTGACGAAAGTTGAAGTTCCGCCACTGCGTGAAGTTGGCGCCCGAGGCGAAGCCGAGGGCGCTATATCACGCAGTGGCGGGCCTTGAAGTTTTGTCTCGTGTACCGTATACTATTTTTCTTGATGTCCGGTGGAAAGTACGTTTGCTACTGACAATGATAATGCACCCGACGGGCTCGAGAGCATTGAGTTCGATGCCCGCCCCCGACATTTGCGTCACGAGCGCAGCGAGTGCTGCTGGTCGGGGGGGCGGGCATCGTAAACATCACGTGCATAATTTTAATAAGTGAATTTTACTGAAGATCATGTAAAATATTTTTATTTTACGTGCAATTGTTACAATTGTTACACGTACAATTATTAAACATGCGGCACTTTTGCTCCATTTGTAGCAACAAAGTCAATTACTTTATTTGTATCTGAAAAAATAAATGATCACTCAAGAAGAAATTCTCACAAAAAGTGCGACATTATTAACGAACAATCTTTTACCCATTTCACAAATTAAAGCAATATAAATCACTTGTATACCCGATGGGCCACATTGATTCTGACAATGCATACCCCGTTAGTGACTGTCACACATAATATTTAAATCGTTAACATACCTCGAAAATGATATGAACATTCAAAAGGTTATGTGTGAGTGCCACTAACGGGACATGCATTGCTAGAATCAATGTCCATCGGGTGTACCTTGATGATCAGAAGTGATAGTTTTTGTTGTAAATATAGGTTAATGACTTTGAATATGTTGACAAAACCTCTAAAACAATCTATTAATAAAGTCTACAGTTGCCTAGTTACCAACTCAGAATCAATGGTTAAATGTCCTTCTTTCGCCATCGAAAACAATGACGAAACCACGTACTTTCCACCAGGGCATCAAGAAAATTTTATTTGTACGCTTTTCATTAAGAAAGTCATTAAATAATTTTCAAAATTTTCGGTTCCTACTTTTTGTAAATTATCATCTAAAAACGTTTTCTCTTCTTCTGTAAATTCTATTTTTTCTAAAATAATAGTAGCAAGCGCAGCTTGTACTAAAAGTGACCTCGCACAGACCTCAAAAAAGCATGACCTGTTAAAGCCTTATCCGCTGATAATTCGGCGTATATCGTCGAAAAAGCTTCTTTCAGGCCGCTACCTGCCATTATATTACCAATAGCGCCAAGAAAAGACATCGCAAGATGAAATCCTCCTAATCGTGAGATTACTGAGCGGATATTATGGGGATCGTTATCTGCCTCTATAGAAGCGACGATTTCGCTAGCTTTCATGTATAAAGGCAAATCAAACGTTACAAAGCAGTGCTTTTGATTATTTGTATTTGCTCTCCGTCGTGCATCGATTAAAGATGTTAAAATTGTTATATGGTCGCTCGGTGGCGCTTTAATAAACGGCAAAGCAATAATTCTCGTCGTACAAAAATCATTATTCAATAAATGAAATTTATTCATAAATCCGTGCCAATTCGGGGTCTTCCGTGGTGCAGTATGCTTGCCGTAAAAATATAGAAAATCGATCGCTTTGATTTCAATTGTAAAGTCAGCACTATGTATTTCTTTCCAATTACGTATAGTTATATTATCTAATTTGAATGGCTTGTTATTCTTAAAATCGGTCAATGGAAGGAAACCGAACGTGCCATCAGTACTAGTAGATAATGTTCCTTTTAAACGAGGCACACAATTATTAAAATTAACCGAACTTGATGGAGTCGCACACATAATACCGCCCATACAATGAAACGTATTTTTGCCATCAATGGTGGCTGTATTATGGTCCGCATTATCATATACGAATTGCAAAGAGGTATCTCCAATGAAATCGAAATGTTCAGGGTCATTAACGAGGGAGTTTTCAAATCGTACTGTTTCTGCGTAGGACTCACAGAGCCCAATATTGTAGAGACAATCTATTAAACCTCGCGCTGCAAATTTCGTATGTATCATACATGATAGTCCTAATAATATAGGCGATGAAAAGGATCGTGGTCGCATAGATGATATTAAAATATGGGCTGCGGTAACAATTCTGTTTTCCCACTTATCCCAAGATCCATTTTTTCGCTCATGTTTATGAGTTTTTATAAGAATTTCGAGCATTAATTGCAACGTTTCCGGAATATCTTTCCGAATCGTACTGTTTCTGCGTAGGACTCACAGAGCCCAATATTGTAGAGACAATCTATTAAACCTCGCGCTGCAAATTTCGTATGTATCATACATGATAGTCCTAATAATATAGGCGATGAAAAGGATCGTGGTCGCATAGATGATATTAAAATATGGGCTGCGGTAACAATTCTGTTTTCCCACTTATCCCAAGATCCATTTTTTCGCTCATGTTTATGAGTTTTTATAAGAATTTCGAGCATTAATTGCAACGTTTCCGGAATATCTTTACTGTTATTTAAGAAATCCGTTGGCGTATTATAATTCTCTAAGTCAACTTTCATAGCCCTAACATCTTGTAGAATAAAATGACTGACTAATTCCACTATTCTCAACCTTTCTTCTTTTTCATTTACTTTGCGATTTGAATACCAGCTATCTTGTATACATTTACCTAACGTTTGTTTAAAACAAATAAAACGATCATTTGAGCTAGAATAAATTACTATTTCATCTTCGAAATGATTTTTTAAAAGTATTTCTATGCGACCAAGTCGGGGTAGATCAGTATCTCCGAACTTATTTACGTATATTTGTGTAATATATCTTTTAAAGAAAATTGACACTGATCGCTATTCTCCAATAAATAGTTGATAATAAAAGATAATAAGTTACTCATATCTTCGGTTATCGGTCTAGCCTTAACATTACAAGGACTATATGAGTAAAATACGCTTAAGTATTTCGAGTGATAATAAACGGTGTTTTCTATATAATAATTATCAGATTCTTTTTTCAAATTAGATAACCGCGACGCTAGAATTTTATTCTCTTCGCTTTTAGGGAGAGCTTGTAACTGCGCCAAAATATTATCGATAGTCTCCTGCTTTGAAACGCGGGTTAAATTTTGCTTACAACTGTGACATTGATTCGAACAAAAAAAACAATGAATTGAGAAAGCGAACTATCGTCCTTCTTTACAACGATTTCGGTCTTTTAACCATGTTAATACCGATGCTGCTAACGCCCTTTTTATATTAGACTCCCTCGTATAGAGAGTTTGACAAGTTTTATGTACTGTGATTTCTTTTAATTTTTGTAACTTTAAATGCTTCTTATCTTTTCTTTTATGACTGGCTAGAATAAGATTATTAATGGCCCGTTCTTTCAATATGTGCGATTTAGATGGTTCATTAGGCTTGTCGCAAAGTAAACAAATTTCATCGTCGTCAAGCCACTCCTGTTCGTCTTCCATAGCTTGTGTATTTTCATCGTGCCTGAATAAAAAAATATTAATGGAATACGTAAAGTTAAAATTCATATATGAGCAAATCTCACGAAAGATGCGACAAGACCTGAAATCACGTTTTGAAAATTTTTTTTCGAGCACACCTTCGAAACTTGGTTTTTCCTATTGTTTGTAGTATATAAAATGAAGATCCGCAGTTGTACAGCGTCCAACAAGTTGCCTATTTTTTCTAGAACAACTTCTTACTTTTTTAAGAAAATGGCACAAAAAGCCCTTCTCTTCAAACCTCAGCTATTTAGCCCAGAAACGATCTACTCAAAGTTTTCAAACAGAAATTAAAACTAGCAAAAAAGAGCTTTAATTCCTTTTTTTAAAAATTAAAAAATGTTGATTCCTTCAAAAGTTACAAGGGTTTGAAGTTGAACGTCGAAAAGGCATAAAAATGCTCTCAAAGTCGGGGCGTCCGATTCCTGCGATTTTTTGCATTTTTATGCTTTTTCGACGTTCAACTTCAAATCCTTGTAACTTTTGAAGGAATCAACATTTTTTAACTTTTAAAAAAAGGAATTAAAACTCTTTTTTTCATGTTATAATTTCTTTTGTAAACTTTGAGTAGATCGCTTGTGGGCTAAATAACTGAGGTTTGGAGAGAAGGGCTTTTTTTGCCATTTTCTTAAAAAGTAAGAAGTGGTTCTAGAAAAAATAGGCAACTTGATGGACACTGTACAATTGCGGATCTTCATTTTATATACTACAAACAATAGGAAAAACCAGGTTTCGAAGGTGTGCTCGAAAAAAAATTTTCAAAACGTGATTTCAGGTCTTGTCGCATCTTTCGTGAGATTTGCACATTTATAAATTAGCTATTTATAAAATAAATACATGTATCAAAGATGCTTTGCAAAGGTATAGTAGCTAGAGTCTCGGTGGCAACTGTAGTATAAACAGCTGAAAAGACCGTTGGTAGCGTCGCTTTCTCCTTCTTTGACCGCTTCAGTCCACGATATACAATAGTATGGTACAGTGGAAGAAAGTAGGGACAGAACAGAGTGGAGCGAATAGCATTACTATACTGTATATACAAGCAGATGTTCCAAGCGTAAACGTCCTTGATTATATAATACACGCCCGAGTAGATACGTATATACCTGCTTCAAATCTCAAGCAAAATTAGCGTTTCTGTTCGTTTTTCATCAAATAGAAGTGCAGAATCAGTTTAGTTGGGTTGAGTTACCCCGAAATAAAAAAAAAATGATTAAAATAACTCCTTTAGTTGCTGAGGAAATTAAAAGCAAAGATCTGTATGTTGCGCGCAGCACGTTCTATTACTATATATATCGGCTCCCCTCAGCCGCCGCGCGCCACCCACTATTCCGCCACTTTCGTGCGCTCGGGAATTTTTGGTCAACTTTGACAGCTGTTTTGAGGTATAAAACAGTACTTAATCAAAAATCCAAGATAGACTTGTATAGTTCAACATTTGAACTTTCAAAATCATTTTTGATAATTGCAATCGGATAACCCGTAGAGCATACAGCCTCGCTCAAAAATAGCCTACTCAAAAATTGAAATCGCGATTACGCAAAAACTAATAATCGCACAGTCCCTGGTTTTCGCACACATAAAGTACATGTGAATTACTATCAATTCGCCAGAGATATCCGCCACATTTTTAAAAATGGCGGATATATGAATTTTTCAAAAAACGCTCATTTTTTCGGTTTTTCACGTTTTTCTCCGTAACTAATCGTCCGATCGATTCGATCAACATCTAGTTTTGTTCGTAATTTCATTTACTACAATTTATCTCATTGGACCATCAAGATTGGTCCACTAGTTTCGGCTATAAAAGCAAAAAACCATAAAAAAGCGCTTTTTTTTGCATTAATTGTTAATAACAATATATATAGAACGGAGCTGCTAGTCGAGTTTATATACCACTTATACTGTGGATTATTCTGCGTACAATAGCGTTTACCGCTTACTAATAAGATTTATGGCACGAAAACGCTGATTTTTTTCTCTATTGACTGGCCTACTGAGCCACTGCGTCTCTCTCTCTCGCTCCTTCTCTCTCTCTCTCTCTCTCCCGGCCGTCGGCTGCTGCTGTCAGCCCCATGGGAGAGCGAGCTCACGCATGCTCCAGCTACAGCTTGTCCTCGCTATAGCTGCTGATGGTTCCTCCGTCTCCTGGCCTGCTGGATACGGGAGGGGAGGGACTAGTGCGCGGAGAAGGCAGCGGGCAGGGACGGACGCGCGCATGTGTGTGCGTACGACGTCGCGTGCCGAGTCGTCGCTCGCCGCAACTGCCGTACATTCTCTGTTTCGCGCGTTCCTTACGTAATTGGCGATTTGCCACGTTACAACTCCCCTCTCCTAAACTCGAAGTAGTCCGTGGACTACCTTCGCACGTTTCTCCCTGCTCTAAACTATTAAATCTGAATACAGCTTCCTCGCTCTAGCTACTTTACTTTCAGCTAATCGGTCTTAGCTACAGCGGTGTGAGCGTAGGTGTTCGTGTCCCTTAGCTTCTTCTTCTGCAGCTTGGCTTAAGTGTGAATCTGTGTGAGTGTAACCGGTGAGTGTGTGACCTAATCTATGCGACCTGGCGCCAATAATGCTTTACAATTTCTCCATTCGCAGTTGCCGCACGCGATCGCGACTTCCACACCGCACTCTGACATTTTCCACTCACTCATTACTTTAAACAAAATGAAATAAAAAAAATGCTGCAACAGCATCTTACCTGTCCGATCCCTTGGACTACTGCTCTTTTTAGAGCTACGTTCTGGCAACCTAAAATAACATGCTGACTCGATCGCGAATAAACCAATTTAGCCAACGATTCACAAATTTCTCTCTCTGAGTTATTTTATTTTATTGCGACTTGCTTAAGGCTTGCTGGTGCGAGAACGTTCTCTCTTACTTAAGAAATCAAATGGAAGGGGACAGCTAAGATAAAGAAAAACTCAGCCATAGGGTAAAGAGGCTGCTTTAATTACATTAAGCCTTTGCTCCCTTTACTACATCCACGAGTACAAAGTTTTGTATGCTACAGTTGCAGCTGTACCTATTTTCTGCCTAAGCGTTCTGCTGGCGCTGGCCCCAAGTTTGGCAACAGCTGGGGCAGGTGGCCACACTGACCCCCTCTCGACCACACATATAGCAGACTCTTCGGCGCGGCTGGGGGCAGTGGATCCGGCTGTGGCCAAATTCGCCGCAATTCCAGCAGCCGGGGCGCGCGTATCCGGCCTCCCTCGTCGGCTGGATGCTGGATCGCGTAGCCGCGGGCGCTACCTCTCTCCTCTCCACTGGTAGTGGGAGGCCAGGCTCGATCCTCTGCGGCGCGGTTGACCTCGGCATCTCAGGCTCGGCCGCCGGGAAGCCGTACCGGGTCACCAAGGGCGAGTTTCGGTCGTCTTCGGCTCCGTCGCCGTTCTGTTCCGGTTCCCTGGGAATCTGGAACCCTCCCCGGAATTGGAGGAGCCCGGGGGGGGGGGGCGACCCCGACGGCGGGGAGGAAATGGATTGCCGCCAATCCTGGCGGTGGCGGGAAGAGAGCTGCTCGTCCTCGACCGCGCCCTCGGCCCTGGCCTGACCTGTCTCGGCGTCGGCATCGGCCGGGCAAGCTGGGTCCCTCGACCGATGGGAAGGGACGGCCTCCATTCCTCGTCTGACGAGTCCATCCTCTGCAATATCAAAATTAGTCCCTGCAGTTTGAGCTTCCAGCTGTCGCAGGCCCCTCGGCGGCGTATGCTTCTTCAGGTCATTCACGAATATTTTCGTTCGCCGCTTCGAGTCAAGATCCTCCACCAAGTACACTACCGGAGAGTATACGTGTACTACTTTCGCCGGACCAACAAATCTGGGCACCTGGTTAGCCGCAAATCGGTCCTCCGCGGACGATAAAACATGATTTCGGCGCCTCACAAGGTCTCCGACTTGGTAGAGGACCTCTCGTCGATTTTTATTGTAGTTGCGTGCTTGCCTTGCTACAGCTTTATCCATGTGTCTGCGTACCAAATCATACAAGGCAGGCAATCGGCTGGCTCTTGTCTTCCACTTTTCCAAACCAGGAGGAGAGGTAGGAATAGGATTCTCCATGTGATTGCGCAGTAATGTGGAAAGAACAGGATTACGCCCTAGGTTGAGAAACGCGGGAGAAACTCCTAACAACGAGTGCACTGCACTATTTAACGCGAAGCATAATTCGCTTAAGTGCAAATCCCAATCTCGATGATCGTCAGCCAAAAAACTATTGATCATTGGTCATAAATTTCGGTTGACTCTTTCCAGCGGGTTTGCTTGAGCATGGTAAGGGGGAATAGTAGACTGCAGAATTCCATATTCGTCTAACCTTTCAGTCACCAGTCAGTTAGAGAATTCCGTGCCATTATCCGTAAGCAAAACCCGAGGGCAACCCCAACGATTTACGATCAATTCCTCAAAGGCTTTTAGCACTGATTTAGCATCTGCTTTCCTCAACGCCTTCAGCTCAACGTATCTAGTAAACAGGTCTTCAAAGACAATTACATACCTGTTACCAGTACGCGAGGGAGGTTTCGGGCCCATTATATCAGCTGCTACGACAACCCATGGACCATCCAGGTTTCTCTCCGTCATCAGCCCAGCTGGAGCTTGCTGAGAGCTTTTGTGAGCTTGACATACTTGGCAGGCAGCTACGTACCAACACACATCTCGATAATAGCCTGGCCAATAATAATATGTCGCCACTCTCGCAAAAGTCTTCTCCACGCCTAAGTGACCTGCTTGTGGAGTGTTATGAGCTTCAGCTAGGGCTTTTCCTCGATCTGATATTCGGACGGTGCGCGTACAGTAAGCCATTTACTACCTTCCAATCCGGGTATTTCCTAGGGTTTTTCTCCATATTGCTGATTCTCCCTTGATACCATGGATCTTCAGCTGTAGCAGTGGCTATAGCTGCAAGCTCGTAAGTTCCTTCCCAAGCACGCGAAAGCGCGTCCGGAACTTTGTGCAGCGCACCTTTGCAGTATACAAATTCAATGTTGTACATTTGCAGAGCCGTACTCCATCTGGCTAATCGACCAGCTGGGTCTTTGAGGTTATTTAACCACAACAGGATGTGGTGATCCGTGATTACTGTAAACTTCTCACCTAGCAAATAACCTCGCAGCCTCTCGACGAACCATAAGGCGGCGAGGCACTCCTTCTCAGTGACAGTATAATTTCTCCCTGCCTTCGACAGAGTCATACTCACGAAATAGATAGGGTGCTCCTCGCCATGAAATACTTGCGTCAGTACTCCAGCTATAGCGTAATCACTCGCATCTGTTTGCAGAGTGAAGGGTAACTACAGATCTGGCCTTGCAAGCACAGGAGCTTGCGTCAGTGCGAGCTTCAGCTTCTCAAACGCTTGCTGTTGCTCTTCGTGCCGCTGCCACCGAACATCCTTCCTCAGCAGCTTCGTTAGCGGTGCTTTATACCCTGCTAGGTGAGCTATAAATCTGGAATACCAACCAATCATGCCGAGAAGTCTTCTCAGATGCCTGATGTTGAGGGGCGCTGGATACTCGAGGATGGGCTTTACCTTATCTTCATCAGTCTTCAGTCCGTCCTCGTTAACGATATAACCTAAGTACTTAACCTCAGCGCAACAAAACTCAGGCTTTTTGAGGTTAATCTGTAGGTTTGCATCTTTTAACGCCGTGAGCACGACCTCTAACCACTTTGTGTGCTCTTCAAATGTCGGCGAGACGATAATGACATCGTCTAAATAGGCGAACACATACGGTTCCCAGGCAGCCTTGATTAGGTTATCCATGATGCGCTGGAACACAGCTGGAGCATTTGTCAGCCCATATAGTAACCGGATGAAGTGGAAAAGTCCTCGCCCTGGTACTGAAAATGCGGTGACCTCTCTGCACTTCGGATCCAACGAGATCTGGTGGTATGCCTGGCTTAATCTTATCTAGCTTAGAAATATACTTAGCGGAACTTAACTTATCAAGTATATCATCCATGTTTCGCAATGGATACGCGATAGACTTAGTATGCTTATTAACTTGCCTATAGTCTATGCAAAATCGGAACAGATCGTACAATTTCGGAACTAACACAGAGCAGCTTCGCCAGGGGCTATCCGAGGGCTCGATAATTCCCTCCTCCAGCATCCTATCGACTTCAGCCCAAGCCGTCTGCAACATCTTCGGAGTATACTTCCGAGAAGCTTGGCGAATGGGTTTATTTCCTTGAATGTCAATGAAATGCGGGGCGACATTAGCTAACCCTATCTTTTCCGGTGTCGGAAGAATCAATCTCTGTTTGATTTCATCAATAAGCAACTGCTGATCAGCTGTAGCACGACTCAGTCCTCCTATGCTGGCTAGCGCTGGGAAGCAGGTTGGATCTCGGCCGTAAGGGTAAAACTGATGCACTACTCCCTTCGGTGTCCACCATGTATCGTTCTCGTAGTCGATCTTCATCTTAAACAACCGTTTGAAGTCGATCCCGAGAATGCAGTCATACTGTAGCTCATCTGCTACACGGAAAGGCATAGATAATTGTGTATCATCGATGCTCACCGTCAGATTCAGTACTCCTTGTAGCTTCACTGCACCTCCATCCGCTACGCGTACTGAAACTGCTTCCTGTTCCAATTTCTCGGCAAATTCCTCGCTGACGCCTTTGCCGAGATACGAGTGAACGGAGCCATCGTCGAACATGCCTAAGAGTTTTCTTCCATTCATTTCTATGTTGAAAAATAACCTTGGCTCGACGTTGCTGATAGCGCTTCTCATTATCAGTGATTCTGGAGCCAGAATTTGAGGGTTGTCTCCCTCGCTTATAGCTCCAGCTGAACTGTTTTCTGGAGTAACCGCGATCGGATCAGAAGTGGGACGAGTCGAGTCTGAAGTAGGAGAGGGTGAGTTGACTCCGTTAACTTCCCCTCCTACTCGTTTCCCGCCGCCGTAGTCGAATTGCACTTGGTGCATCGACGCGCCGTGGTATTAGGCTGTCCGCACATTAGGCAGACTGCAGCGTTCATACACTCACGTCTCCAATGTCCGGCTTGGCAGCAGCGGAAATATGGCTCTCGCATTTTCTGTCGCTGCATGTCCTCGTACTTCGCCTTCGGGGGGACGGTCTCGATCTTCCGCTCTTCCTGTTTAGGCTCGCTCTCCGCCGGCTTCGCTCGAGCCTTTCCCTTTTGGTCGCTGCGGCGACCCTTACTCTTGCTGCGAGCATCTCGTTTCCGATCTTTTTTCTCTTCCCGCTGTCCATCTGTCGACTTGAACTTCCGTTCTCTCGATGCTCGCTGCTTCTCTCCTCCTTCTGTCTGTATGGCTGCTACAGGAGCGAGATTGCTTGAGCCGGACAGCTTCAGCTCGTTTTCTTCCAGTGTGCTCAGAACCACTGAGGCTAGTTTCACCTGCCGCTGCTGCTTCGGAGGAGTGTACGCTGAAGCACGGAAAGCTGAATCCGCAATTGGAGGTGGCGGCTTGTAAGCTTTCTCGTGTGCTCCTCTCAACTCTTCTCGCTTCCCTAGCTTCTGCAACTCCGGAAAATTTTCGAAGTCCTTCCTCTCGATGCGCAGCCGATATGATGGATGCAGCTTCTGGTATACTCGGTCAAGCTGCTCTCCCAATGTTAACGGCGGCTTCAGCTGATCCAACAGGTCCCTCACTTTCAGCAGATAAGTGGAAATCTCCTCACTTGGTCCTTGCGTTCGCACCTCTAGCTCCTTCTGTAGTCTCTCCTGCACGTCTTCAAAGCTGTACTGCAGGCGAAACGCATCCACAAGTTCTTCGTACGTCCTCCAGAACTGATATTCTCGGCGAAACCATTGCCACGACTCATCATCGAGAGCTGATGGCAAGGCTTTCACTATTTCCTCGAGAGTCAGCTTGTAAGTGTCTTTGCATTTCGTTAGATCTGCAATGAAACTTTCGGGGTCTCTTTTCCTATCCCCTTTAAACGAAATATGCCACTTGGTGAGTAGCTCCGTCGTGCGTTTCTCTTTATAAAGCGATGAACGCTCGAAAAACGACGCATCTTGACTCATCCCAGAAGCAGAGACATCGAATCTCCCCGGGTGAGTCTGCAACCTTGCATCCGTGTGCATTGGAGCTGAATGAAGCCCTGTCACAACAGGCGGCAGAACTGCAGGCGAAAAATGCGAATGCGCTTGCAGAACGTTGCTCGGATACGGAGGATACACTGGAGCATATCGCATCAGCGGCTGCGAAGAAACGAAAGGCTGCGGGAAATACCCAGGCGGATAGTGAAACGACGGTGGCGGCGCTGACTGACTGTAATACGTGCGCGCCGGCTCGACTCGTGCTCTAAATCCACTCGTTTGTGAAGCTCCAGCTGAAACAAAATTTTGAGCGAGCGACGCTGAGGACATGAGAGGCGGCTCATGATAACCTGGTGTTACTCGCGGCATTGGACATTGTGAGTAGACAGCAGGCCCTGCTACGCAGTCGAAATTTCCTAGAGCAACATTAGCTGAAAGCTGAGGAATACAAGTCGAAGGCAGAGAACCAACCACAGAAGCAACGATGCCGAATTCTCTCCCCGGATACATTGTGGACGGAGCAGCCGGATATCTCATCTGCTGTGACGGCAACGCTGGAAGCGGCAAAAACGACGTACCGTCGAACAATCCATTCGGCTGCCTCACCGCCCCTCCTTCACTCGCAGATAATGGAATCTCGTTCCGCGCACTCGCCACACTCGTTAAATCCATACTATTTTCCATGAATGTGCTATGCTCGTGAGCACGAAGTGGACCGAGAGGATAACGTGTGGATTGTGCACGCGGATTAGGAGTTGACTCCCTCATGTCATGAAACTCTTCCGGCGCGGCGATGCTAACACGCCTCTGCGCGTCAGAACTCTGTATCGCTGGAGCAACATAGCTGCCAGCTGTAGGCTGCTCGGCCGCACGCCGCGGCTCACTCACTACGATGTGCAGTCTCGACGTAAAAATCTGCGACGGTCCCTCCATCGAAATTGGATCACGAAATCTGCCTATCGATTGGCCTGTGGAGAGCGGCTCTCCTTCTGCATCCTCTGGAGCTACCACCGGCTGCACTGGAACCCTAGATGGCGGAAACCGTACAACAGAATGCCTACTCCACGACGAAGGACTATGCGCAGAAGTGGAATCGTCCGTCGGCTCGTCTCTGGCCGGGTCCCATGACGCGGCGTCTGCGCCAAAATGGCGTCGTATCTCGTGCCTCTCCAACCTATTACGCAAAATGATCGCGTCCGAGCGAATATTCAGCCCGAACCGCTGAGCAGTCGTAGCGACTTCCCCGTCGGTTAACTTATTAATCGATCGCTTCAGCGATTCAGCTGCAGCTATCGGGTCGACGCACATTAGATCATTCTCGTCGACACCGAACGAAGCCCAACTCCAGTCAGGATTTTCCATCTTGAATACCTTCTCAGTCAGCCTCGGTCGAATAGCTCCGTTGATTTTCCTTCGCAATCTAAATTTACTCAAAATTTACTTTTTTTACTATACAAATTCTACCTTTAGCAGAACCAAAAAGACTAAATCTAAAACAAGCAAAGCAAGCGAAAAACAAAGAAAGGAAATCAAGCCAATCAACCGAGTTGATGTGAGAAGGTAAAGTGCGACAATTACGCACTTGCTCCTTGCAACGCGAACTGAATTCCCTCACAAAATTTCCCCTCCCGTTTCTATTAAATCTCTTATAACGGAGGCGTGGGAAAGTTTATGGAAAGTTATGCAGGAAGGAACGTAAGCGAAAAATCTCTCCAAACGGGAAGAAAATAATCAAAAAAAAAAATCAAAATGAAAGAAAAAAAAATGTTCACGCAAAAAAAAACGCAACACAGGACAATGATTCTGTCGTGCACACGTGTTCAGGAAGTTACTCGTAATCTTAAACACTCCCTGAACGCGTTGCAAAAATTCTTTTAGTGCCGCGTGGCTAAAGCTGTAGCAAGGAGTGAATTTGCGAGTATCTCATTACTCTTAATTGCAAAATCACGCACAAATCGCAATAAAATTTCCAAAGTAATTAAATTATTATTGAAGCACAATTTTCAACCAATTATTCGCAACTGTCTGGCTAAATTCGAGAAAATTACGGCGTCTATAAACGCTTGCACGCGGTAATCATTAAAAGCCAAAATGGCCGCCAGAACGCTTTTCCCCCGCGGTTTCCCGTTGTGTGTGCGCGCCGCAATGGCGAAATCACGACGCGGATCCCTTCTACTTTGCCACGGCCTTTACCGTGGCCCCACGTTGGCTGCGCCACTTGTAACACTCTGCTGGGGATCAGGGCAGAGGTTCGCGGGTAATCACTAAATCACAAACAACGACTAAGTAAAATCACTACGTACTTTATTGCGTACTAAACTACGTTAATTACACATCATCGATTTAAGGTACATTACAATGATATGGGCGCCAGGTGCACGCGTCACTTGCACCAAGAACGTTGTTTGCCGGCTAGCTTCAGCCGAAAGCAGAGAATCCTAATCTACTACTACAACTACAGCACGAGCTGCAGCTGGCGCGAATTCGGAGTTTCATTGCTCCCGCTTCGGATGCGCACACACACGCACTGGAAAACCGGGGACGGGAATATACAAAGGGCAAACCTTGGCCAGGACGCTGCTGCTGAGGCTTCCTCTCGGTCTCTCGTACTCTCTCTCGCTCTCCCTCGGGCGCTGCCTCTCCGGTCGGTGGCGAACGTCGGCAGGGCGCACTGGCAGGCACACCCACATCGGCAGCGAAACACGATCGCGAGCACACGGCACGGCGGTAGGCGACAGAATGGAATATGCCGGCCGGTAGAGCGGTCCGTATACGGCCGATGCTCGCATGCGCCGTCCGGCGGATGGCCGATACAGCGCTGAGCCACTGCGTCTCTCTCGCTCCTTCTCTCTCTCTCTCCCGGCGGCCGTCGTCTGCTGCTGTCAGCCCCATGGGAGAGCGAGCTCACTCATGCTGCAGCTACAGCTTGTCCTCGCTGTAGCTGCTGATGGTTCTTCCGTCTTCTGGCCTGCTGGATACGGGAGGGGAGGGACTAGTGCGCGGAGAAGGCAGCGGGCAGAGACGGGCGCGCGCATGTGTATGCGTACGACGTCGCGTGCCGAGTCGTCGCTCGCCGCAACTGCCGTACATTCTCTGTTTCGCGCGTTCCTTACGTTACAAAGTTTTATTTCAATTTCATTTAGTGTACAATAAATAATACATTACATTACACGATTAATATTTTAAATTTGGGCACGGATCACGATTAGTATATTATGTAATTACGTGAAAGTAGGGTAAGCTGAGAAGGAAGGTTTTTTTATCACGCAGTTCTCATTCGGTCATCGTGAGATTGACCATATCTCAAGAAAATGGGCCCATTGGACGGGAATGTAAGCACTGTGCTTCATTTTTAGGTACCACAAAACGACTCTCTAATGCTCGCGAAAATACATTTTCCGGAGGGTGTGCACTCTCCTTGTAAGTACTCTTTTTCAAATGCCAGCCATTTTATCAGAAAAAATAATAAAAATTAAAGAGAACAGAAAATTAAATTCGAAAACAAGAGCTTTCATTTACTTTTTTTAAAAGTAAAAAATGTTAGTTTCTTGAAAAGCTACGTGAATCTGAAGATAAGCTAATAGTATATTGTGTTCCTAGGGCGTAAAGTGGGCCATTTTAGACCGAGTGTGCAGTTTACAGTACGAGTCGTAGGTGAGCTAGCACGGGCAGAAGGCGAGTGCGTTTGGCGAACCGAAGACAAGTACTGCAAACACACGAGGTCAAAAGGTCTTCTAAGCCCTAGGTGCACACCATATTTTTTATGACTCATGTATTGATTTTCCGCGTTTTTAAAACTAAAAAGCAAGGCTAAATTAATTTTCGCGATTTTACGGAATTTTAGAGCTGCGGGCGACAATGCATTTTCATTCTCGCCCGGCGGGAGTTAATGGATTCCTATTCTAGAACTTTATTGCCCGCGTGCAATTGCTGCGTAGCGTCGAGTGCGCTAGGAATGCGGCTTGAATCACACAAACACCATGCGCTGCGTGGAGGTCTATACCCCCGGCGGAGATTTCTCGATGATAGTGTCACTCGCATCGTCGGTTTCATGTATGTGTTTTCCAGGTGATTAATCGCTCGTGCACCCGATCGCCCATCGCGTCATCCTGCTGTCTGCGTGTGATGCAGCGCGGTGCTCGAAAGTGCGGTGATGGAGAAGATGAGCTCGATGTCTCTCGCGCAAAGGAGAAACAGACTCTCGTGTATTTTATGACGATTTTATGATTTTATATATTGTAACGAAGTTAGAATTTTATGTATAGTAACGAAGTTCGAGCACGCGCGCGTTCCTTTTCGGAGCGAAGTGGCGGCGCACATGCGCGCAGAAGTAAATCGGCAACGGTGAGCGCGGAAGGAATTATTCGAGTTTCCGACTCGCTAGTGCGCGCACGCAAATAGTTTTGGCTTTGTACAAGAAACTCGCTCGATTCTTTTGATCTAATGGGAAAGAAAGCTCCTCCGCGTTCGCTGCGTTAAGTGCGTGAGTGCGCTTCCTTCTCACCGATATTTCCGCGTGACGAACTAGCCGGAATTGTTGTTGAGTTTCGGAAATTGTGCGAGCTCCTCGACGCCACCTCTCAGCGGTCACGAGGCGCGGAGATTGCAAGAGATCGAAGGAGACAACGCGACCTTCACGGACTGCGTCTCCCTCGACGCCACCTCTCAGCGATCACGAGGCGCGGAGATTGTGAGAGATCGAAGGAGACAACGCGACCTTCACGGACTGCGTCTCCCTCTATGATCACCGCCGATTCACCCTCGCCGTGCGTGAGTGTGAGAGGAAGAGCCTCGGCGACAATCACACGGCGACGAGAGTAGTTGACCCCGCCGGCAACTTCAGGGAATCCTTCACCGCCTGAATTTCACGCGACTTATCGCAGAGGTCAGTGCCTGCAGGCTTGCGTGCGTGCGCGCGAGATTAGTTGCGGAGCAGCGGGAGCGAGAGAGAGAGCGAGCATAAAGGTAAACATTCGGCGTGGCCGAAAAATCTCTCTATTATTTGCTAAGTTCCATGCATTTTCAAATTCTTTTTTTTTATTTTCTATGATATTTTCATACAGTGTATGAAATTCATTGGCAGAGAACTTTTTAATATTTTGTTTATTAAATATTTTAAACAAGTTTTTTTGTTCCTTTTCTGAAATATATTCGAAGGCCAATCCTCTTTCCTTATTCTTGAATATACATCTTTTGATAACAGATGGCCACCATGGATGTTTCCCATATTTTATTATCGCCACCTCTCCTTCTTTGTAATTGTCGGTCCAGTGCGTCATCTTTAATCTATATCAAAATTAATTGATTATTAATTAATAAAATAGAGTAAAATTATATACACACACACACACGCACACACACACTACGGAGAGTACCTCCCCTACTCGCTCTGCTCGTCAACCCCCCATTTTTAGACAATGATTAAATTGTAAATACTGTTCTATTTTTTCAGCCCAGAGATAAATAGAAAGAAGCATTTTATTTTAAAGTAGGCCTAATCTAATGTCTATGTCATTATAAAATTTCGAAAAATATTAAAATTAGATGAGTTTATATTAAATAATGTAAAAAACTCGAATGAATTTTATACGACCTGATGTGCCTTTTGTATTACTTGTCCTCATTTTCTTGAATATCACCAATAGCTTTTAATTTAAAGTATATGGGAAAATCTTTGGAACTGTTAATTTTTTTATGTAACTATTTTTTTCAAGTAATTTCTTACTATTAGTTTAGCGAGCGAAGCACGTAAACAAGACGGTTGAAAATCATTACGTGCTGAATTCTGAACAAAGGTATATTATAATTTAGACCAACAGTTTGGCAGGTATAGCGCAGTCGCCACCTCGGCCGAACATGGAGGTTAAGCAGCACATTGGGCGAGGTCACTACTTTGATGGATAACCGCATTTTTTCTGCGATTACCTTGTGTGTTCGTTTAAGTATGAAATTGACTTCTTATAAACTGAGCGGGAGGTATGAATAAATACAATTACGGTGTCTAAGCCAACGGACCTAGACATCCAAACTGAATTATTCCAATACACCGAGCATAGTATACACCGAGCATGTATAGGTCATGATGGAATAATAAAAAAGCAAAAATAAAGGTGTGGGAGGACACGCGCTAGACGAATAAGCTGCGTGATCAATTTTTTTTTTATATTATAAATCAAGAAAGTTATATATCTTCTGAGTTAATTTTTTTGGCTCACCTTTTCTCGCCTATTGCCTCCGATAATGATGCACTTGCTACCACTTGCGGAGTAGGCGATGCAATTCGTTTGGCGCGATTGGCCATGGGCGATTTCTTATCCGGCTTAGGAACGGTGAACTTGATGGTAGCAGACGACACCTCCGGTATGATGGTCGGCGCGTGTTCCGAGGAAGAGCCGGGCGACGTCTCCATCTCTTTTCCACTAGTGTGGGATGCGGATCGAGTGCGAATGGCCATTGGCGGTTTCTTGTTCGGCTTCGAAATGGTAAACTTGGCGGTAGCGGACGACGCCTCCGGTACGACGGTCGGTACTGGTTGCGAGAAAGAGCCGGGTGACACATCGGGTTCTTTTTTATGAAACAATAAAAAACATAATGTTGTATTTATTAATTCATTAATCAAAAGTATGAACTTTGTATTCTTGACATTCAACATACTCGTCAAATCCATCTGTACGCTCGTCTGAGGATTGAACCTGATCTTTTCGATGACCTTTTCTGCCGTATCCTTGTGCGCTGCGCTGAAGTATTTTGATCCCATGTTAGCCTTGTATCCCGGAATTTGCATCAACGTCTTTGTTGAGTTAGAAGCATGGGATGTCGAGCGGAGCTTGGCGCGGGCATTTGAGGCTGTCGTGCCCTTCATGATGTCGTTCGGCAAGGAGACCGTGTTGTCACTGTGCAGGGTTAAAAGTAAAAGTGAGTTATTTTAAAATTACTGGAATTATAAGATTACTTACTCATAACCAAATAACGCAACGTTCGTTAAAACGCGAGCGGCGCAACGTATCCGTTGCGCAATCACTTTGATTTTTGTCTGATTTGTTGTGTCGCTCAATTGCGTGCACAGATCATCAATACTTTCAAAAATCTTCTCAGCTGGAAGTTGTTTGAACTCTTCCACTGACTTTTCATTAAGGTTTAAGCTTTTTTCTTTTTTGCTCGATCAAATTTTGGCTTTTAAATGCTCTGTAGCAAATACATATAAGAAAAATTAATGAAAAACTAATAAAAATGTCTTTTTCCAAAGAAATATTAACATACAGTTGTTCTCGTAAAAATTTAAGAAGCACTCTTTTGTCAGTTTTTCGGGATTCGTCTCTTTGAAACTGTTCGACGGTTTCGTTCATATGAACTAGACCGCAACAATTTTTTATGTCTCTCCATTTATCTTGCGTGCCCCAGATTTCGCCTGCAAACTCTTTTGCTCGGGCATTTCCGATGCCCGCCAGAGATGGAATAGTAGCAAATACGGATTGGTATCTGCAATAAAAAAACCGCTGCTAACTGAATTGGCAGAATGCTTTCTCAAAGAGTATCTTCTATATTTTTATGACCATATTTTTATCTTCAATACTTTTATTCGTTCAAGAGTTATGATGCGGACAAATTTGGTTTTGTCATTAAAAACAATATTATTTTGACTGGTGATACTGAAGCGATCACCTACGTAACTTTAAGAGACTGCCTAGACTTTTGTCTTGAGAAGGAGTTTAAATAAAAACTCGAAACGTCGACGATTAATATATCATCGTGGGTTGTCATTTCGTCATCCTTGACTTACCCTTCCTTTGGACAGCAGGACCGTCAAAGCCAATTATTCATTATGAAAAACAATATTAATTTAACTATATGTACAATGGTGTCCATAGAATATGTATAATGACAGAAAATTTATGTTGCAGGCGGGATGCATTTGTATTCCGGCGGGCGGCACGTTGAACAAGCCAAAGCGGTCCGATTTTGCGGGCTTTCGGCACGCACCATTGGATGTTTCCGGATGAAATCACATCTGAGCTTATTAGGCGTACTGCGGCGAATTCCGTTAAAAGCGAGCTTTGTTGTGTACGTTTAATTTGACATTATAAAAAGCACGCTAGACGAGGACGGACTGCACATCGCGTAATAATGAAAAAGGTTAGGTCATTCCAAAAACTTAATGTGTTGTTCTTCAATTGATTTTCTATTTTTGTGCGTAATTTGACATCGTTTGTCAACTCAGTTATGAAATTATTCAACTTCAAAGATCAACTCTTATACACGGGCTCTTATATAAGTACCTTGATAAAAGACAAAACAGATAGGATGCAATTTTTTAAAAAGGTTACAGCGAATCAAAGAACTACAGGTATTATAGAATATACACAGGAGAATATTTATAAGCATTCTGAACGCGATAGACAACGCCGATTACGAGTACTGCCGCAAAACGTAAACATACGATCGAGTTCGTAGGCTGTGGGAGAGTGTGCGCGGTGAACGCCCTGCGAGCGGAGACCTATCTTCTTAATCGCAATACATGAAGAAGCCCATAGCATGCCTCTCTTTTTATTTTTAATTATTTCTATTATTAAGTAATTTAATATGTACAAGATTTAATTACTTACTTTGCTAGATAATATGCGAAGGCATGATATCCTGTTGTCAAATGCATGGGTTTTTTTAAAAAATCCTTGGGTTCCCCAATGAATTTTTTAATATCTGTCACATTCGCATCGATAACGTTTTTATATTTAAATCCATCTTTGATTAAATTTTTCATGGTCTCACTATTTTCTAAATCTTCTGCACTCTTGTTCATGTAATCATTCTCCTGCATAAAAGTTTTTAAATCCCTAACTTTTTCTGGTAATTTCCAGGATAATCTGAATTCATTTAAATAAGTCGGCATTTTCAATGAAATCAAAACTGCACAACAATATAAATAAAAAGGCACTTTTTTGTCGGTTAGGCGTTAAGACGTAATAACCTTTTCTTTACACTTTTAACGAGGGAAAAACAAAACAAATCGCCAAGGAGTGTAGGACGTTTACGTCAATTGCCCCAACGAGCGCGCGAGCGCCAAATCGTGCTATATTCAGCTTACGATACTAAAACGTATTTTAAAAAATGATAAGCATTTCCGACGTATTTTTTCCTTAGCTTTCCAATGGTGTATTCAGTTTTCCCGATATTTTCCATTTTCACCTTCAAAAAGTACAAAACATGTTATATCTCAATAAGTTTTAATCTTTTTGTTACCCTCTAGGTCGAAAGCTGAGAATTTTTTTACGTAAAAAAGGATATTTTCCGATTCACAGAGACGCAAATACTTCGGTAGAAAAAATTCTTCGACCGTTACTTGTAGAAAAAGTCTTTCCAGCCTTGAAGAAAAAAATTAGGAACTAAATCCCTTTTCCGGAAAAGCCCCTTGAAGCCGATATACCGTGATCCAAACGAGATAAAAATTTTCCAGAGTCGTAAATACTGCGTTAGGAAATTTCAAAAATCTGGGGAGAGAAGAAAAAAACGCTTCAAGTTTTCTTTTTATGAATAATCATGTACAAATATTGTTGTACGAGCATGGTTTAATAATGTATTAGAAAGCGCCCCCGTTGACTGACTAAACTTAGCCAGCAGATAGAGAATTTGTTGAGATTTCCGTTTTCCGGTCGCCGAATTAAGGAAATTGGATGAAATCGTTATCTCAAAGACAGTAATACCATTTAAATGCGTTTGTTAATTGTATCAGAATTTTTTTCTTTTTCATCTAGGTAAAGTCTAGATTCCCTGCCTCACGATTATTCCCGATTCTCGGCCACCGAGATCTGGGCAGAGAACAAAAAAAAACGGTTCTAGTTATCTTGTTATGGATAATCATGTACAAATATTGTTGTACGAGCATGGCTTAATAATGTATTATGAAGCGTACCCGTGGACTGACTAAACTTAGCAAGCAGATCGAGAATTTGTTAAGATTTCCGTTTTCTGGTCGCCGAGTTATGGAAATTTGATGAAATCAGTACTCTCGTTATATCAAAGAAAGTAATGCCATTTAAATGCGTTTGTTAGTTGTATATCGACGGATGAGAGGAAGAACGCGCTATCTCGGCACAAGGCGCGAAGAAGGCGCTATCTCGGCAGCTGAGATAGCGTCTTTTTCGGAGCTCGCGCCGAGCTAGCGCCTTCTTCGCTGCTCACGCTGAGATAGCGCTTTCTTCCTCTCTAACGGCGATATTGCATCAAATTTTTTTCCTTTTGCATCTAAATCAAGCCTAGATTCGCTACTTCACGATTCTTCCCGATTCTCAGCCACCGAGATCTGGGTAGAGAAGAAAAAAACGCTTCCAGTTATCTTTTCATGAATAATCATGTACAAATATTGTTGTACGAGCATGGTTTAATAATGTATTAGGTAGCGCACCCGTAGACTGACTAAACTTAGACAGCAGATCGAGAATTTGTTGAGATTTCCGTTTTCCGGTCGCCGAGTTAAGGAAATTGGATGAAATCGTTATATCAAAGACAGTAATGCCATTTAAATGCGCTTGTTAATTGTATATTGCATTAGATTGTGTTTTCTTTTTTATCTAGGTTAAGTCTAGATTCGCTGCCTCACGATTATTCCCGATTCTCGGCCACCGAGATCTGGGCAGAGAAGAAAAAAAAACGCTTCAAGTTTTCTTTTTATGAATAATCATGTAGAAATATTGTTGTACGAGCATGGTTTAATCATGTATTAGGAAGCGCACCCGTGGTCTGACTAATCTTAGCAAGCGCACCCGTGGTCGGACTAAACTTAGCCAGCAGATCGAGAATTTGTTAAGATTTCCGTTTTCTGGTCGCCGAGTTATGGAAATTTGATGAAATCAGTACTCTCGTTATATCAAAGAAAGTGATGCCATTTAAATGCGTTTGTTAATTGTATATAGACGGCTGAGAGGAAGAAAGCTCTCGGCACGAGTTCTTTTTTACGATTTATCGGCGAGTCTCGGCAACGACTCTCGACTTGTACACTCGAGTGTGTACGATTTTTCCGGTGATTATCGAACATCCGTTATCAAAACTATTTAAAATATGTTATTTTTGTAGCGTAAAAATTATGAACAGAAGGAGAAGTAATCAAAGAATAAGCTTTAGCTCTGGTATCAAGTCGTACATTTTTCCAAACATGTTAAAAAATGCAAAATTTTTATAATGGCTTGTGGACAAATTAGCCGCAGGCTTGATTTTTTTAACACGAAATGATTCTATTTTTCTCTTAATAATTAATAATTTAATACAAATTTTTAAGAACAACAACAACGATCATGTAAATGTTTAATATCTTTATTTTAATTATTGTGACATATTTTTTTTCGCTCATTAACTATCTTCCGATTTCCGAAAAATCTTAAAACGAACATATTGGCGACATCTCTGAACGATGAGAATAAGATTGTTATGTCAACAGAACAAGGAACCTCTTCTCTCTGACAATCGAGAAGTTGTGCATTTTTTTCGTTTCTCTATTCTAACCCTACCGAACGTTGAAAGCCTCATCCACATTCGTTTTTGTTTGCAACGCAAAAATTAGGATTTTGTACATTTAATCAACTCTAACGCATTTATCGAATTAATACCAAAAACACCTATTCCGAGTTATTTTCGTCTGTTCTTTTAGAATATGTCTAAATAATGTTAAAAAAAATTATTTCCGTGAAAAAAATTACGCAACTTCGTTAATGCTAATTCTTACGTAAAATAGATCTAACTAATCAATAGAGCTCAATAAATATAAAATGCTTCCAACCTGGTATAGATTTTTAAATTCGCTCGTTTATTGCAATGTTTGAATTTGGCTCTGCCACCCTTTTACATGAAAGTTGTCTCGAGAGCTGCGTTGTAGCGTGGGCGAATAGACATGAAATAATAACCCGAAGGTGGTTTTTTCTGGTAATTCTGGACGAAGGCCGCTTGCACGGGTCTATTGGTAGTAACAAAATAGATTTTGCTTTTTCTTCGTATTGCATGAAGGTCGTTTCCAGAGGAGCGTTCTAACAGCAAGCGAACCGAGCTGTAATATGCACTCGAGGGTGATTTAAACTTTTTTTTTTCTATGAGTTCTAGACGAACGCGGTTTGCACGAGTATACTGATAGTAAAAAAACCAATTTCGCTCTGCCCCCGCGTTACGTGAACGTCGTCTTTAGAGCTGGTTTGCAGCAGCAAACGAAATAATTAAATAAAAAGACGATAACTTAGTCATAAATATTAATGTAAAATAAATGCACACTAAAATTTGTTTTAATAAAATTCGCTTTAATATTTTTCATAATTTTTAAAATAAACAATGTCATATTTGGATACAATTATGTAAACTAAACTTATTACACAGAAAAGGGGTTATTCTCTCGCCTAGACTCCATCATCAGCCACCCTGAATTGGTAGCCCCTCCATGGGATACGTTCCGACACCTAGAAATTAAAAACTACGAAGCGCAACACCTAGACTCCATCATCGGCCACCTCCAGGCTTACTACGCGCAGTTACTGTAAGAGATATGCTTCAAGAGCACGCAACGTAGCAGGCCGCTACGCCTTACACACA
Organism: Torymus aiolomorphi; assembly: GCA_036365515.1. Lineage (NCBI taxonomy): Eukaryota > Metazoa > Arthropoda > Insecta > Hymenoptera > Torymidae > Torymus > Torymus aiolomorphi. The sequence goes on from CM070876.1 coordinate 74,674,325, forward strand.
CAGCGAGGAGCTGGCGTTGTATGCCAGCGACTATGGGAGGGCGCCACGTCTCCAGCAGAGCAGCGCAGCGGACAGCCAGCCTTCTTCCCCTCTACCCCGCTCACCTACCACATGAGAGCGCGAGTGACGCCGCTCTCTCTCTCTCTCGTGCCGAACGCCGAAGAAAACGGACGCATCGCTTTCGCTACACCCTGTGCCACAATAAAACCTACTCAGAGTCTCAATAAAGAGTTTTGTTTTATATAAAGTATTTTGGGCTCCTTAATTCTACCCATCCAACAGGTTATAGGCTCAGCCACGCTGTTTTTTTGGACGGACTCAGAAGAAAGGTGGTAAGTACCTGAGTTTTGCGAGGCTAACCTACAAGCGCGGCCATGTTGAGTTTCTGACCGCATGGCAGTTTTTTTCAGACGCGGGTTTTTTTCAGACGAGCTAGTTAACGTAGAAGCGATTAATTTAGAATACGCGACAAATAGCTCTCTTGCATTAGAATAAATAAAATAACTAAGACTAACTAAATAAATTTAACATTAAGTATTCAGAATAAAATCTATTAAGAAGCAGAATCAGACGAGATTTTGACGGGGCGTGTGGGGTTTTTTAAGAATTGTGGTGCGCGCGTGAGAATCAATTAAGTGAGATGTGCATGTGGATCCAGGTTTAAACAACTTCATGTGAAAAATTCAGAAATTCGGAGGGAGTGCGAAAAATCGCTGTGACGTACATGCTGTGTGCACGTACGGACGCGCTCGCGCGGTCGAGCCGCGAAGAGAAAACCAGACGCCATTTTGTCTCAAATAAGTATTTTCTCTTAGACGGGCGCGCACACGCACACATACACAATTCTCAGAAGTAAATTTAGACGCGAGATAAAACACTGTAATGACGACATAAGGCGTAGAGGATACTGCCGTGCAGAGAATTCTTGCCTTCATGTAAAGTTGTTGCAACCTTGTGAATTATCGGGACTGTGTAAGTGCACGGCCAACTCTCTGACACTATTGGCGTCATTGCTGTGCGTGACGTCACGATCGGAGGGAGCACGAACGCGGAAACGATACACACGGGAGTAACGACTAGCTTCAAACTTACTAGACTTGCTGTGCGGTCTAGTACGGGGAGAAGCAATAATACAACTAAATAGATAAAAGATATTATTTTATACAGAATAAATATTTGGCATTCCAGAATCAAGAAGTTCAGAGGTTAAGAAGAGATACACAGAATGTCAAACAGAGGAGACAAAACACCAGAGAGAGACACTCAGCCCGGAGACGTACAAAGTAATTTGTTTTAATATATATATGTATAAATATTAAAATATAAATAAATAATTACCTCCATCTTACATTAAATAAAGTCATTTACACAGTGTAACAAAAATAATATTAATATATTACGATTATTATAAAGAAAACATAACGAAATTAATATTGATATTATTCAGAACAGAATGTAAATAATTAATATAAGAGAATCAGAATACAGATCTGTAAAATTGTTTTTTAATTCAGATTATTCAGAAAGACCAAATATTTATAAGAATAATTATTTACATGCAAACAGACGAGAACACAACATCTCCACATACGCCGCCCGGTCTACCACACCCTCCACCAATAAAGCCGTCAAAGAGAGCGAAGCATGACGTGGATGTGTGGTTTCGCGCAATGAAGGAAAACCATCAAGAAATGAAGGAGATGATGGCAAACATGAAAACTTTGATGGAGGGGCAGCAAAAGCTCATGGAGACGATGCTCGAGGTGGAAACGGCGAGAATCAGACGACTAGAGGTACCTCAACCCATCCATAATTCCACCACCGTAATCCCAGATGAAAATACTAATTCAGAATCAGAGAATAACAATACACAAACACCTCAAAACAGCATGATAGTAGAAATAAATGAAACTTTTAAAAACTTAACTCAGACGTTAGAATCGAATAAAAATAATCAGAAGGTTAACATCAAAAGAGATTATAAATTAACACAAAAGGTAGTTTTAAATGTGTGGTTAGATTACCTCTATTCAGAATTAAGAACAAATGAATTAATGGACATAGTTGATGATAATATAGAAACACCAACAAATTTAACAGAAAAAGAAATAGAAAAGAAAAAATTAGTAGTCAGAGATATCATCATAAATCATTTGGACGAATACTACCACAAGAAAATTTTGAACTTAAAAGATCCAAAAGAAATTCTAATTAAAATCAGAGAATCCAGAAAAGTAGAAGCAAACATGACAGCTTCCTCAGTCAGGGCTCAATTGTATCGTCTAAAAATAAATAAGAAAGAAAAGATAAACGAATTTTGTGATAGATTTGATACAATTATAAGAGAGTATGAGAGTTGCGATACAATTGTGCCACTTTCTGAGGAAGAGAAAAGATCAGCCTTTTACCAGGCGGTTTCAAGCGATAACTCTGAACTCCGTTCAGCCTATCTAATCAGAAGACAAACTGACAATAAAGAAATGACCTTAGAAGAAATAAAATCATTTCTTTTACAGCTGGAAGCAGAGAAGAAGAGCTCAGAGGAAACCAGTGGTCCCAGAGCGAATTTAATTCAGAGTACACCAGAGTGGCAGTTAGGGCCGCATGCCAAATGCTTTCGGTGTAATCAAAGGGGGCACATGGCACCGAACTGCCCGTTGAAGGCGCAAAACAGATGGTTCTGCTACTACTGCAATGCTGAAACCGACCACAAAGGCACTAACTGTCCCAACAAGGGGACAGTGCAGGCACCCAGAAGGTTTGATAACAATTATAATAAAGATTATACCACACAGAACAAAACAAACAATTACACACAACTCAGAGGTAATAAACATATCAGAGGGAGAGGTAATAACAAAGGCAGAGGTTTTGCTATAAGAGGTGGTGGAAAGGGAAATTTCAGAAATAGGGTTTTTAAAAGAGGTAGTAATCGAGGCCCGAGAGGTGCGTCACAAAACACCGTAAAGCAAGGAGCAGCAGCGTATATAGCAGGTACGACTAAAGATTTTAATAAACTAAAAACTCAGACACAGATAGCGTTCATAGCAGACTCAGGTGCTACCGATCACATTGTAAATAAGGGTATAATATTGAGCGATTTTAAAGAATGCACGGGAGAGGTAATCAGAAGCGCGAATAAAAATGATTTGGCAAATATAGAAATAGACGGAAAAGGAAATTTAATTGTAAGATCAAATATTAATACAGATGAAATAATTATTTTGGAAAATGTAATATCAGCAGAAAACATATCAGAGAATTTAATCTCACTCAGACGCTTTGCAGACGTAGGTTTAGGAATTTACTTAGATGATGAAATCTTAAAAATCTTTGATAAAAATACAAATGCTGAATATATTACAGGGAAGTATGAAAAACCAAATTGGATAATAAACTTAGAAGTAGAAAAACAAAGAAATATTAAGAATGTAAATTCAGATTACGGAAAATATTCATGCATGGCTAGGTTCGTAACTTTGGACGAGTTTCTGCAACAATCTCAGACGGATGTCATGAACTTAGACTCAAACAAAGTATCAGAAGAGAATACAAAGATACTTGAGACAAGCACATCTGAGATTGGGAGGAGAATCGAGAAAAACTCGTTCAAACAAAATCAAATATCAGAGGCCCTCAAACTAGCGACTTCGATTTAGATGAAAGAATTTTAAACAGAAAAATACATAACCTAGACAACATGAGCATAAATGAGTCAATGGAAATTTTGGAATATAATGAAAAATCAGAGGATAACAAAAAGAGCAAGTTGAATGAAGGTATGCTATGGCATATCAGATTAGGTCATGCTTCTTTAGGCTATCTCAAACAGATGCAAAAATCAGATGAAAAACTAAAAAGAATTAAATTTGACAAAGATATTATGGATTGCGAAGTGTGTATCATGGCGAAGATGGAAAAATTACCTTTCTCAGAAGACAGAACCAGAGGATCCAGACCCTTGGAAATAATACACACGGACACAATGGGACCCATAAAGCCAGCTTCATTTCCTGGTGGGAACAGGTTTATAATAGTGTTTATAGATGATCACACGAGATTTGCTAAAGCATACTCTGTGAAACATAAAAATGAGGCTGGGAATTGTCTAGAAAAATTCCTAATAACAATGAGAAATCTATTAGGCAAAGATGAAAAAGTCTGTTATATCAGAGCAGATAATGGAACAGAATTCATCGGAGGAAAATTTCCAGAAGTAATGGAAAAAGAAAAGATAGAGTATAATGTAGCACCACCACACACACCCGAATTAAATGGAACTGCAGAAAGATTTAATAAAACGCTACAAAATAAAATCAGAGCTTTAATGATTGATTCTGGCTTACCAGAAACCATGTGGATATTGGGAGTAGAAGCTGCAGTTCACTTGTACAATAGAACACCACATAAGTCGTTAAACTCAGAAACTCCAATAAAAATGCTAACTCCAAAAGGTAAAAATCACTTAGAGAAAATCAGAAGATTTGGATGTATAGCATATGCCAAAATACCACTAACCGAAAGGAAGTTCTCGGAGAGAGCAATTAAAGCTATAATGGTAGGGTACTCGCCAACAGGCTACGTCCTCTGGCATCCTTCAACTGGAAAATTCCTTCACTCCAGACATGTCAGATGTAATGAGAAACTGGTTTATAAAGATATCTATAAATATAATTCAGAAGAGAACAACAAATCAGAAGAAACAGAAGAATCTAAGGATCCAGAAAAAGGAATAGTACCAGTACACTCAGGAGAGAAAGAAACTCAAGCAGAAGAGATTCAAGAAAATAAACCAGAGGAAAAACAATCAGAAAAGAAACAAAAAGATGAAAGGCCAAAGAAGAGAAAAGCAGAAAACAAAGAACCAGACAACTCAGAAGCAAAGAAACGCAAACAACCTGGAAGAAATGCGAAGACCATGGAAAACAGAGAAAAATACATAGCAATCAGAAGAACCCAAATAACAAAACAATTAGAGGATACAAGCTTAAAATTAAACAATAAAGTAACAACATCAAATCTTGAAACAACAAGCGATAGAAACAATTCAGAGGATGAAATCAGACATGCTTTTATTGCAACCATCAATAAAGATCCAACAACATACTCAGAAGCTATGGAATCAAAAGACAAAAATAGGTGGTTGGAAGCTATAAATGATGAAATAAAATCAATGGAGGAAAACAGAGTATGGCAATTTGTTGATAGACCCTCTACAACAAAGGATGGCAAGAAGGTACACATAATAGATTCGAAATGGGTCTTCAAAAGGAAGACAGGAGAGAAAGGTGAAAATGTGTACAAAGGCAGATTAGTAATCAGAGGCTTCAAAGACAGAAATGTATACGAATTGAAAGAGACATACGCACCAGTATCCAGATTAGCGATAATCAGAGCGGCGTTAGCCATAATAAATAAATACGACCTAGAGGTATTTCAGATGGATGTCAAAACCGCTTTTCTGAATGGAATACTGGAAGAGGAGATATACATGGAGATTCCAGATGGTATAAACTGTGATGCAGAAATCAGAAGAACAAAAGTATGCAAACTACAGAAAGCTCTATATGGTCTGAGAATCAGTCCAAAAAGATGGAATGTAAGGTTTTCAGAAGAAGCACTAAAACTAGGATTGGAAAAGGACATAAATGAACCATGCCTGTTTACCTGGAGAAAAGATGGAAAAGGAGTTATGTTAATTCTATACGTAGATGATATACTACTAGCAGGTAATGACAAACAAAAATTAGAAGAAATCAGAGAAAAACTAAGTCTTGTATTTAAAATGAAAAACTTAGGAGAACCAGAGAACTTCTTAGGAATGAGAATAATCAGAGACAGACAAAATAAAACCTTGGCATTAAAACAGACAGAATACACAGAGAAAATCTTGGAAAGATTTAACATGACAGAATGCAAAACTCAGAGAACACCCATGGTGACAAGACAAGTTAAAAATAGAGAACTCAGAAGTGAAGAAAACTCGAACGAATCAGAAGAACCAAAAATAAAAACCAAAGCACCATACAGAAAAGCCATTGGAAGTTTATTATATCTGGCAGGAGCTACGAGACCAGATATCGCATTTGCAGTCAACTATTTATCCAGACGACAAGTAAATCCAACAGAAGAGGACTGGAAAGAAGTAAAAAGAATTTTCAGATATCTCAAAGGAACTTCTGATCTTGGGTTGACATACAGAGCAAAAGACGAACACCTAACGGCTATGACAGATGCAAGCTTTAGAGATTGTTCAGATTCATCTTCCACAGGTGGTTATATAATAAAACTATTTGGTGATACAATTATGTGGAGAAGCCATAAACAGACGTATGTGACACTGTCAACTTGCCAAGCAGAGTATCTTGCCATGAGTGATGCATGTCAAGAACTTGTATCGTTAGATAAAGCAATCAGAGATATAACAGGCAAAACCATGTATCCAGTCACAATATGGTGCGACAATAAGTCAGCTATTGATTGCACTCAGATGGATGGCAGTCACAAACTGAAAAACTTTGATGACGATCTAGAAACTATCAGAAGTAACTTAGAAAATAGAGAAAAATCAGGGAGTAAAAGTCATATGGCAGTCACTCACGGTGACTATATAAAGTCATGTGTCTCAGAAGGAAAAGTAACAGTCAAATGGGTTTCTACTAAAGAAAATGAAGCAGACATAATGACTAAACCACTTCCCTTTGATACTCATAAATATTTAAGAAATAAAATAATGAATTCAGAATAGTTTAAAAATCAGAGAATCGGCACTATACACTAATACACATAAAATATAATAATAAATATAAAATCAGATGGATATAATATATATATATATATATATATATATATGTGTGTGTAATTTTCTTCATTTCAGAGATGACTCCAAACAACGCAAATGAAGGACATATTCCCTAAGTTTTTACCAGATGTAAAGTTTGTTTTTTTTGATAATATAAATAAAATTCAGAAATTTATCCAGAGTAATTAATTTATTTAGATTGAGTTTAATACGTACAAATATATATACACATATACAAGACTCAGAGTATAATTCTATAATATAATCAGAATATACGATAATCAGAAGTTGCGTACCCTCGAAGGGAGGGAGTGTAAGAGATATGCTTCAAGAGCACGCAACGTAGCAGGCCGCTACGCCTTACACACACAGCGAGGAGCTGGCGTTGTATGCCAGCGACTATGGGAGGGCGCCACGTCTCCAGCAGAGCAGCGCAGCGGACAGCCAGCCTTCTTCCCCTCTACCCCGCTCACCTACCACATGAGAGCGCGAGTGACGCCGCTCTCTCTCTCTCGTGCCGAACGCCGAAGAAAACGGACGCATCGCTTTCGCTACACCCTGTGCCACAATAAAACCTACTCAGAGTCTCAATAAAGAGTTTTGTTTTATATAAAGTATTTTGGGCTCCTTAATTCTACCCATCCAACAGTTACATCTAACGTTGTGCGCGAAGGCATACGGCTAAATACTTGCTTGATATTCAATCGTTGCCAGCCGCTGCGTCATGACGATCGGCAGATGTTCAACTGATCACGCGCTATCACGCGCAACCTGTTGCACAGCCACGCTCCTCGACTAACGAGATCGCTGATTCTCCGATTTCAATCATCAACCACACTTACTCTAATTATAATAAAGTATTAATATCAGTGCTTTTTGGAATCAGCTCGACGAGACGAATCCAGTGGTATATATATTATACCACTTTATTGGGATCACCCTGTATATACCGCAATATCAATTTGTTTAAGAAAGTTTTGATGAAAACTTGATTTGCTTTTCTTAAACAAATTGATATTGCGCCGTACTGGTAATTCATATCATAAATTTTCCCATCGATACTCCCCCTGAAATTTCTTAACGAACAAAATAAGCTTTATTTCGTTAAGATCGGATAAAAAATAAAATTTAAAGAAGTTATTGAAGTTTTTGTCTTTAATTGTAACAATAGCATAGTGACTATTGCCTGAATTTGTCTGAAAAAAATTGTCTTATGTTCTTTCAAGTATATATTTGTTACATGTACTTACTCTTGGATTATCAAATTAATAAAACATTATTTAAAAATATAAAAACTAAAATTGCTGTTTCGACTCGGAGAACGTCCTTAATATAAATCCTCAAAAGTACCGTTTCATACCGAAGGAATTTTGAGGATGTCCTCAAAAGTCCGAAAAATCCTCAAAGTATCGAATCCGTGCTGACATAGATCCTCAAAAGCTGCATTTGATATATATATATATATATATATATATATATATATATATATATATATTATATAATTTATTTAATTTATATATGAGTGATTCCGTCATAACTTCTCCAGATTAGGTCTAACTTTTTTTTTCAAAACCAAGTTTTTATAGGCGATTTGAGGTTTCATCTACTCATTATAACATTTAAAATAAGTACCCCGAACGAATCCACTACAAAATCTTCCGGCTATAGTTTACGTAACATTTTATAATCTTGGTAGGGGAAGGAACTGACCATTATTGTAAAAAATTCTCGAAATTAATTCTAAAATATGTAATACGATAAAAAAATTCTGTAAAACAATTTCGAACAAGAGCTTGAAAAATAATATTTTATATAACCAAATTAATTAATAATATCAAATTCCGTAATAATATTAAGAGTAAACCTGGTGGAAAAAATGTTTGTGCCGTAGAGTGCTAAAGTGTGTGAAACTCTGCAAATATGTGCCAAAGTATGTCTAACTATGCGAAACTGTGCAAAAGTATGCTGAAGCAGGTAGATTTCGGACATTTTATACAGGTTTAGCACAGATTGGCACACTTTTGCACATTTTAGCACACTTTGGCACAGTTTAGCACAAGAAGCTTTTAGCCATTAAAAATAAATTTAGCTTGATTATTTGGCACAGTTTAACACAATTTGACATACTTCGACGCAGTTGAGCAGAGTTGTACATAGTTTGGCACAACGTTAGTACGCCTTAACACAAATTATTGTCAAATTTTTAAATTAATAACCATCATTTATTACTAACAATATCAAATCTTTTATTCAACCATTTATAGTCATTAGACTCAAGAATTATTAATTTTTGAAAATCAATTGGGTTTAGCTATAGTGTGTCCATTTATTTCTAATTGAGATTACCTATACTTAAATACTCAAAATTATTGTTAATAATAAATTATTTATATTTTTACTTATATTGTTTTAATAAGTCAACAATATTTTGTGTGCTTAACTGTGCCAAATTGTGTGAATCTGTGCAAAAGCTGTGCAAAACTGTGCCACAGTGTGTCAAACTGTGAACTACTGTGCCTAATAATAAACCTAATTTTATTTTTAGTAACTGAAAATTCTTTGTGACAAACTATGTCAAAATGTTCTAAAGGGTGCCAAAGTTTGCTAAACTATGCACAACTGTATCGAAAATCAAATTATATTTATTTTCAACAGCTGAAAATAATTTATGCCAAACTGTGCAAAAGTGTGCCACATTGTTCCAAACTGTGCCAATATATGATAAATTTGTGTAAAATATCCGGAACCTACCTACTTGGACACAGTTTGGCACAGCTTTACACAGCTAAGCACGCTTATGTTCGATTAGGCACGAAAATTATTTTCACTAAGGAATCAAAATGATAATTTATGGTAATTTAGGCAAAATATTTTTCATACAGTGTTTTGATTTACATTTTTATTTACAATATTAAAATAATATTAGAATTAATATTTTCTGTTTACATTTAAAATTAATTTAATAAAATATAATATTTAATAATTTGTTAATGCGGTCTTACACCTATAGGCCTTTATAGCCAAAATTACCTAAAAAAATGATAAAAAATATTATTATAATAAAATAATGAAAATATATTGTAAATATAACTTATCTTGAATAAAATGAGCCTAGGCAGAGGTCCTTAAACTCATTTTATCCTCAGTTAGAACATTTTCAAGAAAAAAAGTTTGTTGTAACTTTTCTCTGAGGCCGCATGATGGATTTTCATGGGACAAAGTGCAAATTCACTGAATTACGAGTTCATACATCAACGGCTTTCTCAGCATTTTGAAATTTTACTTTTACTGATTTTCTTCGTTTAACTTGATGCTTTCTCTTCAGAATATTTGCGTTTCTCGTGGTCGGAGCCATTTTTCAACATTTATCTTATAAAAGCAGATAAATAGAAATTTTAAAGATTTCACAATTATGTAAATCATTCATTATTTATATGAATTTACTCAATCTCATATATAATTTATGATTTGAAACTGTATGGAATATCAGTTTTATTATAAGAAATAAAAAAAGTCCGAACACCAAAGATTTTAATTCAATCAAAAAAGTTTTTAACATTTAATAATGAATTATGATCTTTTATGGGACGGAACTGACAGGGACGGAACTGACAGGGACGGAACTGATATTTTTAAGTTTAAAAAGCTCGCACGTCGCGTATACTCAATATTACCTATTCCCCGCGTAGTTAGTTCTTATATCCACTAAATACTATAAAAAATGCATTTTACTTACCATTAAACATAATCTAAATATCAGATTACACGGGGTACGGAACTGACTAAAATATTTTTACACTGTGAAATTAGAAAAAGAAGTAGTTCGCGTTCGCGGATTTTCTAATTTTTAACGGCTTTGCCGCTTCCATCATTCGTCCGTGTGCTCGCGCTGGAGAAATCGATCGCTACATGGCATTGTGGAGCCAAGTAGCGCTGTTTTCAAAGCAATTAATGCTATTATCAACATTTTCGTGGAAATCTCTGGACAAAAAGTATCCATCGTGATTTAATAGTACTTTGTTGAATTCGACCTTGAAAATAATGAAAACATATATTAAAAACCCTGCAATTTACAATGTGTATGTGGGAATTAGGCTTCTTCGCTTGTTTTCCACGTGGCACAAGGTTTCATATTGAAAATCTTGTTTAGGACAAGGGACGGAACCGACATTTTGACTCTATTTTATTGATTTTTTTTTAACAGACAGTTAAAAAACGCTTTTTGTAGATCTTCCAAGAAAGTCAACATCATTATATACACATTAGAGCCTGTGAAACATGTATTTTTATTCGCACATCTTTATGTAAGCTCTGGATGCCATCTGGGGTAGTTATGGCAGAATAACGCATATATATAAGCATAAATTATGGTTATATAAGTTACAGCAAAAGAGGAAACCCATTTAACAATAAATTTAAAACAATATAATATATATTATATGAATTTTCTCATATTTCAGAGGTATGTGATAATAATTTTGTAGCACTTGTACATATCACTGCAAACCATACATATCAAATTGAAAAGGACAGTTCGGATAATTTTAACTCAGGTGTCTCTCATGTCAACACGCTAGTGTTCTGTGTATGTGTGTGCTGGGGACCCAGGGTACGCAAACCCTATTCCACAGTTTTCTTCGACGCCTATCAACCAGTGAGAACACGAGGGCGCGCTCGATGCCGGCCTCGCGTGATTTAGATATCGTGGGTCGGCGTCGAGTAGCGTGAGCCCGTGACTCGTTAAACCTCGTCACGTCTTTCTCTTTTCTGCCGTTACTTGTTGTCGCCGAGAAAATTGTAAGTACCGTACCTAGTAAATACAATATCAGTATAAATAATGTTTTCTTTATAAATATTGGGTATACAAATAAGTTTCCGCCGTTTTCAAGAGATGGCTCCACCGACAATATTACTTTGAAATCGTCAGATGTAAAAATGTCACATAGAAAGTTTGGGTACCTGGCAACAATATAACCTTAAAATACTATTGATTTTGTATTGGCAGTATACATTTTTTTTTGTTCGAAAATGTCGAGTTTTGTGCCGAATGAGCGTCATTTGCGGAAAGTTTTGATTTATTTATTTCATTTAAAGAAATACCGACGGTTTGGCGGGAGGCGCAGTCGCCACCTCGGCCGATCGCCGAAGTTAAGCAGCGTTGGGCGCGGTTACTACTTGGATGGGTGACCGCGTTTTCTTCGCTGTTTGATTTTCGTGTGATCGGTTAGGTGTCGATTGTCTTCTCACAAACCGAGCGGGAGGTGTGGAATATTACAGTTTCGGTGTCTAAGCCTACGGAATGTGACCTAGACATCCAAACTGAAATTATCCCAATACACCGACCATCCCGGGGCGGGTTTTCCTAATTAGGATTTATCCCACGTGATTTGCCTATAGGTCTTCCCCGCCCCACAGGCATAACCCTGGGCGAATGCGGGATGGAATAGAGGTATATAGGTTATGGAAAGAGAGAGAGGACCTCAGGAAAATTTAAAAGGTTATAATGTAATAAAAAGGAAAGGAAAATAAAGGTGTGGAGGATACGCGCTGGGCCAGCAGGCTGCGTGAAAACCACCATTTAAAGAAATCTGCTGCTGAGGCGCATCGGTCGCTTGTAGAAGTTTACGGTGATGCTACTTGAAGTGAGAGAAGTTGTCATGAGTGGTTTCAAAAATTTAAAAACGGCGAGTTTGACGTGGAAGATAAAGAACGCGAAGGAAGACCAGTCAAGTTCGAAGACGCTGAGTTAGAGGCATTATTGGACCAAGACTCATGCCAAACTGAAGAGCAGCTCGCAGAAAGCTTGGAAGTGACTCAAAAAGCGATTTCACACCGTCTCAAGATCATTGGTGTGGTACAAAAGCAAGGAAATTGGGTTCCGCATGAACTGAAACCCAGAGACGTCGAGCGCCGTCTTTTCACGTGCGAACAACTTCTCCAAAGACAAAGTCGAAAGGGTTTTTTCATCGAATAGTGATGGGGGATGAAAAATGGATCTACTACGACAACCTAAAGCGTAGGAAATCATGAGGTAAGCCCGGCCATGTACCAACTTCAACGGCCAAACCGAATATTTATGGCAAAAAGTTAATGTTGTGCATTTGGTGGGATCAGCTCGGAGTAATCTATTACGAGCTACTCCAGCCTAACGAAACTATCACTGGAAAACGTTGTAAACAGCAACTGTTGCAATTGAGCAGAGAATTGAAGCTTAAACGCCCCCAATATGCCAAAAGATATGACAAAGTGATTTTTCAGCACGACAGCGCTCGGCCACATGTTGCAAAAGTCGTCAAGGATACTTTGGAAGCTTTTCAATGGGATGTCTTAGCCCACCTGCCGTATTCACCAGACATTGCTCCTTCGGACTACTACTTGTTCCGGTCGATGGCTCACGCCCTGGTCAAGCAGCACTTCACTTCTTACGAAAAAGCCAAAAATTGGGTCGATTCATGGGTAACCTCAAAAGATGAAGAATTTTTTCGACGTGGCATCCGAATACTGCCAGAAAGATGGCAAAAAGTAGTAGCCAATGACGGACAATATTTTGAATAGAATGTAACGTATATTTTTTTTACAATAAATTGATAATTTTTATAAAAAAACGGCGGAAACTTATTTGTATTTACAATATTTCATTAAACTATTATTTTTTTAAACAGTATTAAATTGCTAAATAATGTATTATAATTTATAACTTATATAAATTAAAACTTACATAAATTTTTTATAACATATATAAATTTATATCAAGTTATAAATACAACAGAGTATATTTTGGATTCTGGAAGAAATTCTTATCAAGAATTCTTTACGGAAAAGGTCGTATAATGAAAGAAATATTTTTGTGAATTCATTCCCGGTCGGGACCTGTAATTTTGACGCGCCATTCGGGACTTAGTTTTGCGCGAACAACTGTCTCACAAAAAAGACGAAAAACGTCTTTCTTCTGTTATATTCAATTAGTCTTTTTTCTAGAATTAGTGGTTTTCTAGAATTAACATTTTTTTAATCATTATTTGTGATATTTATTTGATTCAAAAAGATGATGGGAAAAAATTTTCTAAGTCCCCAAAAATCACCTGAGATTTTGGCATGAGAAATTAGGTGAGAACTCAGGTGAGAACTCAGGTGATTTCTCACCTGATTTTTTTCAGTAGGGATGTATCATAATAAATTATGTAGAGTTGAAGAAAATCATCCAGGAATCAATTTACAGCACCAAATGAGTTCTTCCGAAATAAAACGCACGGATAAGAGATTATCAAGAATCCCAATTGATCTTACTCTCGAGCAGACAATTAACGCCAATGCAGCTAGCAGATTAACAGGAGTGTTACACTTTACAAACTCCATATCAGCTCGGCAGCGATGGTGTAAAGTCACAACATGAAATCTACAATAATGTCTCAGGTAATGTGCGAATTTCGTCTCTGATGGCCAATTTTTTACCAGGGCTTTTTAAAAAAATGAAACAACATTTATTTTTGTAACGACGTTTCGGACACTTTTTTCTGTGTCCCTCTTCAGGTAATTTTGTTATTAAGTCAAGTAAGGGTAGTTGCGGGAGACAATCCGCTTCATCAAAAATTGTCTCCCGCAAGTACGCTTACTTGACTTAATAACAAAATTACCTGAAGAGGGACACAGAAAAGTGTCCGAAACGTCGTTTCAAAAATAAATGTTGTTTCATTTATTTAAAAAACCCTGGTAGAAAATTGACCACCAGAGACGAAATTCGCACATTATCCTGACGTCTACCATAAGCTGCATCATCAACCAAATATCTCAGGTATTTCAACAAGCTGGCTTGAGAAAAGGATGTCACTGCTGATCTTGAAAAAAATCGCATTGAAAAGAGTGCATTACAGCTTCAAAATTTGATGGATGGCATAAGAGAAAATATTAATCCTTTTCATTATAGGATAAATGAGAATTTACTTTTTAATATTTCAAGTGGCCAAGCTGTATCACACGCAAGTGCAAAATGCTTGTTAAATGTGGAGAAAGACGGCAACAAAATGAGAAAAACATTTATTTCTGAGCGCAATGAAGACAGTACACGATTTGAGTCGAAAATTGCATCTAACAAAGTTGTAACGTTTGCAGACAGTTTGAAAAAAAAAAAAAAAATTAATGTACGTGGAAAGATCCAAGAAGTCCGTATGCAACGTGACTTTTCTGGACGGCTTCTCGTTGTTTCACTTGAACAACAGATTGATCTTGAAAAGGTTTTGTCGTATCCTTTGACTCCATTACCATTGGCATTGTGTCATTTAGATGATACACATCTGTAAAACAGACAAATCCGCTTTGATGAAAATATTAGAAAGATCAATTGATAGCGAACAGCCTAAACATACTGATTTTGTGTTACTTGATGGTTTTTTTTTGCTGCATCTTATGAAGGATGTTCCTTTAACATTTGGGAATATTTCAAAACAGATATTACAAATTGTTATAAAATTTAATGCCCACCTCATTGTAATAATTTTTGATCGATATTTCACGCCGTCGATTAAAGATTGTGAGCATGCATTGCGAGATACTGAAAAACGGGACTACCATATCTCCAGACCCTAACAGAAACGTGGAAGTGCTTCATGAAAGAGCTGCGCAACATTAAATTTAAAGAAGCATTTGTAAAATTTATGATTGAGCAGTGTTAAAACTGTACAATTAAATTACGACAAATGCTATCAATTTAAAGTTATAGATGGGAAAATTGATAAAAAACTGTTGAAGAAAGTTTCACTTGCACATTACATCAGGAGGCAGATACAAAAATAATTTATCATGCCTGTAACATCGTTGATGATTCAAATATTTTGATCAGATGTTCAGATACTGACATTTTAATTATCATGTTAGGAAATATGATAAATCTGGCCAGTAATTCAAATATTTGGATTGATGTTGGATCGGGAAACCATCAAAGAGTTATAGAGAACGGCTCTATGTATCTAAATGGGGTGGATGGCATTCGAAAGAGAATTAAATTACCTATATTTTCTAAAAAAAATTCATTCTCTAGCTATCACAGTTCTTTTGTTATTAACAAAAACGTAAAAATTGAAAAATGAAAAAAATGAGTTTTATATGTTCAACTATTACAAGAGTAAAATTGTCTTATTCGCTTCAGAATTCATTGTAGAGGTATATTATTGATAGTTCTCGGATGAGTTCTCTTGGCAAAATGATTGGTTCATAAATTTCAGAGATATTTGAGGTTAAAATTTTTCTAGACAATTTTAAAATGTATTTCTTGAGGATGGCTCTGTGTATCTGAATGGGATGGGTAGCATTTGAAAGAGAATTAAAATATTTATATTTTCTAAAAATAAAAATTTTTTAGTTAACACGGTTTTTTATTATTAACAAAAATGTAAAACTTGAAAAATTGAAAAATGAAAAAAAAAATCTGTCTTTATCAAATTTTTTAAAATACATCATCTAAAGTACATTTAAGATACGCACACATATCCGAAGAACAATCGAACAGACGACGACATGCGTGAGTAACTGAAGAAGACGAATATTCAGCAAAGAGAAGTCGATCGAATCGTCAAACCATAGTTATTAAAAAACGATGATCTTGTACGAGATGTAGAATCATTCTCTGGTTATTAAAAGAAACAAGCTTACTCTCTAGCACGACACTAGACGAATCCACAACCTTCGATATTATTTATTTTATAGTTTAAAAATATGAATTTTTCTTATGAAATTTTTTGTAATCAATCTCAAAATGTAATAATAGCAAAATATTAAATAAAATGAATATATTGAACTAACATGTGAATAATATATATATAAAAAATTTTATTTATAAAATCCGAATACAAGATTTTTTATGGAATAATATATATAATAATTATATTATAATTTTTACAGAAATATAATAGAAAATAAAATTGCTTTACTGTATTGCATGCTGTGCCGCATGTGCGTTATATCTCCGATACAACAATTTTTCTTGTAAACACAATCAAAGAACAACTTTAGAATATTTTTTTTATTTCGAACCAATGTACGACAAGAAGCCATTGACAGTGGACTTGAAGAAGAAAAATTTTATGAAGAATAGAACTTGAAGAAGATTGTTTTCCATTCATATAAGAATTAAAATCACAAACAAATAAATTACAAATGGAATCTCAATGAATAGCCATGAAAAAATTACAAGTTAATATTTTCCATAAAATTGACAATCAAAGTGACAAAATTACATAAAAAACTGGGGAAAACCTTTTACTGGATGTGACTTCAATCCGACATTTTACAAAAAAGGAAAAAAAATGCCTTGCAATTACTGTATGACTATAAAGAATTCCAACAAGTATTCGCAGAACTCAGCGAAATAAGTGAAAAAAATCGAAAGAGACTATTTCAAAAAATTGAAAAATTTGTGTGCCATCTCTATACGGCTTTAAAAAATTAAATTCCGTAAACGAAGCACGATTGGTAATTTTCTCCTAAATGTGCAGACGAAATCAAGAATTCTTTTAAAATAAAAATGAAAAATGTTGATGCATCAAGTTTACCACCATGCCAGTCAGAATTAATGGAGCAATTTTTGAGGGCGTATTTTATTATGAAGATTTGGCAGAATGCAAATATAAAAACTCCAACAGAACTGTCTCCGACCGATTATGGGTGGGAAAAAAAGACAATTCATGTGAATTTTATTGGTTTAGAGGTAACCAATTGCCTGAATTAATCAATGATGTCGTGATTCAACTGCCGTTCTAAGAAAATGGTATCCAATTTAAATAATCAGCAAAATTCATTGTTCTTTTTTTCAAGTATAAAAACTGACCATGTGTTTTATTATATCTGATTACCTATATGTGAGCATCCTGTTATTGATGAAGATAGCGACATAACTGATTTCTATGATACGGAAAATGAATTTGATTGTTAAAAATAAAACTTATTTATGTTATTATGTTATATTTTGTGCATGAAAAAATATTTTTAGGAGAGGAAATGCGGCCTAATATATATATTTTATAGTAATAATGTTAAATAAATAAATCTATTTGATAACAATCATATTTTATAGAAAATTATTATTCTAAATATTATTATTAATAATTAGGAAAAAAATAGCCGCTTTGTAAATGGTGTGTGTTAGTGTGTGCTCCGTGAAAAGTGGCTAAAAAAAGGTGAGAGTGAAGTGTCAGAAAAAAAGGCAAAGCATAGAAACAGGAAGAGAAGAAAAAAGAAAACAAAAAGAGAAATAAGAAAGAGTGTATATAAGAAAATAAAGAAAATAAGCAGTGAAAGAGCCGGAAAAACGGTATAAGTCATAGACTATATAGGATGAGTGGAAAGACGAACCTTAAAGAGAGAACTACAATACGGAGAGACACGGACACAGAAACAAAAAACAGAGAAGGAATAGAGGAATATTACGGAACTCCGCTACGGCAAATGGAGGAGGAACAGGATTGGGGAATAAGGGTCCAAAGACAGAGTAGGAACAGAACTAAAAGTTACAGAGTATATAACGAAAAGTATATACGACACACCATTCAGGAGAGAGAACCCGAATGTAAAGAGAAAGCTAGAGTCGCCGGAAGAGATTGAGAGAAAAAATAGGAAGAAGTGCGAAGAGGAATTGGAAAGAAGGAAAGAAGAGGAAGAGCTTCTTAGACAATTCGGTAATAATAAAAGAATAACCAGAAGCCCTCCGAATAAAGGAAAGAAACCGGAGGAGAAAGAAAGGGAAAAGGGAACAGGATACAGAGAAAGGACAGAAGACGGAGAAGAACAGATGAAGATGGAAATTAAAAAAGAGGAATGGAACACTCTGAAAGAGTTAATACAAAAAATAGCAGAGGACCTGAAAGGGATAAAAGAGACAGAAAATAACTCAAGAAGAGAACTAGAAAAGATAAGGAAGGACGTGAAAGAGATAAAAAGGACGGAGAAAAACAAAAAATTGTACTTAGAAATAGAGGAGAGATACAGAAAACTGGAAATAAGGACAAGCAAAATAGAAAAAGAGGTAGAGAAAAAAGCAAATGAAGAGAAGCTGATAGAGGTCAAGAAGGACAAATTGAAAAGGAGTCAAGGGAAATGAAAATGAAGGTGATGAGAAAAGAATTAAGCGAAATAAAAAAAGAGCAAGAAATGATTAGAGAAAAGAACGAAAGGGAAGGTAGGAGGAATAATATAATAATTGCGGGCATTGAACAGGAGAATGTGAAGGAGAGGGGACTTGGAAAGGTGAATAAAAGGAAAGATAAGAGTGACGGTAGAAATCAAGAGAATATGGAAGACGAAGAAAGGAAGCATGATAGGAGCGGAATGTAAGGACAGAGAACATAAAGGGTTAATTATGAGAGAAAAGAAGGAAAAACTACAAGGAGAGGAGATTTATATCTCGCACGACAAGACTTGGAAGGAAAGAGAGAATGAGAGGGTAGCAAGAGCATGACTGAAGGACAGAACAAAGGAGGAGAAGGAAAAAGCAAAAGTGGGATACAACAAAGTGAGGATAGGTGAGGTGAAGTGGGTGCTAGATGAAGATAAAGGGCAGATGAAGGTTTTTCCGACAAGAAAAAGAAAAGAGGAAGGACGTATGATAGAGACAGAAGACAAAGAGAAACAACGGATATAGTGTTTTGGAACGTGGCAGGAGTGGCAATACTAAGTAGAGAGACATGGAAAGAACTAAAAAAGTTCGATGTGATAGGACTGACTAAAGGAGTATAATACGGAGACAATACCAGCGTCCAGGATGTTGGATAATTTTGGGGATAAGAATGAGTTGAGGTTATTATTAATAGTATGTTTATTAACTAAATAGGATGAGGTTACATTGGTAAGCACGCGTCTGGCTTTCTCGTGACGACTAACTGTACATGCGCTGTCGGCGCTCGCGATACTCTCTCTCTACTCACACAAACTCACACGCATGTAGCTATGTTCAGGAGCGTAGGATTTATACATATTCCAACACGCCTCCTTAAATCTACAATCCTGAACTTTTTACAATCTTTTCATCTTAATTGTATTCTTATTTTATACAATCAATTTTAATGCGTTTCTATTTTTCACAAATTTTGTTTTGTCAAGACTCTTTGTCAACATATCTGCTAAATTCAAACTTGTATCGATTTTTACAATGTCTATTATTCCATTCTCGTAATATTCATTTATGTAATGGTATTGCACTTCAATGTGCTTTGAATTCTTAGTAAAATTTCCATACTTTGCAATTGCAACTACACCTGAATTATCTTCATACAATTTTATAGGTTTTTCAAATTTTACATCAAATGATTCAGTTAACAAGTTTCTAATAAATAATATTTCCGTTACTGCTTCTGACATTGCAGTATACTCAGCAAAAGTTGAGCATTTAGTTACATTGTTTTGTTTATGTGTTTTCCAAAATATTAGATTTCCATAAAGTCTAATTATAAATCGTGTTGTAGATTTTCTATCGATATTATCACCTGCATAGTCAGAATCTACCATACAATCTAACGTCTCATATTCCAAATTATCATAGTAGGTCAATTTTAAATCTTTGGTTTTATATAAATACTTTAATATTCTCATCGCATATTTGTAGTGCGTTGCATCATAACAGCTTTGGTATCTACTTAAGTAATTTACAGGATATGTTATATCTGGCCTTGTGCCTGTACTTATGTACAACAATTCACCAATCAAATTTCTTTATACTCTCGTCAATTTCGCTTGCTTGTTCTAATTTCAAATTTGCCTCCATAGGAGTGTCATATAATTTTGCGTTTTCTAAATTGTATTTTACAGCCAAAGATTCAATGTACTTTGTCTGACTTAAGGTCATTTTACTTCTTTCTTTACTATAATTAATATCAATTCCAATATAGTTTCCCACTTTTCCTAAATCTTTCATTGAAAATCTTTTCATTAAACTTTCTTTAATTTCGTCTATCATCTTTTTATTTTTGTAACATATTAAAAGATCATCTACAAAAACTAATATGTATGTTGGATCTTTGTTTGTGTTATTTACATATAGACAATAATCATAATTACTTCTTACAAAATTTAACTTTTCTATAAATTTGTGAAAACAATCATACCAAGCTCTTGGACTTTCTCTTAAACCATAAAGTGCCCTTTCTAATTTATAGACGTTATTTTCACTTGTTTCATAGCCTTTAGGCTCATTAACATATACTTCAGATTTTACATGACCATTCAAAAATGCAGTTTCAACGTCCATTTGCTCTATGTATAAATTGTT
The DNA here is from genome assembly GCA_036365515.1 of Torymus aiolomorphi. Classification (NCBI taxonomy): domain Eukaryota; kingdom Metazoa; phylum Arthropoda; class Insecta; order Hymenoptera; family Torymidae; genus Torymus; species Torymus aiolomorphi. The sequence continues at coordinate 74,695,378 of CM070876.1, forward strand.
TTTACAACAATGTGACAATAAAATTTTCAAAGTTTGCATTTTTCCTACTGGTGAATAAACATTTTCAATATATTCCTTTTGTTGGAAGCCTCTAACGACTAGTCGTGCTTTATATGTATTATCACTTTTCCTTTTATAAATCCACTTAACATCAATTATCTTCTTACCATTGGGTTTATCAACAATTGGCTATGTATCATTTTTCTCTAAACTTTTTATCTCTGAGTCCATCGCTTTCTGCCATTATTTATATTCATTAGACTTTATCGCCTCCTCAATAGTATATTACGATACGAGGGCCGGAAATTGGATTTCCGGGGCGTGCGTGGTATGACGCCCGAGGCGAAGCCGAGGGCGTCATACCACGCACGCCCCGGAATTCCAATTTCCAGTCCAAGTATTGTATACTATTTTTCTTACTCCCCGGCCGAAAGTACGATCTGTAATTGTTAAATAATTAATAAAATTGCGTTGTCGTCTGTTAGCTGTGTTTGAGTGTTAGTTTTTCTTTCGGCCCGCTCGATAGTAGTGCCTCTGTCGGCCGCTTTGAGTAGCTCGGTCGATATTACCGACTGTTTTTTCTTTCGATCCGGCGTGGAGAGCTGGTTTTTTGCTGTTGCAGAGATGGTTTGATGCCCGCCCGATATTTGCAAGACCGAGGCGAAGCCGAGGTTTTGCTGATCGGGGCGGACATCAGAAACACATTTATTAAAAAAAGAAAGAAATAAGGTAATGAAATAAGTACAATAAAGTTTGATCAACTAACTCTTTTTTCTCGTCACCCGTGCACTTTCCTCTGTCTATTTCGTACACCCAATGGACATTGATTCGTGTCAAACGTGCCCGTTAGTGACCGTCACGCATAACCTTTTGAACGTTAAGATACATAAGAAATGATGAAACAATTGAAAAGGTTATGCATGACGGTCACTAACGACACGAATCAATGTCCATTGGTGTACGTGTCTAACCTTCACACCGCACAAACATCTTTTCCTCGGACGCTCCCGTCTGCACGTTTACTTAATTGTTTCTACACGACTCGTAAGTACGTGTAGAAAACAAGAGAAAAAAACAATGACCACGATCAAACAACACCACTTTTTATTTCAACTAACTCTTTTTTCTCGTCACCCGTGCGCATGAGACAGAGTGGCTCATGCGCGCGGGCACTCAAGCGCAGCAGGTCGGGAAATTTCAGCAGCCAATCAGAGCGCGCGGTTGGTCTAAAATAGGATGTGAAAGTTAACTTTCGGCTCGGAGATGCGGGCCGAAAGTACGTACTTTCGGGTGGGAGAGTAAGAAAATGTATTTGGTACATTTCCATTCACATAGTTTACATAAATACAGTGAGTTACAGGATTTCCATATCTTGTTACTGGACTTTTCTTTCTATTAGATTTTCTTGGAATTGTTAAATTTTCATTACTTTTATTTTCATTTTCATACTCAAAATTTTCATTGTTTTCATATTCAACATTTTCAAGATTTGTTTGATTGTCTCTAGTCGACTCAAAAGTCAGAATAGAAGATAATAGATTTGTTTCGTTTGCATCAACATCATTTTTAATTTCAGAATCACTCTCATAATTTACTCTATCTTTCTCATCATCAATTTTTTCTAAACAAATTAATTTAGTGCTTTCTTCAACAACTGTTACATGTCTAACATCTTTTACTTTACCGTTTATTAAAACTCTATATCCATTATTTGTGTAACCAACTAATACTCCTAATTGAGCTTTGTCATCCCATTTACTTTGTCTTTTTACTTCAGGTATTCTTACGAAGACTCTACTTCCATAAATTTTCAAATGTTTTACATTAGGTTTTGTACTGAAAAATATTTCATAAGGTGTTTTATTTTCTACAGTATTAGCAATTGTTCTGTTTTTTAAATATGCGATTGCATTCATTACTTCTGGCCAATACCTTCTATGTATTCTAGCTTCTCTTAATAAGCATCTGCCAATGTCCATAACAGTTCTATTATACCTTTCGCCTACGCCGTTTAATTCATGTACATACGGTGGACATGGTAATAATTGTATGCCTTTTTGTCTTATAAAATTATAAATTTCTTTGTTCAAATATTCTTTTCCATTATCGCATCTTAACTTTTTGACTCTCTTATTAAACTGATTTTCAACTAAGTTAATATAGTCGATGAAACAACTCGCAGTTTCTGATTTATTTTTAATGCAATAAATTCTGGCACATTTACTGTAATCATCGATAAACGTTAAAAAATATTTTTCACCACCATAACCCATGGTGTTATGTGGTCCGTTCAAATCAGTATGGATCAATTCTAGAGTTTTAGTTGCTCTAGTTCTATCGTTTTCAAACGGTTCATTTGACATTTTACTTTCTATGCAATTTGCACATTTCATATGTGTGCTTTCTATTTTTTCTGGCAAACCATCTAATAATTTATTTTTATTAATATATTTAAATATTGGAAATTCACATGGCCTAATGCCTTATGCCATTTCTCTTTTTCAGTTAATTTTGTGACATTAGTATAAATTTTACTTTGATTCTTTTTTACATAACTTTTCATTTTATATAGGTTGTCATCTTGATATGCAACAGCTAATAATTTTTTATTTTGATCAAATATTTTTGCGTTATTATTTTTCGCTACAATAGTACAGTTATTTTTTGTTATTCTAGAAAAGCTTAATATGTTTTTTCCTATATCTTTTACATAGTGTACATTTTTTATATCAATTTCATTTTCGTTACCATATGTTTTAAAATAGGTTTTTACATTGCCAATTTTGGTGGCTTTTAAAATTTTACCATCAGGTAATTCTATATCTACATGATTTTCTAAGTTTACATATTTTTCGAAGAATTTACAATCGTTTACAATATGGTCCGAGCAACCACTATCTAATAACCACTTCATTTCATTTGGATTTTCACTTATTTCACTACACTTGTTCACTTGGGAACTAAACACTAGTGTGACCCATGTTTGAGCTCCTCTGGAATTATCGTCGTGATGACCTCTTCCTCTTGATTGATTCTGGTGATGACCTCTTCCTCGGCCACGACCTCTGTAACCTCCTTCTCGGTTGACGCCTCGCTGATGACTCTGTTGGTTTCTTTCTTGATTTCGATATTCGTGTTGATTGTTGGGCCCTGCGTGCCAACAGTCCTTTTTGAAATGTCCGGGTTTTCCACAAACAAAACATTCCTTGTTAGTTTTGGCATTGAAAGTGCTAACATTTTTCTTTTCATTTTGATTTCTGTTCATATTTTTCTCCTTGATTTTAGATTTTACGTAATCTACTGTTCTTTGATCTCCGGGTATCACATCAATAAAATCACCGATATAACTGTAGTTAGGTGGTAGTGTTTTTAACAAATATCTCATTTTTTCGGACTCATCTATATTTCTTCCAGTTGATTTGAATTCATTCACTGCTTTTTCAAAATGTATGAAAAATTCTTCTACTGTGTCATAGTCTTTTACCTTAATTTCATCAATTTTTCCTCTGCACAAAATTTGTAAAGCCGTAGATTTATTCGTATATATCTTTTCAAATTTATTTATCATGTCACGAGCATTTGTGCAGTCTTTCACGTATTCTAGCTGTTTATCGGATATTGTGCTTACTAAAATCGTTCTTGCTTTTAAGTCTTTCTTTCTACATTCTGGTTCGATTTCTGCTTCCAATTTTAAGCTTACTGCAGGCTCTTTGCACTCCTTGTACTCCAATAGCATCATTAATCTAATTTTCCAACTTGAATAATTTGCTTTGCCATTTCGATTTCTTTAATTTTTATTATTTTATCGATTTCACTTTTTAAAATAATAATCTTTTTGAGTTCTTTCAGAAGTAATTTTCTACACTTGTCTCTTAAATCTTTATCGACAACAACGTGTTTATTCGCTAACTCACTTTCGTCACTAATATAATCGTGTTTAAACCAATACGTTTACTGTATAAACCTCGTGGTGAGCACGTGCTCTATGCTTGAGCTCTGCGGCGTGTTCCATTTGCCAACTTTAATCCGCTGACATCGCACTTTTTTATCATTATTTAAAAAAAAATCTTTTTATACTCCAATAGTTTATTACTTTTACTTTGTTATTATGTGAATATTTTTTCATTTTAATTGTTCTTTACTGATTCTTTTGCACTTCAAACTTCGTGTCATGCTGACCATGTTTTTGTGACCCTTTTACACTTTTTCTTTAATCCCTCGACATCGGACCTTTTTTTATGATTATTTTTCAAAAATCTTTTTACATTTCGGTAGCTAACAATTTTTATTTTCTGTTTGTGCATATATTTTTGACTTTCCCGTTTTCCAAAGTGATTTTCTTTCACTTTAAACTTTGTGTCTTTCTGACCACGTTTTTGCTTTAGTTATTCTTCTTGTTACATAACTGTTGATTATTCTTTAATTCACTTTTATTCCATTATTGAATTTTAATACTTGTGTTTGACTGTTATTGACTACCGTTAATTTTTACGTGACTTTTCTAACCTCACTTGGTTTTATCCCCCCCCCCCCCCCCCATTATCTCTATAGGACCCGAAAGTCCATATAGTAGATAATAAATTTCAACACTTACCAACCAGACACCTGCTACCATGTTGGATAATTTTGGGGATAAGAATAAGTTGAGGTTATTATTAATAGTATGTTTATTAACTAAATAGGATGAGGTTACATTGGTAAGCACGCGTCTGGCTCACGTGGCTTTCTCGTGACGACTAACTGTACATGCGCTGTCGGCGCTCGCGATACTCTCTCTCTACTCACACACATTCACACGCATGTAGCTATGTTCAGGAGCGTAGCATTTATACATATTCCAACAGAGGATAAGCAAAAAAGGAAGAGCAAGAGGAGGAATGATGATAGCGATAAGGAGAGATATAGAGATAATAGGAGAGGAAAGGGAGGAGGAGACGGAAAGGGATCAGAAAGAGACTCTGGCAAAGACAATAAAGATAGAAGATAAAGAAGTAAGGATAATGTCAGTATATATGAGAGAGAAGAGAAGAGAAAATTGGACCAGTATAGAAGAAGAGGCGGAAAAGTACAAAGGAACCCCTATCATATTGGGGGGAGACTTTAATGCAAGAACTGGAGAAGAAGGAGGAGAATTAACAGAGCACGGAGTACACAGGACAAGTAAATATAAGAAGAGGAATAAGGAGGGAGAGGAGATGCTGGAAAAGATAAGAGAGATAGGAATGCATATCATGAACGGAGAAAGAAAAGTCCACGATTGATTATGCGGTCACAAATGAAACAGGATTGGAATTAATAGAAGAGATAGAGGTAGGGGTGAATCCAGAATCGAACCACCAACCAATAATAGTGAAGATGAACAGAAATTGCTACAGACAAGAAGAAAGGCAAAAGAAAAAAACAATGGATTGGTCAGAGAAGGCGGTAAGAGATTTCCGGAAGAAACTAAGAGGAGAGGACGAAAGAGAAGACTGGATAGAACTAAAAAAGAGCATACAGATGGCAATACAATGGAAAGAGTCAAATACGAACGGCAAAGGAAGAGAGAAATGGTGGGATAAGGCATGTCATGACAGAAAACTGCAACTGAAGGAAAAATTGAGAAAATGCAAAAGAGGAAAAATAGAGGTGGAGAAATATAGGAAAGAGAGGAAGAGCTACAGTAACTGGATAAAGAAAAAGAAGGACGAGTGGGCGAAAAAAATGTTAGAAAAAATAGAGAAGGACAGGTGTGAAAAGAATTTTTGGAAAATAGTAAACGAGGGTAGGAAAGAGATATCACAGATACATGAAGGAATAAAAGACGAAGAGTGGCTAGAACACTTCAAAAATCGGCTGAAAGGTAAGACGATAGAGGAAGGGAGAGTGGAAGAAAACAGGAAGAAAGAACTAGAAGGGGAGATAGAAGATGAAGAGATTACGGAAGCAATACAAAAATTGAAAAAGAATAAGGCGACGGGACCGGACGGAATTCCAAATGAAGCCTGGATCTACGGAGCGGAAAGCCTGAAAGGGCAGATAAAGGAGTGCATAAATAAGGTGTGGAAGAAAGGAATAATACCGGAAGAATGGAAGACAGGAAAAATAAAGCCGGTGTTTAAGAAAGGGAAAAAAGAAGAAGTGGTAAACTATAAAGGAATCACGTTAATGGACACCGGGTATAAGATTTATGCGGAGATATTAAGGAAGAGATTAGAGAAACAATTGGAAAGAGAAAACAAACTAGACGACACACAGTTTGAATTCAGGAAAAAGAGAGGAACGATGGATGCAGTATATGTACTTAAGAAGGCAGTGGAAAGAAAGATAACGAGAGAAAAAGGGAAAGTATGGGGATTTCTGGCAGATATGAGAGCAGCGTTCGACAAGATCAAGAGAAAAGAAATATGGAGAAGAATGGAAGTATTGGAGATAGAAGAAGGACTCAGAGAAAGGATAAAGAGGATATATGAGGACACGAAATGCGAAGTAGAAGTGGGAAATAGATCAATCGGAACATTTAGAGCAGAGAAAGGAGTGAGGCAGGGATGTCCACTTAGCTCTACGTTGTTTAATATAGCATTTGCGGACTTAGAAAAAGAAATGGGAAAAGCACAGGAACGGGGTGTGAGACTAGGAAGGAAAAAATCTACTCACTGGCGTATGCAGATGATGTGATCTTATTGGCGAACAATGACACAAGAATGAGAAAGATGCTGAAAAGATTTAGAAGGTACATAGAAAAGAAAGGACTGGAATTAAAGATTGAAAAATCAAAGATAACGGAATTAAGGAAGAAAGGAGGCAGGAGGAAGGAGACAACGTTTAAGTGGAAAGAAGAAAAGATAGAGGAAGTGAAGGTAGCCATGTACTTAGGATACAAGCTGCAGAGTAACAATGGAGATGGGAAACATGTAAAACACATAACAGGAAAGGCAAACGCGGTGATAGGGAAGATATGGAGTATAGGAGAAAGAAAATTTAAGGACGACTGGAGGAAAAGGATGAGAATTTTTTATGTACTAGCGGGAGGTATACTGAGTTACGGAGCAGAGATATGGGGATGGAGAGAGTGGAAAGAAGTGGAGAGGATACAGGATAAATACCTAAAGTGGGTGGTAAAGGCAGAGAGGACATGTTTTGCACGAATAGACAAATAGGGACAAAATCGCAATAAGAACGGGAAAAAGAGCGATGAAATATGAGAAGAAGGTGGCAGAAGCAGAGGAAGGATCGATAAAAAGAGACTGTTGGAACATGATAAAGAAGGAGAAAAAAGCAGAACAGGAAGAATGCAGAAGAAGATTCTATGAAAGAAGAGGATGGTCCATGGAGAAGGTAGAGAGGAGATTGGAAGCGGAAGAAGAAATCTGTCAAGAGATGACACAGAGAGGTGAAGATATAGACAAATAAGAAAGAAGAATGCAGATAGAAGGATCAAGATATGCAAGAGAGATGAAGAGAATTATCGTGTCGGACGAAATACCAAAATACCAAGAAAAAGGTAGAATAAACAGAAAAGGGGAAATAGAGATAACAAGAAGATACAGGATGGGAAGTGAAAATAAAAGTAGCAGGTACTGGATGAAGGAGGAAGATAGGAGGTGTAGAGTATGTAAGAAATAGGAGGGAACATTAGAACATATATTTGAGAAGTGTGAATATACAAAGCAGATAGAAAAAAAGTGGGATGAAAGAATGAAAGGAGGAAAAGAGAATCTTGCCGCGCTACATCAAGTGAACTGGATAAGAAGAAGACTAGAAGATAAAGAGATAGATGATTTTCAAAGAACGATTCGTTAGAGAATACATATGGCAAAAAAAGGAGAAAATCCATAAAGAGGGGATATACACGATTGATGAGGTACTGAGTATAGAGGAAAGAAAGAGAAGATGGGAGGAGAGAAAAAACAAGGATAGAGAAGGAAAGAAAAATGAGGGAAGATTGGGAGAAAAAGAGACAGGAGGAGGAGATTGGAGAGAACGGAGGTGTAAGTTTTAGGAGTGTGGGTTCCTCTATTAAGCCTACGATCAATTTGAAGCAGCTTAGCCTGTGGTTCGTGAAAAAAAACGATTTTAAACGGACTTTTCTGAGTTTGACCTAGATTTGACTTTGAAATGACCTTGGAAAAAATTTCTCAACATGATTTTGAACGTAAAATTTCCCCCTCTTTCCGAATCCGGGGTCAAAACTAGGTGTTCCCATATGAAAAAATCACTTTGACCTTTAAATAACCTCAAAGGTCAAGTTCAAGGTCAAAGACGTTAGCGCCATTATGTGGCCCCCTTTGTCCCCTATAACTTTTGTTTGAACCATTTTTCTCTATCTGGCTTAGGTTCCGAGAAATCCGGGTGCGGCGATTAAAATGGGTCACCATGTATATGGGATCCTGTGAGGGCCAATACGTAGAAAAAAAAAACACAATTGTAGCTTGTGCGACGTTTCGTCAGCTTGATTACTGACCTCTTCAGGCTTTATTAAAAAATATACAAAATGGTTAGAATTCATTTTACAATTAAACAGAGATAATAAATTAACAATAATAATTAGACCAGGCTTACCACAACAAAAAATCTATGCTAGTAAAAGAAGACTTTATTAGCAACGTCAAACGAATAAAGTCAATGTTGTGGGAAACTGTACACATCTCTACTTATATATATACGAGTCAGTTTGTTTACATATATAAAGTCATAATAGAAAGTTAAAGAGCGATTTGTATACATTATTTAAATGGAAAATCTTGAAAACGACTGTTTAGACACACTAAAAAGAAAATACAATATTGTCCCTCTCTTCTACTTTAGATATGTTGATGACATATTATTATGCATTAGAAAAGATGATTTGGAATTAACTTAAAATATTTTTAATAATTATAATGAACACTTAAAATTTACACATGAAATAGAAGTTAATAATCAAATAAACTTTTTGGATATCACCCTCATCAGATCAAACAATAAAATAATTACAAATTGGTACCAAAAACCAAGGCATTCGAAAGATTATTAAATTATAACTCTAACCACACTGTACAACAAAAATGAAATATTATTTCTAACTTAGTGGAAAGAGCGATTCTGTTATCTAATGAAGAATTCCATAATATTAATATTCGTAAAATTAGACAAATACTCTCCTTAAATGACTATCCTAAAACATTCATAGACAATTGCATTCACAACAGACTTCGCAATATAAAATACTCCAACAAAACGACATCGTCCGACAGGGATCTCCAACCTATTGTTTCTATTCCATTCCAAGAAGAATTTTTTCATAAATGTAGTAGAATTCTTTCCAAACACAATATACGCACGGTGCCACTCATCAATAAAAAACTTAATAACGTTATTAAGCTTGGGAAGGATAAACTTGAAAAAATGAATACGTGTGGGGTTGTATATAAGATCAACTGTAAGACCTGTCCTGCTACATATGTGGGAGAAACTAAAAGAGCTTTAAAAATTCGAATCAAAGAACATGAAAAAGATAAGAAAGACAAATCCATCATAGCTGTACATACTCAAAACAACTCCCACATTATAGATTGGGAGAATACACAAATATTGGATAAGGAAGTTGATTACAAAAAACGAAAAATTTCGGAAATGATTTACATCAATAGTACAAAAAATACAGTTAACAAAACAGAGGATACACAAAATTTAAATAACGTATACAAATCGCTCTTTAACTTTCTATTATGACTTTATACATGTAAACAAACTGACTCGTATATATATAAGTAGAGATGTGTACGATTTCCCACAACATTGACTTTATTCGTTTGACGTTGCTAATAAAGTCATCTTTTATTAGCATAATTTTTTGTTGTGGTAAGCCTGGTCTAATTATTATTGTTAATTTATTATCTCTGTTTAATTGTAAAATAAATTCTAACCATTTTGTATATTTTTTAATAAAGCCTGAATAAGTCAGTAATCAAGTTGACGAAACGTCGCACAAACTACAATTGTGTTTTTTTTTTCTACATATTGGCCCTCACAGGATCCTATATATATTACTATATTTCACTTGAAGAATAAAATTCGTAAGTCAGAATTCTATACAAAAGTTTGAACCTAGAGCATAGTATATATATATATAGTCAAGTTCTACATGGTCCATGCTATTTTGTTTACTATAATATTCTAAATATAACTTTACAATATCTAGTATTTTTATTTTCTAGCCGCTCTAATTATCATTAAATAAAACTGTTTTTTGTCTCTATCATTTAACCTGTTAATCCATATTGTTATTATTTGAATATATGAATTATGAAAGATTATAAAATTTTTTTAACTGTTTTTCCATATTGATAATTGTTATTCCACTTGTTTTGTTTGTAACAAAATTATTTTTGTTAATATAATTCATAATAGTCAATTGCATGAGTAAAATTATTTTATTTTTATAAATTTTTTTTGTCAAATATACAAGTCAGTCTTAGATGTAGCATCCACATGTACAAAAAGGATTTTTTGTAAAAATGAAAATAATTGCCGATATTTATTAACCAAATAGATACTTGAAAAAATATTTACAATTTGTAGAAACAATAATGTTAACTTTTGTTCAATGCAAACATAATTTCATAAAAAATCGTAGATTAAAATTTTTTGAAAAGAAAATGATCAATTTCCCATTCTCCTTTAAGCATAATGTTGGTCAAATTATTAAAACGAAAATTAGATTTTCAGGAAAAGATTTTATAAAATGCTTAAATATTATGTAAATAAAAAAAGCATGGACATACTTTTTCTGCTGTACAACATAATATGAAAAATTGTATTTTCTAAAAGTTTGTTAATTTTATCAACGTTTTAATTGAATACCTATAAGTATTCTATTATGGATTTTAAATTGAGTGATTTACACAGCTGTTTAGTGTAAATAAACAGATTTTAATAATAACAGACACTAAATACATGTCGAATAAACGATTTTTTCAGAATTCCAGCATTCACAAGTTAATAATTTATATTAAAACTAAAATTTAGGCTAACCCTTAAATTATGATCAAAAGCAAAACAAAGTGGAAGGGGTAATGTACATAAGCGCCGTTCTGCTCTACTCTGCTCTGCTCTGTTCTGTTCTGCTCAAACCCGGTCCAATTTCAGTTCGGTTCCGTTTGTGAGCTATTTTCCCTTTACTTGTTTGAAATTGCGGAACGGAGTAGAGCGGAACGGAGCAGAGTAGGGGCCTTTGTACGCTAGGGCCTTTCTACATATGTGTGTTCTGTGTGTTCTGTGTGTTCCCGACAAAGACAGATAGATCTGTTCCGTTTATGTAAGACAGAGACAGACATAGAGAGAAGTTGTCTAGAACAGACAGAACACACATATGTAGAAAGGGCCCTAAAAGCATAACGCGAAGGAATAAGGAATAAGAGAGCATAAGGTGGACATAAGGTACTTAGGGCCTTTGCACGCTAAAAGCATAACGCGAATGAATAAGGAATAAGAGGGCATAAGGTGGACATAAGGTACTTATGCTCCGCTTATTCATCTTATACCCGTGTTGTGTACGCAACGGATCGTGCATAACCTCTTGATTTTTTTGGAGTAAAGTTTTCGAAATGAAATAGCTTACTGTAATTATTAATTGACTCTAATTGGTTACAATGTAAAAAGTGGACAAAATAATAAAACTTGAGGGGATTTTGTATTTTATCATTTCAACGTGTAGAAGTGAGAAAAGTTTTTTTCTTAATCATTTAGTGATTATTTTTATAATAATTTATAGTGTAGACATTTTTGAACAATGGATGAAGAGGTAAATGTTTACTTACAATTTATTATCAAAAAACTTACTCCAAAACAAGCAATTTAGGAGTTAAGCACGATCCGTTGCGTAAACAACACGGGCATGAGAGGAATAAGCGGAACATAAGGGCCTTTGCACGCTAAAAGCATAACGCGAAGGAATAAGGAATAAAAGGGCATAAGGTGGACATAAGGTACTTATGCTCCGCTTATTCCTCTTATGCCCGAGTTGTGTATGCAACGAAACGTGCATAACCTCTTGATTTTTTTGGAGTAAAGTTTTCGAAATGAAATAGCTTACTGTAATTATTAATTAACTCTAATTGGTTACAATGTAAAAAGTTGACAAAATAATAAAACTTAAGGGGCTTTTGTATTTTATCATTTCAACGTGCAGAAGTGAGAAAAGTTTTCTTCTTAATCATTTAGTGATTATTTTTATAATAATTTATAGTGTAGACATTTTTTAACAATGGATGAAGAGATAAATGTTTACTTGCAATTTATTATTAAAAAACTTACGCCAAAACAAGCAATTTAGGGGTTATGCACGATCCATTGCGTACACAACACGGGCATAAGAGGAATAAGCGGAGCATAAGTACCTTATGTCCACCTTATGCCCTCTTATTCCTTATTCCTTTGCGATATGCTTTTAGCGTGCAAAGGCCCTAAGTACCTTATGTCCACCTTATGCCATCTTATTCCTTATTCCTTTGCGTTATGCTTTTAGCGTGTGTCACGTCGAGCACGACTGACCGCTAATTTTGACACCCGTGCTACCATATATCCTTACCACCCTACAACCTTTTTTCCTTCATGTTACCATGAGTCCTATTTCCTGTCAGTAACGCCACCTAGTAGCAACTGGGTTACCTGCGAGAGCCACAGTTCGCATGGTAACAAATCCTACCTTACCCGTATCTTTACCGCCTATCGATCCAACCGTGTCCTTGGCAAGCGCCACATTTGAACCCGAGTAACCTTATTCCCCACCCGAATCTTTGCCACCCCATGCAAAGATGAGATACCCTACACTCCCCTATCTTTGTATCTGCCCTAGATAGAAGCGCGGGTATAAAAGCCGCATCGCGCCTCCACTCGAGGCAGAAGCTTTTGTTCTTTTTGTTTCGTAGGGCGAAGCCCTTGTTCGTCGCTTATTTAAATTGTTACTTGGACTTAGAATAATTTCGACTAATTTATCGTATTCGGACTTAGAATATTTTCGAGCCGAATTTACTTAGAATATTTTTCGTGTGAAATTAACTTAGAATAATCATCAAGCTTCTCTGATTGTAGTCTCGCGAATAATTGTTGATATTATATCTCGACTACAATCAGTGTGTAACAGTATAACGTAACTTAATGCAATTAATAAACAACATATAATTGCATTTTTGGAGTGTTACTTTATTTCTACGATCCTATCCTTCTGCCATTTGAATCGCCCGCTGCGCTTGGGTCCTGAGACTGCCGAGGGCTAACTGAGAGAACGAGACAACCGCAACCGCCCCAAAGTAAGTAACTCTGTAGATCGCTATCCTTTATCTTTTTTCTGTCTCTCTAATTGTTCGCTGACGCTGACGTTTGCCGCTTTATGAATTTCGCGCATTAGCATTGTTTATTTTGGTAGGCCGATTAGCTATTTTCACGCATTCCTACTCCCGTGGTTATTACGTGTAGGCGTAAACCGAAACTGGAACATTTATCGCGCTTACTTTACCGTTTTCGCGACATTGTAACACGGACGTTACAATTGGGGGCTCACTTTCGGGATAAAAGTGAAAATAGTGAAAAATTTTTTTTTATACATACATACCACAGTTATAAAAATTTTCTTTTTCTCTTCGTTTCTTGCGTTCAAAAGAAAAATATAAATAAATTATTAGAATGGCATCTTCAAACGGTGCGGTCGCTAGGAATTCTGAAGCAACGGAGATTTTGCGAAAATATCTTAGTTTAGAGCAACCTAAGTTAGTTACGGCTACGCTCAATGAGTTAGTAGCAGTGCTCAGGGCTAGATATCAATCGGCATCGGAAGTAAATCCGGAAAGAATTCGGGATGTTAAGAAGTTGCAGTTATCTCTCGCAGAAACCGCGGATAGGGCGTTAGTTGAAAAAATTTGTCAAGATGAAATCATGATAGACATTTTACGCGAATTTATGCATCACAATATTAGTGTTATTGAAATTATGGAAGCAATCTCGAGCGTAGACAAACATTTGATTACCGAAAAACTTCCGGCTCTAATCATATCCGATCAAGAATTAACGGAAGACGGTGAAGCTACGCAGTATAAAACGGTATTAAACGCAGCAGACGGGGATAATACACAAAATAAAGTGAATTTTGATGCAAACTTATTAAATTCGGCAAATTATACTCCGCACGTAGCAGGGGGAAAGGGGCATAGTACGCCTTTAGTTGCTAATGTTAGAACAACACTGCCAACGACAATGAATTCTTTTCGCCCAAATGCAACTTTAACTCCGTTAAAAAATTTGTCGATTAAAGATGCACTAGACTGCATACCAAAATTTGACGGTAGTAATATTCCACTTAGTACCTTTTTATTCGGTTTAAGAGAAGCCGTTAGCATGATTCCGGCAGCAAACGAAGCCGACCTGGTCAAATTAATTAGGCGACGGCTAACGGGTGAAGCAGCAAAGTCAATGGAGGAAATAGTTTTTTTTTATATGACGGATCTAGTTAAATATTTTGAGGCAAATTTCGGATCGTATAAAATACACCACACCTTGATGGGGGAATTAGCCGCGGCCAGACAAAGAGAAAAAGAAAACATTATAACATTTGCAAACAGAGTTAGGCGTATCGCAATAGAATTAAAAGAGGCCGCAAAAAGAGAAAAAAGGGATGATGCGGGGTTCACACAGCATGTGGAAGCTGACAAATTAAAATTTTTTGTACGCGGTATGGATTGGGAAATTAAGAGGCGCATTGGGGTGGCCGCAACTTTTCAGGAAGCCGTAGAAAAAGCGATAGAAATAGAGCGTGAGGTTACCGATTTAGAGAAAACCGAACCAACGCTTAAAAGTAAATTAAATCAAGAAAATAACAAACTGAAAGCAGAATCGGCTGAAGTTAAGATTGTTCAAAATAAACCGACAGAAATTTGTCGATATTGTGGCAAAAGAAATCATATCGCGAAAAACTGTTGGACGTTAAAATCATTATTACCCCCGGGTATACAGCAATCGGCGATACAGCCGACTACATGGGCGCAGCCCGTAGCTACGCAAGCGCACGTCTTGGCGCCAGCCGCGAACCCATTGGCTAGCGCGCGGCCGGCCACGCCCCAAGTTTAACAAAATCAATATAGACCGAGATCGCACAGTTCCGCAGTGGCACAATCGAATCAAATTAATAATTTTGTTAAACTTTGCAATTATTGTAAAAAAGAAGGACACTGGAAGAATGAATGCCAGGTATTGGAAAGAAATAATAGAGAAAAATTACAACGTGAAGCGGGAAACGCGAACAGCCCCGCGGTGCAGGGCGCGACCTGGGGGCAATCAGAAAGCGCGCGCCCACACCAATCAAACACAAATCAGAATTAAAATTTGCGCGAAAGTCCATTTTGTTGAGTATAAATAGTAAGTCACCTGTAATAGAAATGCCATTTGAAAATTATCAGGTATCGCTCAAATTAATGTTAGATACGGGAGCAGGCCCGTCTTTGCTTAAAATTAGTAAAAAACCCAGTAAAGCCATTGTTTTTGAAAACGAAATTCTTAAACTTTAAGGTATTACTAAGGAATCGATTAACTCGCGCGGGAAAATACCCTTGATTTTTCGCGATTTAACATTGTATTTCCATTTGGTTCCTGACGATTTTCCTATTGAAGAGGACGGGTTAATCGGCAGCGAAATGTTAAGAAAATACGGGGAAAAAATTAATTATGAAGAAAATTTTTTGGAAATCGCTTCTCACGTAATCAGTTTACGGTGCACGAGTAGTGTAGATATCGCGCGGCCAATAAACAAAGAGAGTGTAAGTTTAGCACGAGCCGAGCGACATAAGGAAGTAAAGCAGGGTACGATGTGGGGGGATGAGCGCAATTCCGGACGCGGACACGCGAAAAATCCCGTTGCAACTGCTCGGTCGGACAAATCCAGTATTGTTTTAGGCGAGTGTAGCACTCGAAACGTTTACAGCGATTTACCTGCTTCGCATGAGAAAGTTATTTCAAATGTTTGTCTTTCTTCGCTTAAAAGTATTGCCCCATTTGAGATTTGTACCATGCACGTCTTGGAGAAAATTGATTTAAAAAATAAAATTGATGAAAACAAAAATTTGAATTTGAAATTTGAAAAAACTAGTGATTTGGAAAGTAAAAATTGTGAAAGCAAAATTTTGGATTTGAACTTTGAAAAAACTAGTGATTCGGAAAATAAAATTGGTAAAAGCAAAAATCTGAATTTGAACCTTGAAGAAGCTGGCCATTTGAAAAATAAAATTTGTTAAAACAAAAATTTGAATTTGAAATTTGAAAAAACTAGAGAATTGAAAAATGAAATTTGTGAAAATAAAAGCTTAAACTTAAAAATTGATAAAAATAAAGATTTGGAAGTTAAGCATTGTAAAACTAAAAACCGGTTAGTTATAATAGCTAAAAAGCAAAATTTGAGAACTAAACTTAGTAAAAATAAAAGTTTGAAAGAAAAAGTGAACAGAATTATATTTGGAAATAATTTACTTAGAGAGGAAACGTTAAATGATAGCGTACCTCAACAGTATTTGGACTTGTTAAATAAAAATTGGGAAAATAGAGTTAGTGAAGATCTTCTTGTAAAAAATTTGACTAAATTAGAAAGTAAAGTTAATAAATATATTGTGGTAGAAAATAAGAAAAATTTGGAAATTTTAACTTGTAAAAATAGTATGAGTGTCAGCACTCAAGGGAGAAGTGTTAGACTGAATATAACAGATTGTAGAGCGAAAATTGCATTGAATAAAAATAGAGGAAAAGTAAATTTTGTTTGTAATAAAATAAGGACTTTTACGTATATTAAATACAAGCATGAAATTTATAAAAGAACTAGGATTAAAAGAAATAGTTTTAGTAAAATTAGTAATTTGTTAAGGAACCAAAACTTGTCGTTGTGCGACAATATTGAGAAGGGCGGAAGTAATAAATTAACCAGCGCATTGTCTTATGCTTTAGTTCGAGAGGATTTTCAGCTGGCACACCTTATTGAGGGGCTGCAGGTCAAGCTTGGAAAGCTAGCCTACTTGCAAAATTCGAGGTGCGCCTTGTTATGACGCTTATACGCTAATGCTTTGCCTGTTATTTGTTGCACCGCTATACCTATTTTTAAGAAAATGAGAGAGTATCGCGTGACTAACAACGAGGTGACTTCTGACATGTTATGTGTTTTACGACAATTGCTGCATGAAATTAAAAGAAATATAAATGGAGTAGTCTGGTCAGTATGGAAACATAGGCCGCACCCTCACCACTTAAGTAGCCAGACTAGGGTAGAAAGGCGGAGCCATAAAATAGGGGAGCCACGCGCCCATCAAATTATGTGCATGTCAGACACGGTTTTCCTTTTAGGAAATAAGAGGGTGACTAAATTAAGAGAGCTTTTACGACTTAAGCATTTGTCACCTAATCAATTAGCCGAAATTGAGTCACTCCTTGTGAAATTTTCAGATCGATTCTATTTAGCGGGAGATATTATGCCCGCGACTAATGTAATTGAACATGAAATACCTAGAACAACGAATATTCCAATTAGAATTAAACAATTTAGACACCCACCTATTTTAAAAGAAGAGATCAATAGGCAGGTAAAAGAAATGTTAGAGAAAGGCATCGTCGAGCCTTCGACAAGCGCCTACTCGGCGCCGGTGTTCTGCGTTGACAAAAAACCGGGACCCGACGGCAAGAAAAAATTTCGGGTAGTAGTAGACTTTAGAAAGTTAAACGCCATTATACCCGATTACAATCGTCCGGTTCCGAACATAGCGGATATCTTGGATCAACTCGGTGATGCAAAATTTTTTTCAGTTTTTGATTTATACGCGGGTTATCATCAAATTAAAATTAAAACTGAGGACAGAGAAAAAACAGCTTTTTCTTGAGAGCTCGGTTTATTTCATTTTGTTAGATCACCTTTGGGTTAAAAACAAGCGCACCGGTATTTTTGTCACTCGTTCTTAAAGTAATTGCCGGTATGAAAAAAGTGGTTCATTTTTTTGATGACATTTGCGTCTACTCTAAAACTTTTAACGAGCATATAGAAACAATCGAGAAATTATTTGAAAAACTGCGCCATGCTAATTTAGTTTTGCAACCGGAAAAATGTGAATTTCTTAAACCGGAAATTAATTATTTGGGACATATAATTAGCAGCGACGGTTTACGCCCGGACCCGGAAAAACTAAAAGCAGTTAAAGAATTTCCAGTGCCTAGAAATCAGAAAAATATTAAACAATTTTTAGGGCTAGCTGGTTATTATAGGCGATTTATTAATGACTTTGCACGGATAGTCAAGCCTTTAACAGACCTTCTTAGAAAAGAACAACTTTTTGTTTATTACGCAATTCAGACCTTACTTATGCGGGAATAAATTCACTTTAATTACTGATCACAGGCCGCTAGTTTGGTTGAATAATCATAATGATCCAGGATCTAGAGTCACGCGTTGGCGTTTAAAACTATTAGATTATCAATTCGACGTACTCTATAAGAAAGGTGAATTAAATCTGAACGCGGACGCACTTTCGCGCAACCCGATTACGGAAAAAGTATGCGTAGCTACACAAGTCGGCATAGGAGGAGAGGGGCGCCATCCTGTCGCTGGCGAACAGACAGTAGAGCTGGCCCAGGAACGGCAAAGCCAGCAAGGGGACGGCGCGCCCACCTTGCATGCAACGGCCACGCGTAAGCGTGCGGGCCGCCAAGCCAGTGAAAAGTATAAGCAAGCCATTAAAGCTCTCGCGCCGCGTAAAAGAAATGTAGCCCCTGCGATCGAAGAGGTTCAGGAATGCGCGTCCCTTGTCGAAGATAAGGAGGCGTCTGCGTCTCTTGTACCACAAACTGCAGATAGCAATAAAAAAGAAACGCTACACAGACCAATCTCGCCATCTGTCTCAGCGTTCGCACCCGAGGAAAGTGAGCAAACGGTTATGTCAGGAGAGCTCGCATGCGGGGAAGCATCCGGGCGCGACAACATCTCGGCGTTTAAAGATCCCTTTCCCGACATGACTTTCGGGGACGAGGACGCGGTCAACGAAAAAAGTATCGCTCCGAAAACGGTCAGTCCTCAAGACAATATAATTTATTGTAGAGAGAAACTGTTTATGAGGAAAGATAGTTACCTTTATTTTGTAAGCACTAACGGAGACCCACTCGATGAGGGGTCTAGGCAATTAAAGGATTTAGGGAAGCTTCTGCATTTCGAGGGTTTAGTAACGGGAGAGCCCAAAACCATAAAGGCCAATAAAAAAATGCATTTTGTATTACCGCTTAGGGGCAAAGGTAAAAATAGCTTATGGGATATCTTAGAAATTTTGACACAGTTATTTAGGAAGGTAGCCAAATTGTTAGACATTAACCAAATTGCTTCTTTTAGTATGGCTAGGAGCAGTAATATCGAAAATGTTGAGTTTAAAGATATTTTGGCCTGTTTAAGACGTGACTTAGGTAATAATAGTGTTAAAATAATTATTTGCCGTGGACTCATACAGCACCAGGAGCCGAGTAAAAGAGCGGATATAATTCACGAAGCTCATTGTTCGGCGGCGGGTGGGCACAAAGGAGTAACTAAAACTTTGAATAGAATAAAATATAAATATCAGTGGGAGCATTTAAAGGAGGACATACAAGCCTTCATTCAAAAATGCGTTCCTTGCCAGCTTAAAAAATTAGTTCGGGCCAAAACAAAACAGAAAATGATTATAACGGACCACCCTTGTATTCCATTTTTCACGGTTAGTTTGGACATTGTAGGACCGTTACCGAGAACTAAAGACGAATCCGAGTACATTTTAACTATGCAGGATCAATTTACAAAATTCTCGGTGGGAGTCCCTTTAAAGGACCAAACTGCTATTACTGTAGTAGCAGATGCCCTTATTAAACGCTTTATCTGTACCTTCGGCGCACCACAAGCTATGCTTACTGAGCAAAGCACCAATTTTCTTAAAAAATTTTCGTAAATTAGTTAAGCGCGTTGCAAAGCGATTTAAAATTAAGCAAATAAAAACTATCGCTTTTCACCCTCAATCTAACGGCTCTTTAGAGCGCTCGCACTCGCCACTTAGTGAATTTTTGAAAATGTTTGCCACTAAACATTTAGATTGGGATGAGTGGGTTGAGTTAGAATGTTTAATTTTAATACGGGCAAACATGAAGGAACCCAGCACACTCCATTCGAGTTACTCTTCGGACGCCTGGCGAGAGTGCCCTCGAGCGACCCCTTAGAGCTGGAAGATTTATTGCCTACTTACGCGGGGTACATGACAACTTTTGTCGAAAGATTGAGTTTTCTCCAAAGAACCGCACAAGAAAAACTATTATCGGCTAAACAAAGAGCTAAAGAATATTATGATAAAAAATCAAATCATAAGAATTTCAAAATAGGCGATTTTGTGTGGTTGCAGAGCGGGCCAAGACCGCATAAATTTGAAAATCAATATTCAGGCCCTTACTTAATAATTGAAATCTGGGAAAATGGCAATGTAAAAATTCAAATTAAGGAAAATAAGACCAAAGTCGTGCATAGTAATCACTTACGCTTGTCGCATATTAATCCGCACGCAGATTCCGAAAGCTTGTAAGAATAAAAAGTTAAGCTTAACGTAAGTTAGAAAGTTAACATTCTTATTGATGTTTACAGATGAGGACGTTGATGTTCATTCTTGCAACAACTTTGAAATTGAAACCAGTTTTTGGACTAATAAAGATAACATATTACTTTCATGTTTGCAGATAAAGATTCTTCAAAATTGTACACACAATGGGTTTTTAATTATTAGCAGTTTTAACTTAGTTCTTTTGAAATCTTTTAGAACAAATGGTAATTTAAAGCGAGCAGCAGTGGACGTCAAACTATTAATCGAAGTCACCGGATTTCTGCTGTCCTTTCTAGCATCCGCGTAAGGGATGGGCTACTTTACTATTATGCAATCGACACCAATCCAGGACTGGCATTTGAAAATGCGAATTTGTACCAGTATGTAATTTAAACCAGCGAAATTGGATGAAGAAAAATTACTTTACAAGACGCGTATCAGCAATTAAATGAATCCGATAACACGATAACATATGTAATAAAAATCTTAGATATAGGTAAATTTGCATAATTTAGGCGCACTAACTAATAATTTGAAAAAGAGTGAGTTATTTTATGACCCTGCCGTTGTCTCAAGGAGGAGGAGTACAATGTACCATCTACTAGCTATTTGTTAGAAAATTGTAAAGAAATTAATAGGGCAAGGTGGACATCGCGAGACGACAAGGTCAAAATTATGACGGGTGAAAAAGAACCTATATTTATATAATAGAGAATGATGACGCAAGCGAGAGAACGGCTCTGGCAAAATAGTTTGAAAGGTTGGATAATAAAGTAAAAGAATTTCTGATTGGAAAATACAAAAACAGAAGTCAATCTTGACTTTAGCTTGAAAAATTTATACGCGTTAATGGATATTGTGTTCAAAACTAAACAGCTCGTATCGAACTTATGCGATTTACTGGATCGCCAAAAGGTGCTGTTCGTTTACATCGACGGAATTAAATAAATCTTTGCTAAGCATAAGAGATACGAAAAGTTTAGCTTTGCAGTTTTTTCTATCAAAAGTTCGATCTATTTTATTCGATTGGGTTGTGAAAGTAAACATAGTGTAAGTAGTGAATTATGTATTGAACTGGTTGTATCTTTTACAAATAGGGAGACTTCTTTTTGTGTACGCAATGCAATCTTTTCTAGTTTTTCAGACTAAATCCGGATAACAAAACACTAATCGAGTTTATTATACAACTGCAAGCGGACTATACTTATTATAGTGGCTGATATGGGTAACTGTTATTTATGCTTAAATCAATGAAAGAATATGTAATGAAAGAAATGCTTTTTTTGTGAAAATCAGTGTTAAAAATCTTATGTCTTGTGAGAAAATGTTCTTATCAAAAACTAATTATGATAATTTACCATATAGGTAACATATAGTTTTCACAAAGAAAAGAGCGTTATTTTCAAAAGAATGGGTTATGGCTTATTTCGACTGTAAGCGAATTTAGGTTAAAAGTTGCTTATTCCGGAAAGTTTATAAAATTCCGATTTCGGACTGTCAAATAATTGAATTTTCAAAGAATGGTATAATGCGAATTGACGAATGTGTGGAAGTCAACGATGTCTATAATGACTGGGACATTGTGAAATGAAACTTGCACATAGAATTATCTATTAAATAAAACTTCGAAAATTAGCATAGTGTACACGTGATTAACTTTCGAAATGAGATTTCAACAAAAGATTTGTTATACATAGTACTTTCTGTATTTCTTATTCTGATTATTGTTAGCTTTGTAGAAATATTTATCTCTTTAGTCTTTCGCTTACTTGAAAATAAAGATTAAAATTAAGTTTTGGATCGCAATTCCGTATAGGAGTACTGTATTACTCTACTTTGCGTTGCAATTTTGTAAGGGTATCGTATTACTCAGAATTAAGCGAGGCGAGCACATCTCCAACGCCAGTATAGGGGGGAAGAAAATAAATATGGTATTGTTATATGGTATAAAAATTATGAATTTTAGTATAAAAATTATCAATAGGGAATTTGTAAACTTGGGTACAGGAAATTTGTCAGTAAAGAAAAAGTCGATTAGCGTACGATACTTTCCTTCCAATTTTTCTTTTTTTTTTACTAATATTCCTATCTCATCCAAATTGAAACCAAGCGATCGAGGGAGTGTTCATTCGCCAGCTATTGTGCCAGCCACAGCGTCCCCATTGCAACCTTACGACACTACACTTTGCCCGCCAATACTTACTAATCGCCGACACAGCGCAGCTCGTACGATTTTATGCCGTCACTCAGCTATGGCGGAGGCTCATCGTGAACTTCAAGCAATGTAAGGACCTTGGACGTCAACGACCAAAGGGGATACGCATAGCCTTACGGATTCACTTTATCTGACGAACTGCCGTTGTTATGAGGTATGTGGAAGTAACACAGATCTAGTAGAGCAAGGTAGACGCACTCCAAAGGCAAACATTGAAGTCGACGAGCGGGAACCGAAGGGAATAATCAGAGGCAACCGTCTGCAGTTTAGGCTGCTGCGAATTATTTTTCTGTGGTTCGCTGTGGTACGACTCATGTATGGCCACAGTGAAGGAGAACCAGGGCGCGGCGACGAACAGGAGGCAACCGCATCTGCTCATAATAAGGCAAGTGTTAATTTGTTCAAGGGAGGAGATGCCTGGAAGCTACTGGACAATACTGACGACCGGTCCATCGGCATGGCAAGAGAGGGAATATGCGTTGACTAAACGAACTTAATAATCATGGATACGCTTTCAAATTTACCGAGGATGAGGAAGTCGTGGAATGGAAAACGACGACTACTTAGTTCGCCCGCTACTAAGCAGGCTAAGGCAGAGCGAACAGGAAAAGGTTACATCTTGCACCTAAAGTTTGGAAAGGAAGGCTTCGAAGACAATCAGACATACAGCTTATGTTAAAATTGCGATACTTGGGCGGAGGGACCAGCAAGCGCCGCCCCGCAGCGCACATCTTTTGGGGGGGACGTGTCACGTCGAGCACGACTGACTGCTACTTTTGACACCCGTGCTACCATATATCCTTACCACCCTACAACCTTTTTTCCTTCATGTTACCATGAGTCCTATTTCCTGTCAGTAACGCCACCTAGTAGCAACTGAGTTACCTGCGAGAGCCACAGTTCGCATGGTAACAAATCCTACCTTACCCGTATCTTTACCGCCTATCGATCCAACCGTGTCCTTGGCAAGCGCCACATTTAAACCCGAGTAACCTTATTCCCCACCCGAATCTTTGCCACCCCATGCAAAGATGAGATACCCTACACTCCCCTATCTTTGTATCTGCCCTAGATAGAAGCGCGGGTATAAAAGCCGCATCGCGCCTCCACTCGAGGCAGAAGCTTTTGTTCGTTTGTTTCGTAGGGCGAAGCCCTTGTTCGTCGCTTATTTAAATTGTAACTTGGACTTAGAATAATTTCGACTAATTTATCGTATTCGGACTTAGAATAATTTCGACTAATTTATCGTATTCGGACTTAGAATATTTTCGAGCCGAATTTACTTAGAATATTTTTCGTGTGAAATTAACTTAGAATAATCATCAAGCTTCTCTGATTGTAGTCTCGCGAATAATTGTTGATATTATATCTCGACTACAATCAGTGTGTAACAGTATAACTTAACTTAATGCAATTAATAAACAACACGTAATTGCATTTTTGGAGTGTTACTTTATTTCTACGATCCTATCCTTCTGCCATTTGAATTGCCCGCTGCGCTTGGGTCCTGAGACTGCCGAGGGCTAACTGACAAGTAACCCTACGGAAGTGTCACTCACCGATTTACCTGAGACTTTGCATACGGCTTCTATATCGAAAAATATGAGACACGTATTTTTTTTTAGCTGCCCATAAAGAGTTTTAAGGTCGTAAATCACCAATCGTGAATTTTTATACGTGAAATGAGAATATATCATCAGTAAATCCATAACTTCGTAACTCTTTTCGTGTTCCAAAAAAATTTTTTTTTTTTAGCACACCTATGAGACATGTTTTTTCTGGCACATTACACCTTATATTATAAGGAAAAAACGTTGTCCAATCGAAAACTTTTGGGTGAAATCCATATTTTGCTGAGGAAAATGAGCGATTTTTCCCGAATCCACGTAATTCAATGATTTTTGATTATTTTTAGCGATTTTCAAATGCACGTAACTTGGCGCCGAATTGACCGATTTTAACGATTCTCATCTCAAATTAAAGCTCTTTTTTTACTGTAATCGTTTTTTGTGGAATGTTTGTTGGCCACTTTCATAGCTTGCTATTGGTTAATCAACAAGGACCGCAGTTTTCGTCCATTTTTCCCATGTTAAATTCCCATAAGAAAAATGAAATGCAGCAAAAAAATGGATGCACCCATAATTTCTTCTTATAATATAAGGTGTAATGTGCCAAAAAACGTGTCTCATAGGTGTGCTCGGAAAAGAAATTTTGGAACTCGAAAAGGGTCACAAAATTATGAATTTAGTAAATCCGATTTACTCATATACCATATAGCCCAATAATAATAAACATCTTCAAGTTATTTTATCTATTCTACCAAATTGAATATGACACATAAATTTTGGATAATATTAATGATTTTAGACTGATATGCGACCCATAAAATCTATTTTAGGTACATGGTTACCCTTGCAGTCACAGGAGCCAATATATTAGCACCTTTTTTTTTCTTTTTTTCTTTTTTTATGTAAAATCCTGAAATTTTTTGCATTGTTAGGTAGTATAAAAGACTTAAATTATAAATCGAATAGGACTTTTTATTAATCCATAATTGTTCATAATTGTTATAAACAAATACACACCAAAAAAAGTTGTTTCTTGAATTTAATTCATAACTAAAACAGTTGAAGAAAAGATCGTTTTCAATGTATTATTATTGGTAAGAGAAGTAAAGGCAGATTCTATAAACTATTGTTCTCATCACCAGATGTTTGTGTTTATAGTAATGATAATGAAAAGATAATAATGGTAATAATTATTACGTGATGTACTACTTTATTTGATTAGTACTAGAAAGATATAACAAGTGAATATTTTTCTTATTCCAATGTTTTGCAGTTGAGCATTCGATTCAATAACGAATTATTACTACTATTGCAATTAATATTTTTTTAGATTAAATAATTGCATTTTAAGATTAGTAAAATCTATTATTCCTGAATCGTATATTATAAATTTATAACGTAATATAGACGATTGTTGCCCTACTCGTATTTGCACATATTTTTTAGTTTTCTTTAATTTCTTTACCAAACAAATAATTCACTTTCAATAAAAAGAAGTTCATTTAGTATTGCAAAATTTTTGTTGAATAATAAAATAAAAACAATACCACATTTGATTTTTTTTTTTATTCCTAAGCTTTTGAATGTGGGAGAGACCGGTGCTATAGTTAGACCACTTTCTACATTTTCTTTATTTATTTTTTTTAACACGGGTACATTTTAATTTAAAAATTATGCTAATAATATTAAAAATTTAAATATGAAAATAATACAAAGTGCTAAAATTATTAAATAATTAATCATTATAACCTAAATTACGTTTAAAAATAGATAATCATAATCTTTTCAAGAATCACTGGAAATTTTCTGGAATATAAAATTTACTCCTGTATATGAGAAAATTTTCAAACTTCCGACTGAAAAATAAAACGAATATTCCTCGTTCCAATGTACATGACTAACATCGACAGTTTGACAGGTTTTGACCTCTGTTACTCCAATCACGAGATATTAGCATTGGGCCAACCTACCCGTATGCCAACTTGCCTCGATCTCCCCTATGCATTAATAAAAAATAGAGCAATTAATAGTTATTTAGATAAAATCGAAAGCAGTTGCTTCAATTGAGTTTACATGATTTTTTCAATAAAAACTATAGTGGTGCAATTATGTGGAATATAGAAACAGTGATAATTTGACAATTTGTTAAAGAAGTTTATCAAAGTTATTCAACAAAATTTTGTAATAGACGAGAAAGGTGAATAAAAGCTTTTTATTATATTTATTACATATCTCATTTCGTTATTTATTTACTTTTATTGCTAAATAAATATATGAATGATTTAAGGGAACTAAAAATTGCATAGTTTTAATAAATATAATTTTTGCATAGTAAAATCATAAAACAAAGAAAATTTAGAATTATTAGCATTCAATTTTAGGTTTAAGTTGAAAGTCATTCTATTAAATACTTCGAGAAAAAATTATAATAACGTAAATTTTTATAAATAAGAAAAATATAGATATTCTATATCGATATTGTATCGATATTGTACCAATATTGTATCAATATTTTCCGAATATTTAAAAATAACTATGTTTAATAATTAAAGTTTCATCAAATTTTATCTAAAGGTAAATATCTTAATTTAAAAAAAATATTCTTCACGAACAAATTTATTTACTTAAAAAGGATCATCATTAATAAGATCAAAACGTTGCGCAAATAAAATGAATTTACTGTTATAAATCATTAACGTCTTATACATTTCTACATTTAATAACATCACGGCCGTTATAAGCTTCATTTTCAAAATTATTTCATTAATAAAGTTTAACGTATTATACATTTGTAAAATAACAAATATTTTTTTTCAGAGTTGTAATAAATAATTTTACCATGTCAAATAATTACAAATTTTCATATTTAATATTATTTAAAGTTTACAACTTTAATTTTTGCTCTTCATTATTTAATTAGCAATACTACATAAGTACTTAACGATTTTTTTACATTAATTTGTAATATGCATGCATTTAAAGAAATAGTTATTTTCGATACAAGTGCGAAAAAGTGATTTTATCCTCGTGGTGGACGTTTGCGCCCGAGCGAAACAAGGGTGAAAAGGCCACACGAAGATACAACCACTTTCTCACTCGTGTATCAAACATTATTTTTGACACGACGTGTGACAAGCTTAATCTAGGGCATCTTTTTTTATTAGAGCGTGTGCGAAATCGAACTTTGCGCACGGAGTGTAAAAAAAAATTATTTATTTCAGATACAAGTGTATATTTTGCACAATAATGATCAATCCTAAGAATGTTTTAACCCTATTAGGAAAAGCTTTCAATGATTCTCGATTTGACATTCAATCAATTATTACTAAAGAAGAAAAACAGTTTTCGTTAGAGCTTGAAACTTTAATTAAAGATGCAATAAATGATAATTTATTTATAGAAACATATGATACGTTAAATTTTGATGAAGAAAGTGTCATTTCTGATGCTTGTGCTATAGAAGAAGAATTTGAGGATGATTATAATGTAATAAATAATTTAGAAAGTAGCAAAAAAGTTTTGATACCAATAGATCTAGATTATAAAACCAATGCTGTTAATTTTTGGCGTTCTGGAAGTAAAGGACGTCTTAAACTAACTACAGTTAAACATAAGTTTAGAAAAGTCAATAATGTTAAGACATTATATAGATGGGAGAAACAAATTTCTCAAGGGGGAACTAGACTTGACAAATTATTGAAAATTTCTGAATATGTGCTAGAACAATTTCAAAATGCGCGAGAAAAATCTCTACCAGTTCATGATTTAGATATAAAGAGATGGGCTATTAAATCTAGAGATGATGTTGGTCTATCAAATGAATTATTTACAGCATCTTCAAAGTGGATTTATAAATTTAAACAGCAGCATCGAATTGTATCAAGGAAAATTAATAAATTCGTCACTACATCTAGTTTGAAAAATAAAGTAGCATTATCTGAAGAGGCTTCGCGATTCACGGATAAAGTTAAATTTGAAATTTCACAAATAGGAAGAGATAATGTATATAATACTGATCAGTCGGGTTTTAATCTGGAAAAGCGTGCAGGGCGTACATTGTCTTTCAAGGGAACTTTGAAAATTGAATCATTGGCGCAATCTTCAAATTTGCTTACTCATAGTTACACGATTCAACCTTTTGTATCTGCAAGTGGAGTTTTAAAATCCCCTTTACTTATAGTAACACAAGAAAAAAACGGTTATTTCGGACCATTGGTAGAAAAAAATTTATACAAAGCAGAAAATATTATTGTGTTTGCTTCAATATCTGGAAAATTAACTTCAAACTTAATAATTAAATGGTATGAAGAAGCTTTTCTACCTAATGTTGGAGAAACTTCCGTTTTGTGTTTAGATTCTTGGTCAGGACAAACTGAAAAAAAATTTCAAGACGTAATTGTTTGGAATAAGCAAGTGAAAATATTGACAATTCCGGCTGGTACAACAGGAATGATACAACCACTCGATGTATACACCTTTAGACCATGGACTTTTCATTCTTCAAATCATAAAACCTTTGTAGAGGTCGAGTTCCAGTAGACTACAATAGAAAGAATGATAGTGACCATTCAATGATCTTATAAGGTCATTATGATAAAAAAGGGGATCCTATTTAAAATGTCAGATTTTGATCTTCAAATATCCTTGAAAATTGTTTTTCGGTCAAATTGCAGATCATTTTCAGATTGTCCTTCTTGAACCGTTCAACTTTGGTGAAAGGCAGATTTCGCCTTTGAACCATACCTTTGAAGCAATTTGCGTGAATAGATTTAATAGGCCTGCCTTGTATATAAAAATTCACAATTGGCTATCCACAACCTTAAAACTCTTTATGGGCACCTAAAAACATAAAGGTGTCTCATATTTTTCGGTATAAAAACCGTGTGCAAAGGCTCAGGAAAATCGGTGAGTGACACTTCCGTAGGGTTACTTGTGAGAGAACGAGACAACCGCAACCGCCCCAAAGTAAGTAACTCTGTAGATCGCTACCCTTTATCTTTTTTCTGTCTCTCTAATTGTTCGCTGACGCTGACGTTTGCCGCTTTATGAATTTGGCGCATTAGCATTGTTTATTTTGGTAGGCCGATTAGCTATTTTCACGCGTTCCCACTCCCGTGGTTATTACGTGTAGGCGTAAACCGAAACTGGAACATTTATCGCGCTTACTTTACCGTTTTCGCGACATTGTAACACGGACGTTACAGTGCAAAGGCCCTAATGCTCCGCTTATTCCTCTTATGCCCGTGTTGTGTACGCAACGAAACGTGCATAACCTCTTGATTTTTTTGGAGTAAAGTTTTCGAAATGAAATAGCTTACTGTAATTATTAATTGACTCTAATTGGTTACAATGTAAAAAGTTGACAAAATAATAAAACTTGAGGGGCTTTTGTATTTTATCATTTCAAAGTGCAGAAGTGAGAAAAGTTGAGGAATAAGAGGACATAAGGTGGACATAAGGTACTTATGCTCCGCTTATTCCTCTTATGCCCGTGTTGTGTACGCAACGGATCGTGCATAACCCCTAAATTGCTTGTTTTGGAGCACGGTCATATACACAGGTCCGGAAACTCAGCGCGCGGAGCGTGTACGCTTAGTGAAGCACGATTTTATAGTTCTCCGCCAAGCCACCAGCGCTGCTAGGCTAGCGACCACTGAGTGACGCGCATGCGCACTTTATATCTTACCGCGTGCGTACTGCGTAACTATTTGAATTAGGAGTTGGGAGAGATGGTAAAATAAGCGCGCACGCTGCAGTGGTCGTCTAGTTGCCAACGCTTCGAGTGGTCGTCGCGCACACTAAAATTGACTTCGCTAAGGTTACTTCCCCCACCACCAAAAATATCGCTGAGTTTCCGGACCTGTGTATACGACCGTGTTTTGGAGTAAGTTTTTTAATAATAAATTGCAAGTAAACATTTACCTCTTCATCCATTGTTAAAAAATGTCTACACTATAAATTATTATAAAAATAATCACTAAATGATTAAGAAAAAAACTTTTCTCACTTCTGCACGTTGAAATGATAAAATACAAAAGTCCCTCAAGTTTTATTATTTTTACATTGTAACCAATTAGAGTCAATTAATAATTACAGTAAGCTATTTCATTTCGAAAACTTTACTCCAAAAAAATTAAGAGGTTATGCACGTTTCGTTGCGTACACAACACGGGCATAAGAGGAATAAGCGGAGCATAA
The DNA here is from genome assembly GCA_036365515.1 of Torymus aiolomorphi. Classification (NCBI taxonomy): domain Eukaryota; kingdom Metazoa; phylum Arthropoda; class Insecta; order Hymenoptera; family Torymidae; genus Torymus; species Torymus aiolomorphi. Next base: position 74,725,938 of record CM070876.1, read on the forward strand.
GTACCTTATGCCCTCTTATTCCTTATTCCTTCGCGTTATGCTTTTAGAGTGCAAAGGCCCTTATGCCCTCTTATTCCTTATTCCTTTGCGTTATGCTTTTAGCGTGCAAAGGCCCTAGAGCAGAGCAGAGCGGAGCAGAGCGGAACGGCGCTTATGTACATTGCCCCGAATTTGGAAACTAGCTGAGCCAGAGAATATAGAATATATTATCATTCAATATAGGCCAGATCCGACGTTTTCGTGAAGCCAAATATAAGCGTTAGGGGCAATGTACATAAGCGCCGTTCTGCTCTGATCTGCCCTGTCCTGCTCTGTTCTATTCTGCTCAAACCCGGTCCAATTTCAGTTCAGTTCCGTTTGTAAGCGATTTTCCCTTCAATTATTTCGGAATTCTGAAACGGAGTAGAACGAAACGGAGCAGCGCAGAGCAGGGCAGAGCAAAGCAGAGCGGAGCAGAGCGGAACGGCGCTTATGTACATTGCCCCTTAGTTCAGCCCCCCATGAGGCAGGCGGCATTACGTTCGCCTATGCTTAGGGACTGTCCACATAGCGTCTCACGTTCCTTGTCTCTTGTCTCATGTCTCAAGCACGAAAAAAATCGTTGTCCGCAATCTTAATAATTTTTAATATATGGTCATTTTTTCTATATAATTTTCTATTGCCATAAACTATAAATGTATAAGAATTCGGAAAACGATTTTTTTCGCGCTTGAGACATGAGACAAGAGATAAGGAACATGAGACGCTATGTGGACAGTCCCTTACGACTATGAATTCGGACCTTAGTAATTTCTAATCTGTGGTCATTTTTTCTGTATAAGGGCTATGACACAGGAGAAGGAACAGCACACAGGTATAGGATTTAACATGGGTTACTATATCTATATATATGAAAAGATCTTGTTCCTTTTACATATTCCTTGTATATATAGATATAGTAACCCATGTTAAATCCTATGCCTGTGTGCTGTTCCTTGTTTTGTGTCATAGCCCTAATTATCTATTGCCGTAAACTATAAGTGTATAAGAATTCGGACAACGATTTTCTTCGCGCTTGAGACATGAGACAAGAGACAAGGCAGATGAGACGCTATGTGGACACTCGCTTAAGCATGGGCGAACATAGCGCCGTCTGCCTCATGGGGGCTGAACTAAGGGCTCGGGCACTTAAAAAGGAACAGACAAAAGGAACAAGAATTACATGGGTTTCTATATGTATATAGGGCTCGGACACTTAAGCCCATTAACACAAAAGGAAAAAGTAAAAGAACAGGAACAGATATAAGAATAGCATGGATATATATATATATATATATATATATATATATATATATATATAAGAAACAGGAACAGTCATGGGAACAGTACAAGGTGTTCCTTTTAGCTGTTCCTGTTCCTCATATATATATATATATATATATATATATATATATATATATATATATTATAAAGTCGTAAGCGTTATTTGTGTCACGCAGACCCCCCTCGCCGCCCCTCAAAATAACGTAAAATTGTGATTTTTTCTACGTTATTTTGAGTATGGTAGAGCCCCCTCGCCCCCCTCCCCTCGCACCCCCTCATACCCCCTCAGACCCCCTCATTTAAATGTTCACTTAAAAGTTTATTTTTTTCATGTATTTTTCATATGTTTTATTAATAAGGTAGTATATACAGATGTAACGTTTAAGAGTAATTTTTAATTTTTAATTTCTGAAATAAAAGAGTAAATTATTGAGAAAATTACATTAATCATATATAAAAATATATTTTATGTATATTTCATATATTATATAAAATTAATAATTTATATTTTTCATATGTTTTATTAATAGGGTAATATTTATAGATGTAACGCTTAAGAGTAGTTTTGAATTCTTAATTTCTGAAATAAAAGAGTAAATTATTAAGAAAGTTACATTAATTATATATTAAGATATATTTTATTCTATTTTTTCCACATCACCTTGGAGGTAAATAGAAAGATGCGTTTTATTTTTAAGTGGTACCCCCAGTAGGCCTAATCCATAATGAATTGTATCCAAGATTTAAATCTTTAAGAATGTCGATGAAAATTGTTACTCAGAGGTTTTCGGGATCATAAAAAGGATGCAATCACAGATATGTGAAGCTTACGAAGAAGTTGACGATCTCAAACATAATAAGATGGTAGATATTTGAGTCCCATGGAAGCAGCATGGAGATTACAAGAATTTCCTTTATGTGGTAGAAGTCACACCGTAATACGTTTAGCAATTCGCACCGAAAATAAACAAAATATAATTTTCGAAGAAAATAAAGAGGAAAAAGCTTTAGATAACTGGAAAACTACATTAACTTCGTGGTTTGAATTAAATAAAAAAGATAAAAATGCAAAAAATATTAAATACGTTAATATACCAAAATATTATTTTTAAGAATAAAACTTGAATAAGACGTCAACGAGAACTAAAACATGTTGCTATAGGATGTTTAAATGTAGTATCTCGAAGAGACATTGAAAGATTTCATTTAAAATTAATTTTAAATCGTGTTAAAGGCGCAACATCTTTTGAAGAATTACGTACATTTGAAAATAAAACATATAATACTTACAAAGAAACAGCAATACAAATGGGTCTAATCGAAGATGATTTACAGATTGACAAAATTTTTGAAGAAGCTTGTATTATAATGTTACCTGTTCAATTGCGTAAATTTTTTACTTGGTTTTTAATAACAGATAACATTAATGGTAATACTATTTGGACAAAATTTAATAAATATTTTACAGAAGATTTTGACAATAATAAAAATAACCGGGCTCTTCATCATATAAACGAAATTTTAAAAGTTGAAGAAATGTCTTGTAAAGATTTTGGATTACTTGAACCTGATGAAATTTTCGATACAAATAATGAAAATAATAAAGAAAATATTTTATTCTGTAAATAAATGTTTAATAATTACTATAGTCAATTAAATACAGATCAAAAAACAATTTTTACACAAATATTAAATAATGAACATAAAATTAACTTTATTGATGGTCCTGGTGGTTCAGGTAAAACGTTTTTATATAAAACTTTAATTTATTATTTTTTGTCAATAGAACAAAAAATTATATCAATGGCTTGGACTGGTATAACATCTATACTATTACCAAAAGGTATGACCAGTCATAAAACTTTTAGATTACCTTTAGATTTAAACAATATTGAAAGTGCATTTTTAAAATTTGAATCAGATAAAAAAAAATTTCGTGAAGTTTTTGCGATTATTAGGGATGAAGCGTCAATGATTCCACGTAAAGCTTTAGAAATTGTTGATAAAACTTTACAAGATGCTTGTAATAATAATCTACCATTCGGAGGAAAATTATTAATTTTAGGAGGTGATTTTAGACAAATTCTCCCTGTTGTTAAAAATGGTTGTAGAAGCACAATAATTCAAGAAACAATAAAATATGCAAATCTTTGGTCATTATTTAATATAATGTATTTGAAAACAAATATCCGTTCAAAAGATATCATGTTTGCTTCATTTTTATTAGATATTGGAGAAGGTAAATTTAATTCATTTGTTATACCTGATAGTTTTAAAACAAACGATGTTTGTTTTAAAATATATGAAAATATAAATTGTAGTATATCAATAAACAGAGTTATATTAACATCACATAATGAAGATGCAAATATTTTAAATAATAAAATTTTAAAACTATTAAATACTGAAGAAAATACGTATTATAGTTTAGATTATGCTACTCATAAAGATGTAGATTTATCTGATGATAACATCCATATTAATTACCCGATTGAAACTTTAAACAATATACGTGAAGGACTACCACCACATAAATTAAAACTTAAAATAAATACTATTGTAATGTTAATAAGAAATTTAAGTATTAACGATGGATTATGTAATGGAGCACGATCAAAAATTACTAAATTATTTAAATACAACATAGAAGCAGAAATAATAACAGGTGAAAACTCTGGAAACATAGTTTTTATTCCTCGAATTACATTAAACACTGGCAATTCTTCATCATTACCATTTATTTTATATAGAAAATAATTTCCTTTAATATTAGCGTTTACTATGACTATTAATAAATCACAAGGTCAAAGTTTTGATACTGTTGGAATATATATTAGAAGACCATTATTTTCTCATGGTCAATTATATGTAGCATTATCAAGATGTAAAAACCCAGATAAAATTTTTGTTGAAAATAATTCAGAAAATAAAGAAGAAATTATAAATATTGTTTGGAAAGAAATTTTAGATAATTAATTTTCAAATATTTTTCTTTTTAGAATATGTCGACTACACAGAACGAAAGTAAATTATAAAAAACAACAATATATTTATTCGTTATTCAATAATAATAATAAATACATAATAAATTATTAGTTTTAGACTATTTAGAATATGAACAAAATTATATGGAATACATGATTAATTTAGAATCAGATAAAATTATTGAAAAAGATAAATTAAAAAAACTAAATCATCAGTCAAAAAAAAACAAGAAAACAACAGAACAATAAAAATACAAAACTCAAAATTGGAAAACTTAAAGTTGACAAAATTTTAGAAGAATTTAAAAATCTTTCTTTACAATAATTGAATTTTGTTTTTTAGGTAAATTTTTATATAATTATTAATTAATTAATTTTTTAAATTAATTTTTAGTTAATTAAAACAACAATATTTTTTCTTTCATTTAGGACAATGGAATATACAAATAACGTTGGAAAATTTTAAATAGCATATCAGAAAAGATTAAATATAAGAAAAAAAAATAAATAAATAAAAAAACAATTCAAAAATTGAATAAAACATTTCGAAGAATTTAACTTATTATCAGGTAATTCAAATCATTTAATTATTAAATTTAATTTTACAAAATATATATTATATTATAAAAAAATATACTTTTATTGTAACAATTTTAATGTTTTCTGAAATTTTATAGTGACAAAGACAGTGGATTAGGCCTACTGGGGATACCACTTAAAAATAAAACGCATCTTTCTATTTACCTCCAAGGTGATGTGGAAAAAATACAAGTAAAATATATCTTAATATATAATTAATGTAATTTTCTTAATAATTTACTTTTTTATTTCAGAAATTAAGAATCCAAAACTACTCTTAAGCGTTACATCTATAAATATTACCCTATTAATAAAACATATGAAAAATATAAAATATTAATTTTATATAATATATGAAATATACATAAAATATATTTTTATATATGATTAATGTCATTTTCTCAATAATTTACTCTTTTATTTCAGAAATTAAGTATTCAAAATTACTCTTAAACGTGACATCTGTATATACCACCCTATTAATAAAACATATGAAAAATACATGAAAAAAATAAACTTTTAAGTGAAAATTTAAATGAGGGGGGTCTAAGGGGGGTCTGAGGGGGGGTGGGCGAGGGGGGCCGAAAATATTAAATATAAAAAAAAATAAAAAAACAATTCAAAAATTGAATAAAACATTTCGAAGAATTTAACTTATTATTAGGTAATTCAAATCATTTAATTATTAAATTTAATTTTACAAAATATATATTATATTATAAAAAAATATACTTTTATTGTAACAATTTTAATGTTTTCTGAAATTTTATAGTGACAAAGACAGTGGATTAGGCCTACTGGGGATACCACTTAAAAATAAAACGCATCTTTCTATTCACCTCCAAGGTGATGTGGAAAAAATAGAATAAAATATATAATTTTCAATATATTTTCTTAATATATAATTAATGTAGTTTTCTCAATAATCCATTCATTCGTTTCAGAAATTAAGAATTAAGAACGACTCTTAAGTGTTATATTTGTATTAACTATAATCCATAAAAAATATGAAAAATCTCAATAATCTATTCTTTCGTTTCAGAAATTAAGAATTAAGAACTACTCTTAAGTGTTACATTTGTATAAACTATCATCCATACAAAATATGAAAAATACCATACTAATACAACATATGAAAAATATCTACGTTGAAAATAAATAAATTATTTACTTGTCAAAATTAGGGGGTTGACGAGCGGAGCGAGTAGGGGGGGTACATATATATATATATATATATATATATATATATATATATATATATTCTGACTGGAAGTCACTCGACAATCCCAGAAGTTGGCGTTACGTACACGAAAAGTCCCAGATACTAGCGTTTCATATATATATATATATATATATATTCACATCTGGGACGCATTTTGAGGATTATATAGGTCATATATACCGAATTTTGAGGATTTTGTAGGCATTTTGAGGAGTCTCCTCAAAACTCCAAAGCACTCGAGAGGCATTTTGAGGATTTTTCAGCGGTTTCCACAATAGTGTGTTAATACATCGATTTCGGAAATTCCGTGATATTTTTCCGTAAAAGCGGGCGCCGCAGGCGTCGTGGTGTTAGTCAATAACCTTAGGGTCATTATTTCTTTAGTCACGCGCTTGTTTATTGGTTGTTTATAACAATGTTTATATTTGTGTCACCACTATTGTACAAATTCTTTATGAAATCCTCAAAATACCGTCCAATGATATATATATATATATATATATATATATATATATATATATATATATATATATATAACTATGGGAATTGGTATATTTGAAGAGATATCAACATATAGATCGGTACTTTTGAAGAGATGTCGGTATTTTGAGAAGACTCCTCAAATTTCTCAACGCAAGAATCGCGACTTTTGAGGAGAAATCTATACCCCCTTTTCCCAGAGTCGGTAACCTGAGGCTCATTATTTCTTTAGTCACATTGTCCGAACTCTGAGTGAAAGGTTCACATCTCCTCAAAAGTGCCAATTTACAAACATATTATATATATATATATATAATTTTATCCTGGGATCCTTTTGAGGATTTCATAAGGTTTATATTTTATATATATATATATATGGGGCATTCTCTGTCAACGCGACACCCCCTCTGCCCAGAACAATTTTGATCCAAATGGGGTCTACCTGGGCTCAAATGAAAGCTCTTGACTTCTACTTTCGAACGCCGTCTGGCGATTCCGAAAATTCAAAATGGCGGTTCCAATATGGCGGCTGAAAGTCTCGGAATGATGGAAAAACAAGTTTTTCTTCACTCTAATAGCGAATTTGATACGAAAATTGTTATTTCTTGCCACTAATATGAAGTTTGCGACATATTTTCTTACTACTACCGTTCAAAGCGAGCGGTTAAAATTATATTTCAAGGTCATTTTGAAGGTCAAAAGTTATTTTCTGGATTTTCGGACTAGTATTCCACGAAACTAGTAGAAAACTTGATTAAGATCATAACTAGACTTGACCTTGGATCATTTTTCAAGGTTATTTTCATGGTGAGTTCTAATTTTAATAAACCGATTCTTTCGCAGTTATACTTCTTCAATTCATGCTATCAATCGGTTCTAATTCGGAACAGTAACAGAAAAACTGTGGTTATATCCACACTTTGAAACATTTCAGAATCACTGAAAAAAGTTTGGTGGAGAAGAAACACGTTAGCGTAGAGTATCAGTACCAAATGCAAGAATTGTTTCGTAACTAAACATTAAGTCCTTTACTCTCCCATTTTAGAGCAAATGTTGCACTAAAATTGTTCCGCATTTAATCTATTTCATCGTTCTTCAGGAGTACAAAAGTTTAGGGCAGAAGAAGCACTAAAAAGTGTGGCAATGGTACAACACATTTGTGCTGCTACTGCTTTTTTGATTTGGTGCTCCTCCTGCACAAAAATCGTGCAGTATACGCACTGAGAGAAAAAAACCAACTTGACGCCGTGGATGCTATAGTTGGTGTAAGACCGTGTGACTATACACGTATACAATGCGATCAAAAATTGCAAAATTTTTGAATTTACAATTTTTGAATTGACTTTGAAGGTCAACGACGAGGTCAGATTCAAGGTCATCAGACCAGACAAATCCTCGTTGAAAATTACTTACGGTATGACCTTAGCTTTTTAAAAAAATATCGTTTCTGGGAAAATACGGAGATCCCATACTTTTTGATAACCCTGTAATTAAACTTTACAATAGAACATTTCTAAAATCTCTCTAACTTTTTTATTCCTCTTTCGAAACTCTTTAAGTACCGATGCTTCTCTAAAAGTTTAGTGCGGCTGTTACTCTAACTCTTTGGTGTATCTGTGGTTCTATATTTCGTGCATTATCTTTCCTAAACGTTTCGTACATATAGTTCCCATCGATTTTCGAGAGGATTCAAATTAATTCGAAGACATTTTTCACAGCACCTGTTCTAACAGTCCTACGTTATTATATTCGAGTATTATCACTTACTTAGATGGATTGAATATGTCTACTGTAGCACGGTCCGATCGTTGTATCAACCCTCTCAATGGTAAGGGTCACATAGGTAATGATTTACGCTTGTTGTCGAACAACTTAAAACGAAGATTTCCAGATTTGCCAGATAATTCAAAAATTTGTAGTAAGTGTAGAAAGTTATGTGGATCTCCCATTTCATCTATTGGTACAAGAGATAACGAAGGCAACAACGAATATGAAAACATGGATATAGAGACGACATCAGAAAACACTGGTATTGATAAATCTGTTCAAAAAGCTACACGATCAGCTAGGGAAATCGAATTGGAAGACATGTTTTCAGAATTAAAAGTAAAGTTTTCTAGATTAGCAGTTAATGACCCTTTGAAAATAACTATACTTACAATCGCCCCATCAACTTGGAATATTAGTCGAATTTCCCGTGAATTCAATACATCAAGACATTTAGTAAGAAAGTCGAAAAAACTCAAAGCCGATGGAGGTATTTTAGCTACAACAACGGCTAAACATGGTAAAACTTTGTCAAAGGCAGTGATAGAAGTCATTGTTGAATGTTATAATAACGATCTGCACAGTCGGATGATGCCGGGTCGAAAAGATACTGTCTCTGTTATTATTGATGGAAAGCGGACTCAGGTGCAGAAACGTCTTTTATATTTCGATTTACGAGAACTTTACGAATTATTCAAGATAGCAGAACCAACAGTGCAAGTAGGATTCAGTACTTTCGCGAAATTACGACCAAAACATTGTGTTCTTGCTGGTACTAGAGGAACGCATAGCGTCTGCATTTGCACCATTCATCAAAATTGTAAATTGATGTTGGATCCAATCAATATTCAGAAGCTCACGAAAAATCAAGAAGAACCCATTTGTAGTTATAAAGATTGTTTACAGCAAATTATGTGTAAAAATCCTACATCTGACTCTCACTTGGATGAATGTTCGAAGTGCCCTGGTTCTGAAAATCGTACGTCTCGTTTACTTGAAATATTGGATGGGGCAAATATCTCACAAATTGAGTACTGTGCGTGGTCAGGAACGGATAGATCAACTTTGCAGAATTTAACTATACCAGTTGAAGAATTTGTTGATGAATTATATGCCAAATTGGCGATACTCAAACCCCACTCATATATTGCCAAAGAACGAGGTAATTTCATTGCTCAAACAAAAAGTAATCTAGGCAATGGAGAAGTTCTGGTAATGTTCGACTATTCTGAAAATTACTCTTTTGCAGTTCAAGATGCATCTCAAGCCTTCCATTTTAATAATGACCAGTGCACTGTTTTTCCAGCTATTTACTATTATAAAGAAGATTCAGAGCTGAAGCATGAAAGTTGTGTATTCTTGTCGAATAGTTTGAAGCATGACACTTCTTCTGTCTATACTATTCAGAATTTATTGATTCCAGAAATCAAGAGAAAAGTAAAAAAACTTAAGATTATTTACGTGACAGACGGAGCAAAATAGCATTTCAAGAACCGCTTTCAGATAGCAAATCTTCTTCATCATGAGAAGGATTTTGGTATTGAGGCAGAGTGGCATTTTTGCGCCACTGCTCATGGTAAAAGCTGTTATGATGGTCTTGGTGCAATATTTAAAAGAGAAGCTTATAGAGCTAGCTTGAAGGCGAAACCGAAAGATGCTATTCTGACGCACACATCTCTTGTGAAGTAGGCTAAAAATCATTTTGAAAATATAAGGATTTTTTATTTTACGCAGACTGAACATGATAAATTCAAAAGGAAACTCAATCGTAGGTTTCAAGATGCATTACCTGTCCTACAGATTCTTAAACATCATTCTTTTCAATTATCAAGTGACGGGAAAGTTATCATGAAAAGGTACTCGAATGCTGCTAAGTTTGTATGTGTTCTACTTTAATTTTCAATGGGAAAATATGCTGAATTTTTTTTATAATATTCAAGTTTTTGTATTTTTTATCCTCCTTTTTTTAATTTTTTTTATGTTCTGAGAGAAGTAGTACCTCCACGTGGTTCAGAATGGGTTATGCTAAAACTACTTGATAGTTCTATTGTGGAACTTTATCTTCTCTAAGGATTTTATACATGAAATTTTTAGATCGCCGGTCCCACGATATGCACAAAGGAACAAATGTCCCATAGGAGGTTACGTTCAACAAAACATTAATTATGCAGAGACAGAAATCATGACCTTGAAAAATGATCCAAGGTCAAGTCCAGTTATGATCGTAATAAAGTTTTCTACTAGTTTCGTGGAATACTAGTCCGAAAATCCAGAAAATAACTTTTGACCTTCAAAATGACCTTGAAATATAATTTTAACCGCTCGCTTTGAACGGTAGTAGTAAGAAAATATGTCGGAAACTTCATATTAGTGGCAAGAAATAACAATTTTCGTATCAGATTCGCTATTAGAGTGAAGAAAAACTTGTTTTTCCATCATTCCGAGAATTTCAGCCGCCATATTGGATCCGCCATTTTGAATTTTCGGAATCGCCAGCGGCGTTCGAAAGTGGAAGTCAAGAGCTTTCATTTGAGCCTAGGTAGACCTCATTTGGATCAAAATTGTTCTGGGCAGAGGGGGTGTCGCGTTGACAGAGAATGCCTCATATATTTATATATATTTCGGAAATTCCGTAATATTTTTCCGTAAAAGCGGATGCCCCAGGCGTCGTGGTGTTAGTCAATAACCTTAGGGTCATTATTTCTTTAGTCACGCGCTTGTTTCCTGATTGTTTATAACAATGTTTATATTAGTGTCACTGCTATTGTAGAAAACCTTTATGAAATCCTCAAAATGATCCCAGGATAAAATTATATATATATATATATATATATCTCAAAAGGATCCCAGGATAAAATTATATATATATACCCATGTTATTCTTATATCTGTTCCTGTTCTTTGACTTTTTCCTTTTACATGTAATGGGCTTTAAAAAGGAACAGATAAAAAGAACAGGAACAGTAGGGCGCTTAAGCCCATTATACGCAAAAGGAAAAAGTTAAAGAACAGGAGCAGATATAAGAATAATATGGATATATATATATATATATATATATATAAGAATAATATATATATATGGGAGCTTCCAGCAGAAACGGGCCACCGAGCGCGCGCGGTGCCTTTTTTCGCGTAAAAGGCGCTCTGTTTAACTCGCTCATAATCGTATGCTGCGTCTTTGAAAAAAAAACGAAGGACCTATATCGATAGATTTTTTTCTGCTCTTTCCAACTGCGCCATTGTTTTTATTGCGAAACACGTTCTTCCGGGCGAAAACTCGAGTTGAATATTGAAAGCCATTTTTCTCAAAGTATATCATGTTTTTTTTTTCAAAATAAACTACACCATTGGAAAGTACAACTCTTAAGCTTCAAAACCCTATCTTGAAGAAGTTGGAGAAATAAAGGGTTTAAAAGTAACAACATGAAAAAGACAGCGCCGAGGGTCCGCGCGAGCCCCTCGCGCCCGTGCGTACGGCACGTTTAAGTGCACGCTCTATTCAATTCGCTAATAATCGTGTACCAAGTCTCTGAAAAAACAACTAAGGACATATATCAATAGATTTTTTCCTGCTCTTTCCAATTGTGCTATTATTCTAATTCCGAAATGCTTCTGTTCGGGATTAGTACCCGAAGTTCCCGCTAGATGGCAAGCATCAAGCGCGCTATCTTCAATGAAAAACATCACCCCGCGGGCTTAAATAGAGGCCTGCGTCGCCCACTAGCCAGGTGCTTTATGCACATGCCTTATTACTTTGCCCCTTTGTCTTATTGCCTTAATAAAAAAAAGCTTAATAAAATGTCTAACATTTTAAATCGTTGCTGTAATCCATTTGATGAAATAAAGCATTCATCGAAACTTAGGTTGCGACGATGTAAATATCGTCGAATGGAGCTCCCGTGTATATGCGTGTATGTGTGAGTATTGTAGCGGCCGAGAGTGCGTGTGTGTACGTGTGTGCGCGCGCTGTAGGCAATCGGCGCGCGGGCACTAGTAACGCGAGCGCTGATTGGGGGCGCGGAAAATAGGCAGTAGATGGTGATAGAACGGGTGATGATTGAGAAAAGCGCGCGAAAGGGTCCGCAGGAAGGGCGCGAGCGCGCAAGGGCAGTCAGTACTCGACGAGCAATCGGGCGTGCGCGAGGTCTTGTTTTTTTTTTGCTGTGTGTGTGCGTGAGAGAGTGCGAAGAGGGACTGAGCGAGACGTGGTGATCGAGACAGCGACAGCGAGGTCCAGGGCGACACAGCCGAGAAGGAGAGAGGAGAGCAGCAGCGAGAAGTGCGAGTACGTCCCGGAGCGCTCGCAAAAAGTGAGTGTAGATTAAGCGGCGTGTGTAAATTAAGTCTGACGCGAGTTGCGGCCGGAGAGTGCGGGTCTCCGGTGATTGGTGGCCGATAGTGGTGGACTCCTTCCCAGCGGGGAAGGAAGTGGTTGAGGAGGTACTGTCTCCGTGGCAGAGTGCCGCGTAGAAGCTAGTGGGTGCGCGTTTATTTGTGGTCGAGCGAGAGAGAGAGGAGCTATGATACAGTCTCCGTGGCAGCGTGCCGCGTAGAGATTAGCGCGTGGCGAATGGTGGTCACCGTCATCCCCGAGACGGCAGGAAAGCGCGGACTCCCCCACGGCGAGAGTGGGTCTAGGAGCGGTCGGGTAGGTGAGAGAGTAAAAGAGAGTGAATGGATGATTGTTTCGTGCCGGGCGCCTAACAAATACGGCGCGGATTTATGTTAGAGTTTTCGATTAATACGCGGTAAACGGGGCCGGCGCAGGAAGGGAATCGCAAGAGTACCGTGTTATAAATGGCGCAGCCAACGTGGGGCTCGTTTTCGGTAGTGAATATTTCTTTAGATTAAAGAATTAAGTCGCGGAAAATAAGTGTGTGACGAGCGAGAGAGAGAGAGAAGACGAGGAGAGCGCGAGAGACGCGAGTTTTCTTCTCGGCGTGTTGTAGCGCGCGTCGTGACGCGCTCGAGAGTTCCGAAAAAGCGAACGGCCGTAGCGCTAAGTACTTCGCGGAATTGAGGCGCGCTTAATGTTTTGCGGATCGCGAACGTTTCGATACGGAGAATAACGCGGACTTGAGGTAGTTTATAAGAAAAGAGCGCGCGTTGATGTTAACCGGATTTTGAAGTGGTTTAGCTTGATTAAATTCTAACTTTAAATTTCAATTGATTAGGTAGTAAGCTTTTTTTTTTCTTTTCTTTTGGAAATATAATAACCGTCCAAATTACAACCATGGAGCGACACGGCGCGGCGATGCGCTCTCTGCTTAGCTCGCGTGATAGGAGAGAACGGAAACGCGACATCAATAGATTATCGTTAAGTGAAGTTATAGGGGGGTTGGATAGTCGCGGATGTGCAACGGACGGACCGGAGGCTAGTGTGCGCGAACGACTGCTGCGTGCAGTATTAAAAGAGATGGAGCCAGATAACTTGGACATTCCCTGGTACCCGTGGGATGAGGGTTTAGTAGTGGCTGCGGGGGGGGAGGCTGAGGAAGAATCGCCGCGTTCTCAAGCTGAGTTTGAGCGAGAGCGAGATGGCCGCGCAGAGAGCGCGCATCAGAGGAGTGAAGATTCGTCGTCGAGGGGTGGATCGCGACGAAATCCTATAGCGCTGGCACCGGAGGAAGTGCATGTGCATGTGCCGGTTGTGTCCGCGACGACAACCGCGCCGGTCGTAACACAATCGGTGACAACGGTTGCGGTGAGCGCGCTCTTAACAGCGACGGTGACAACGCCGATGGCAGCCACGAGACCGACGGCAGAGGTGGTGCGTTCGCTCTTCCAAGTACGGCAGCCCGCGCGCGTAGTTATGGAACAGAATCTGCAGGCGCAAATGAGGGGGCGCGACCAATGGGCGTATTACGCGGAGCACTATGTGCAAGAAATACGAGGCGCGAGAGATGCGTTAGACTTGCGGCGTAATGAAATGCGTAGAGAACCGCCTAACCCTGCTATAGCTGCACAGAGTAACCCGCGTCAGCGCTGGTACACCCCAGCGCAAAACGTTGACGAGATCCGCGCAGCGAGCGTAACATCGAGCAGCTATAGGGAATTGGAGGAAACAGCGATGAGGACGCTAGGATTTTACGGCATTTGCGGGAAAAGCAGCAGCACTGGAGTGAAAGACAACGCGCGCGTGAGTTCCAGGACGAGCGTTTAGCGAGAGCGAGTGGAGGCCGCGGCCCGAGACCTAGCTAGTGAACGCGAATGGCTGAACATGCGACGGCATCGGGTTGAGTCGCGCGAATCGGAAGGGTCAGCATCTACTAGCGAGAATGAGGCGAGGCTAAGTTCGCGCAAGGAGGTTATGCGCAGGAGGCATCAGAAGCGAACGTTGACTCCGGAGACAGGGTCAGGGTTTTATCTGAGTCGAGTAGCGGATATGATGCCGCTAGGCGGCGGAAAAGAAGTCCTAGTGGAGGCCGGCGCCGAAGAGGCGAAACGCAGCGGAAAGGAAAAGACTCGAGGCCGCCGCAATATTCGCGGAGGGACAAGGATGATAGGCATGAGCATCGGAAAGGTCGAGATAAGCAAGAGGAGGAGGGGATTCGTGCAGGCAAATTGATTAGGAGCTGGGGTATGAAATTTAGCGGAATCGAGTCAAGGAGCGCCGCAGAGGAATTTCTCGAGCAGTTGAATGATTGCAGAGTAGAGGGGAATATGAGGGATGAGGGATTTTTAAGCGCGTTGTCGTGTGCGTTTAAGGGTGAGGCCGCGAGATGGTTCAGGATGGAAAGAGAGCGCATGCGGTCGTGGAAGGTATTCGAGAAAATTTTTAAGCAAAGGTTTGTGGGCGAATATGATCAGCAGGACTTGCACGACGACTTGCGCCGCCGGACGCAGGGAAGGGGCGAGAAGGTCGACAGTTTCTTGCTTAACTTTCGTTATATAGTGTCGCGTTTTAAGAAACCGCCTAGCGCTGATGAACAAGTAGATTTGGCGTACCGGAATTTATTACCGGAGTATCGCCGCGCTATGTCTGATAAAGTAGTAGATACGCTAGATGACATTCAACGATACGGGAAGCGTTTCGAGAAGCAGAAGGCGATCGACGGGCGTTATGCTCCCTCGCCACCGGCCGAGAAGATGCATGTACCAAGCGCAGCGTTTACCGGGGCCCAGGGACGTGCGAAAGTGGCTGCCGCGGACGAGGAGGAAGCGCCATCGGTGGCAGCGTTGAAAGAACCGGCGAGTGCGACTAAGACAAGGCGCAAAGCGAAAAGACAAGAAGGAAAGAGTAGTGGTGGTGAAGCGACCGTAATTGACGCGGAGGAGGTATTGGCGGTGCAACAAGGAGCACCCGGTGCGGCAAATCAAAGCGGCGCGCGTGGTGTGACGTACGCGTCAGTGGTGGGAGGATATGTTCCCCATCGTGAGGCCGTATATCCGCCAAGGCCCGCACAGAACCCTGCACCAGTGTTGAATGTGCCTGTGCAGCAACAGCAAGTCTATTCAAACCCCGCGAGTAATAGACCGAGAGATGGGCGTAATCAGCGTTATGAGGACCGCGCGGGCAAGCCTGACCAGGCTCAGCAGGGAAATGCGCGCCGGGGTCCGGGTAACCAGAGGTCGCAGTTTGTGGGTCCGTGTTTCGCGTGTCAATCGGTGGGGCACCGGGCGTCGGAGTGTCCGTACGTGATCTGCTATTGGTGCCGGGAGCGTGGACATGTAGTGAGAGATTGTCCGCAGCGTGCTAACCTTGCATGCACAAAGTGTGGTCTTCCGGGTGTGATGGAGCAGACTTGCGCGCGCTGCAATTCCCAACTGCCGCCGCCGGGAAACGCGCAGGGTGCGGGGCAAAAATAAAGCTCGCTCCCCGCGCTGATAAGTCAATGCTCGCGAGGGACGGAAACGTTGAGGTGGACTTAATTTATTTGATACATACGCTAGAGAGTGAGAGTGGCGGAAGAGAAAAGAAGGGGGCGCAGGGGGTAGATTCACGCGGATCTCAGCCAAGCGAGGTGGAGGCTGAGTCGAAGGCCTCACCCGTTACAGAGGTAGTTAAAAAGGTAGAACAGAGGGAGAGAGGGCGCGGAAATGAAAAGCACGGCACAGAGGCTGGCGTGATAGTGTCGCGGGATATCAGCGGCGAGAGGAAGGTGTTAGTGAGCGATAATTCGGTGATAGTGAATGCGAGTGAAGCAGAGAGTGAGGCGCTTGAGCGACGTGAGTGCGAGGTCGTGCAATCAGAAAGCACGACGTTACGAGTAGGTAATTGCGAGGTCGATCCAGAACTGGATAAGCAGCTCGAGGCTGCCGCGGAAGAGTTAATGCGGGAGCTGCACGAGGAATGTGACCGCCGCGATAACGTAAGACGCGAACGAAAAGGGCACGCGAGAGCTGATAGTGGTGGTCAAGCGGATCGCAGCGAAGATCAAAATGAAAACGCTGAAAACCCTCAGGTGGATAATAGTGACGTCGCTGGTATGAGAGTAGATAATCGCTATTATTTGTCAGTAGTGTTAGGAGGGCGAGAGTATAAGGCATTGTTTGATCCGGGTGCAACTTTATCGCTCGCAGGGCCGCGTGTGGCCGAGTTAGATAAAGATCGTTTAAAAGAGTACAGTTCGGTGATTAGGTCAGTTAACGGGAAGGTAACACCGGTGATAGGCGTGTTAGATTTAATGTTTGAAGTAGATCGAAAATCAAAATTAATTAGCGTAAAGGTAGTCTCTGAGTTAGATCACGATCTAATCCTCGGTATGGATTTTTGTAGAGAATTCGATATCGACGCGCGCTTAGCGAGAGGCGCGTGGCGATCGAACGACGGAGAGTGGATGCCGTTTGCAGGGAAAAAGGAGAGTGGAGGCGCAGCAATTTACGCTGAGTGCGCGGGTATCAACGAAGTAGAGTCGAGCGAGCGTGAGTTGATTGAACAGCTGGTGAGCGAGCTTCTGCCTCCCGAGACTGACGTGCCCGGAGTGACAGACTTGGTCGAGCATCATATTGATATGCAAGGCGCACCACCGGTGAGGCAGAAGCCTCGCAGGATGTCACCAAGAATGTTTGAGTTCGCGAGGGGCGAAGTAGATAAGTTACTTAGAGCAGGAATTATTGAACCGTCAGCGAGTGACTGGCGAAGCGCACCGGTGATATCGTGGAGAGACGAGAAAGGCCGAATGTGTTTTGATTATCGCGATGTCAATAAAGCCATGAGAAAGGACGCGTATTTAATTCCGAATATGGATGCAATTTTAGATCGTTTGCGAAACGCGAGGTATATTTCAAAGGTAGACTTGCGACAGGCGTATTATCAGGTACCGTTAGAACGTACGAGTAGGAAGTATACCGCTTTTGCGTTACCCGGCTCCGGGCTATGGCAGTTCACCCGAATGCCATTCGGTTTAGCAAACGCGCCGGCTACCTTCCAAAGATTAATTGACGCGCTTTTTGGGCCTGAGTGTGAGCCTTATGTATTTTGCTATTTAGATGATATTATTGTAGTGACGGAGACATTTGACGATCATATGAAATGGTTAAAGATAGTGTTGAGAAGGATTGCGGACGTGGGTTTGGTAGTGCAGCGTAAGAAATGCGAGTTTTGTTGTACGCGCGTTACGTATCTGGGGTATTTGTTAGATCAAGACGGATTGCGCCCGGATCCAGAGAGAGTGGCGGCAGTATTAAATTACCCCGCGCCGCGAAATGTGAGTGAGGTCAGAACATTTTTGGGAATGGCAGGATGGTACTCGCGATTTATTGAAAATTACGCGGAGATGAAGCTGCCAATTAATAGACTTACGTTTAAAGGGCAGAAATGGGAGTGGGGAGAGGAGCAAGAGACCGCATTTAGGAACATTAAAGATGCCTTGACGCGAGCGCCCGTGCTGGCTCGACCGGATTTTACGAAGCCGTTTATCATACAGTGCGATGCGAGCGGCTCTGCGTTAGGCGCGCTTCTCGCGCAGCTGTTTAAGGACGGGGAACATCCGATCATTTACGCGAGTAGGACATTAACGGCGGCAAAGCGCAATTATTCAACGACCGAGAGGGAATGCCTCGCGCTGTTGTGGGCAATTAAAAAGTTTAGGCCGTATGTTGAGGGATATAAATTCACGGCGATAACGGATCATAGCGCGCTTAAGTGGTTGAGGAAGAGCCGTCAGGGCGATTGGCGCGGTGGGCTTTGGAAATGCAGCAATGGGACTTTGAAGTTAAGCACCGCAAGGGCTCGCTGCATCAGTTTCCTGACGCGCTCTCGCGGATGTATGAGCAAGAAGAGTTAGAAGCAGCCGCATTCGAGGAAGTTCGCGATCCGTGGTATTTGCGCATGTTGAGCGAAGTGCAAGCTACGCCGTTAAAATACAAAGACTGGATAGTGGACGAGGGAAAATTGTACAAGTTTCGCGAAGATCCGCTGCTAGATCCGATCGTAAGCCACGAGGAGAAATTAAAATTAGTGTTACCTGTTGAAGTAAGAGAGAGAGTTATGTCAGATGCGCACTGTGCACCGTCGTCGGGGCACCTTGGCGTGGAGAAAACTTATGATCGCATAGCGCGTGAGTACTATTGGAAGGGAATGTACCACGATGTGAGTAATTTTGTACGAGCGTGCGAGCGATGTCAAAGGTGTAAGGTAGTGCAGACGGGCGCGCAGGGATTAATGGGTAGTAGAATCGTGGAGCGACCTTGGGTAGTAGTGGCCGCGGACTTGATGGAATTTCCGCCGAGTAAAAGTCAGATGAAATATTTAATTGTGTTTCCAGATTTATTTACAAGGTGGGTAGAATTAAGCCGATCAGAAAAGCAGATGGAAAATCGGTGGCGCGCGCGTTAGAAGAATTAATCTTATTCCGCTGGGAAACGCCGGAGTATTTATTGACCGACAATGAGCGCGAGTTCGACAATCAGACATTGCGGAAGATTTTGGAGGAATATGGAGTAAAGCATGTAACGACGCCGCCGTATCATCCTCAAGCGAATCCGGTAGAGAGGAGTAACAGAACACTTAAGACGATGATCGCCGCGTTTGTGGGAGCAGATGATCGTAATTGGGATGCGCACATACATGAATTGCGGCACGCAATTAATACCGCGATTCAAGCGACGACGCGCGTGTCACCGGCGTTTTTAAATTTTGGTAGGCATCCGTGCCCGGTAAAAAGCTTGCGTAGAGAAGTAGAGGGAGCGCGTCCGATTTTAAGAGTGCCACCAGAGGTGTGGGTTGATAGGATTAAGCGATTAGATGCGTTGCGAGACTTAGTAGCTCGGCACATAGACAACGCGAGGGAAAAACAAACTAGAGCGTATAATAAAGGCAAGCGCAACGTTCAGTTTAGCGAGGGGGACTTAGTCATACGGCGTACGCATCCGTTGTCTAGCGGAATTAATAAATTTTCGGCAAAACTGGCACCTAAGTACGAAGGGCCGCTTAAAATAGTCGGAATAAAATCGCCGACTGTTTACACATTAGAGAGCGTAGGTGAAGGCAATCGGAGAATCGCGAAGGTGCATGTATCTGAGTTAAAGCGATACATTCCTCTTAGGAAGGCGATACTGGGGTGAACATTCGACTTATTTTGTTTGTATTTGTAGGAATCAGCCAAGATGAGTGGAGGCCACGTGCTAGGAGGGAGCGGAGTAAGGCCGCCGCCTCGGGAAGAGACGGACTGGCCCCTGTACCCTGCCGAGCCACGCAGAGACTGGAACGAGATGGTGCTCGAGGAAGAGCAAGAGCTAGCGGCAGCAGAGGAAAGGCGCCAGCGAGCTGCGGATGCGGCGATGCGCCGTGCCGAGGGCCGCGACCGAAACGAGGAGGCGTGCGCTCTCCTCCGAGCCGCTGCTGAGAGAGAGAGAGAGGCGGCAGCTGAAGAAAGGCGCCAGCGAGCTGCGGACGCGGCGTTGCGCCACGCCGAGAGGCGGACCGCCGAGGAACAACGGCGCGGGATAGTGGAGGCCGAGGAACAGCAGGAGGCTGAAGAGGAGAGACGCTTGCTGGATAGCCCTAATCCAAGCGAAGCAGCAGCAGCGTCCCAAGCTTCAGGCGACGACGCGGTTGGGCTGATGGATGAGGGGGTGCTGACGAAGCCCGACGTACCGGGACCGCCACCAGCGCAGGAGGAGCGGTTTGTGAGGTGCGGGCCGCCTCGATCACCGGATGAGCAGCACCAGATAGTGGAGGCCTTGGCGGTAGTGCGAGTCGTAGTCGCGGACGACAACTGGGACAGCGACGCGGAGGTCGCGGGTGCAGCGTTCCGCCCCATCGAAATACCCATGTTTAGGCCGGCGGCCGAGCCGGTTGCGCGGAGGGCTGATGACGCGCCTCCTCCGCGTCAGTCAAGAAGTGCACGGCGCAGAGCGCGCCGATACAATCCCAATCGCCATTTCGAGCGCGAGGATTACGTGACGGCGCGGGCGTCGTCGACGTCAGACGAAGAGCCAGGTCCCCCCAGGAACCGTCCTCGCCGTATAGAGGAGCGGCAGGCGATAGGGCCATCACGGGCAAGAGGTGCGGATGCACAGGCTGCGCGGCAGCAAGGGCAAGGGCGTGTAAGGCTACAGGGGATCATTTTCGGGGGATTACGGCCCGTGCCAGTCGACCCCTCGATTGATCCCCCCGCCTTCCATTGCTTTAACTGCTGGCAGCCGGGCCACGGCTCAGGACAGTGCCCCCGACCGAAGGTGCGGCACTACTGCCGCAACTGCGGTCGGCACGGGGGAGACCTCCAGTCGTGCCCACGGTGTGGCGAGGCGCACCGAGATTTCATCCGGCGGAACTTCGCTGATGAGCGCGAGCACGAGAGCGAGCTCGACCAGCGACGGAGGCAGGCCCTGCGGATTGAGCGAGAGCGAGCTCAGGAGCTGCGACACCAGCAGTTCATCGCCGAGCAGCGGTGGCGTGCACAAAGGGAGGCGGCCGCCAGGGCGCCTCAGGTGTTCCAGCAGCAAGCAGTGGCAGTGCCTCTGCAGGCCAGGGTTGCGCATGCGCAACCAGGGGGAACTCTGCGCACGGCTGCAGAGCTGGTGAGCGGGCTACGGGTGTTGCCGGATGTGGCACGCGACACCGTGGTCGGCGCGATGAGGGAGTCACTCCACCCGCGGTAGAGTGAAGTGTAGGTGAGGCCCCTTCCAGCGGGAAGTGAGGACGAGCAATGGTGGCCGTTAGTGATGGCCTATGCGTGTGAGGCCCCTCTTCACAAAAGTGTGGCCCACAAGAGTTAAGGAGTGAGTTGGAGGCCGATAGTGGTGGCCGAGAGCAGAAGGAGCAGGAGGGAGCGTAGGTGATGCCCCTTCCAGCGGGAAGAGAGGACGAACCAATGGTGGCCGTTAGTGGTGGTCTCTCTCCCAGCGGGGAGAGAAGTGATGGTTAGAGGAGATTCGGCTGACGTTTCCGGAAGGAAACGAAGCCTAGCGAGGGGGAGTGCGACGATGTAAATATCGTCGAATGGAGCTCCCGTGTATATGCGTGTATGTGTGAGTATTGTAGCGGCCGAGAGTGCGTGTGTGTACTTGTGTGCGCGCGCTGTAGGCAATCGGCGCGCGGGCACTAGTAACGCGAGCGCTGATTGGGGGCGCGGAAAATAGGCAGTAGATGGTGATAGAACGGGTGATGATTGAGAAAAGCGCGCGAAAGGGTCCGCAGGAGGGGCGCGAGCGCGCAAGGGCAGTCAGTACTCGACGAGCAATCGGGCGTGCGCGAGGTCTTGTTTTTTTTTTGCTGTGTGTGTGCGTGAGAGAGTGCGAAGAGGGACTGAGCGAGACGTATGATCGAGACAGCGACAGCGAGGTCCAGGGCGACACAGCCGAGAAGGAGAGAGGAGAGCAGCAGCGAGAAGTGCGAGTACGTCCCGGAGCGCTCGCAAAAGGTGAGTGTAGATTAAGCGGCGTGTGTAAATTAAGTCTGACGCGAGTTGCGGCCGGAGAGTGCGGGTCTCCGGTGATTGGTGGCCGATAGTGGTGGACTCCTTCCCAGCGGGGAAGGAAGTGGTTGAGGAGGTACTGTCTCCGTGGCAGAGTGCCGCGTAGAGGCTAGTGGGTGCGCATTTATTTGTGGTCGAGCGAGAGAGAGAGGAGCTATGATACAGTCTCCGTGGCAGCGTGCCGCGTAGAGATTAGCGCGTGGCGAATGGTGGTCACCGTCATCCCCGAGACGGCAGGAAAGCGCGGACTCCCCCACGGCGAGAGTGGGTCTAGGAGCGGTCGGGTAGGTGAGAGAGTAAAAGAGAGTGAATGGATGATTGTTTCGTGCCGGGCGCCTAACAAATACGGCGCGGATTTATGTTAGAGTTTTCGATTAATACGCGGTAAACGGGGCCGGCGCAGGAAGGGAATCGCAAGAGTACCGTGTTATAAGGTTTGTTTCCGATAAACTTAGAGCTTGTTATCCGCATTTAACTGATAGAGACAAAATATGCGATTCTTGTCGAATAAAATCTAATGCTCAGATTGAAGAAGAGAGTGAGATTTCAATAGAAGATTCTAAGGAAATTATTTTTAATTTGAAAAAATTGTTGAATGACCAAAATTTGACAAAAATGGAAAAGATATTACTTTTGAAATTACTTCCTAAAAACTGGAGCACTCGCAAAGTAGCTAGATTTTCGAACTTGTCTCGTCGACTTTCATCGAAATGTAAATTATTTGATAACCCAGCCCAATTAAATGACAACAGAGGAAATAAAAAAATATCAAGTGATACTTTAGATCAAGCAAAGCTCTTCTATGAAAGTGATGAGAATAGTAGAATTATGCCAGGCTATAAAGATAACAAATGTATAAAAAATGATGATGGCACAAAAAGTTACATCCAGAAACGGCTTGTTTTATACAATCTTCGAGAACTATATTTAAAATATAAGCAACAGTATCCTGGATCGAAAATAGGATTCAGTAAATTTGCCGAATGTCGTCCTAAATATTGTGTTTTAGCTCGTAGCAGTGGGACACATTTAGTGTGTGTTTGCGTTTATCATCAAAATGTTAAACTTCTGTTAGTTGGTTTAAGAAACTCAGGAGTTTCTTTTGATAGAATGAACACTTATAAAGATTGCATAGCCGAAATAGTTTGTAAAAGTCCAACAGCGAAATGCTACATAAATATGTGCGAAAATTGTCCTGGTTCGAACCTCTAAAAAATGATCTAGAATTATTACTCGAAAGCTCTGAGATTAATGAAATAAAGTTTCAAATGTGGAAAACTAGCGATAGATCAACATTGCAAACTGAAAACGTTTCTAAGTCTTCATTTATCGATATTTTTTTTCCTCTTTTGTATAAACTTAAGACTCATTCATTTATTTCTAAACAACAGTCTTCTTATTTTCAATTCTTGAGAGAATCCTTATCTGAAGGAGAGTTTTTAATTTCTCTAGATTTTTCAGAAAACTATGGTTTTATAGCACAAGATGCAGCACAATCATTTCATTATAATAATAATCAATGTAGTTTAGCTACAATAGTCATTTACTATAAAGGATCAGAATCTAAAATTGAATACAAAAGCATGGTAGTTTTCTCAGAGAGTTTAATTCATGACGTTGTTGCAGTTTATCTAATACAAGAAATTATAATTAATTTCCTTAAAAAGTCTTTCGATTTAGTTAGAAAAGTTATTTATTTTACTGATGGAGCTGCGCAACATTTTAAAAATAAACGCAATTTCCAAAATCTTCTTCATCATTATGATGATTTTGCTGTTGATGCTGAGTGGCATTTTCATGCAACAGCCGACGGAAAAAATGCATGTGATGGAATAGGTGCTTCCGTGAAAAGCAATGCCAGACGAGAAAGTTTACGGATAGTATCCGACAATTATGTATTGACGCCCCAAGATTTATACAAATGGGCAACCGAGTATTTCAAAAATATTGAGTGCTTTTTTCATCAAAAGACGATTACTTAAAGGCTACAGAAAAGCTACGAAGCAGGCTAGCCTCAGCTAAGACAATACCTGGAACTCAATTGTTTCATTGTATTAAATTATTAAATGATGCCAAAAAGTTAGAACTTAAAAGATTTTCAGCGTCAGAAGATTTTCAATTATATCCACCGATCAAAAAAGAAAAAGTACTTAAAACTCAAACAAAGAAAGAAGCGGATGTCGCAAAAAGGACAATTCTTATAAAATCAAAAAAATGTAAAAAAATTAGAATTTAAAGGAAAAGGTAATATTGTTATGCCAGATTAAACAATCTATAAGGTTATTTTAAATTTCTATTTCACTGCTTTCAGTGCGTTCATGGATATTTTTATGTTTAATATATTATGTTTTTCAAATTTTGTTATATAAATGAACACAGTTCATTGTAATATTATACTAACTGTTACAACTAGATCCACAAAATTATGTCCACGCATTGGCATTGTAAGTTACAAAACATTTTATATTTACAAAAAAGAAAGGGCGAAATAGCACATCGCGTGTATTAATCCGCCCTTGAGCATAGCGTAAAAAGTTCAGGCAGCCGCTGTCTTTTTGATCTTACTATTTTTGAACTTTTCATGTTTCAACTTAAAAATATAATATTTTATAGTTTAAGACTTGTACTTTTGAAGAATATAATTCATTTTGAAGAAAAGACTGATATTTTATTGAAAAAATAGAGTTTAAACATTCAAATGGAATTTTCAACTAGAAGGAAGCATTTCGGAATAAAAATAATAGCACCATTGGAAAGAGCAGGAAAAAATCTATCGATATATGTCCTTAGTTCTTTTTTCAGAGACTTGGTACACGATTATTAGCGAATTGAATAGAGCGTGCACTTAAACTTGCCGTACGCACGGGCGCGAGGGGCTCGCGCTGACCCTCGGCGCTGTCTTTTACATGTTGTTACTTTTAATCCCTTTATTTCTCCAACTTCTCCAAGATAGGGTTTTGAAGCTTAAGAGTTGTACTTTCCAATGGTGTAGTTTATTTTAAAAAAAAAAAACATGATATACTTTGAAAAAAATGGCTTTCAATATTCAACTCGAGTTTTCGTCCGGAAGAACGCGTTTCGCAATAAAAGCAATAGCGCAATTGGAAAGAGCAGAAAAAAAATCTATCGATATAGGTCCTT
Source organism: Torymus aiolomorphi (assembly GCA_036365515.1). Classification (NCBI taxonomy): domain Eukaryota; kingdom Metazoa; phylum Arthropoda; class Insecta; order Hymenoptera; family Torymidae; genus Torymus; species Torymus aiolomorphi. The sequence goes on from CM070876.1 coordinate 74,751,275, forward strand.
GGTTTTTTTTCAAAGACGCAGCATACAATTATGAGCAAGTTAAATAGAGCGCCTTTTACGCGAAAAAGGTACCGTGCGCGCTCGGTGGCCCGTTTCTGCTGGACGCTCCCATATATATATATATATATATATATATATACTAACCCACGTTAAATCTACTATTTGTAACTTTTTCCTTTCGCGTGTAATGGGCTTTAGTATATCTATACGAGGAACAGCGAGGAATAAGCATTGCTCCTCTTATATATATATATATATATATATATATATATATATATATATATATATATATATATATATATATATATATATATATATATATATATATATATATATATATATATATATATATATATATATATATATATATATATATATATATATATATATATATATATATATATATATATATATATATATATATATATATATATATATATATATATATATATATATATATATATATATATATATATATATATATATATATATATATATATATATATATATATATATATATATATATATATATATATATATATATATATATATATATATATATATATATATATATATATATATATATATATATATATATATATATATATATGAAACGCTAGTATCTGGGACTTTTCGTGTACGTAACGCCAACTTCTGGGATTGTCGAGTGACTTCCAGTCAGACTGAAAGACTTCTATACATAACGCTAACTTCCAGGATGCCTTAAGCTAACTGTCACAACATGAAAACATTACTTTTTTTTAGTTATTTTCTCATATTTCCGGTACTAAAAGCGGGCGCCGCAGGCCCCCTGCGAATCACAACACACTTAGGATCATTATTTCTTTAGTCAAGCATCAAATTCCCCTCTTAAAGGCTTATTTCACAACATGTGTAAGACACTGTTGTGAAGCCCACTTTACTTTTTCTTATGTAGACCCATGTAATTCTTGTTCTTTTTATCTGTTCCTTTTTAACGGTTCGTACATATTGCATACCGAATGACGTATGCCGTATTCCAAAGGCTGTAGAAAAAAAATTCGCCGTCCCAAATTTATAAGATTTATAATCATAGGCTAAAGACAAAGGTACCTACTCTTTTACCTACCCTTTTCGTCTTTAGCCTATGACTATAAAACTTATAGGTTTCGGACTGCGAATTTTTTTTTCTACAGCCTTTGGTATACGGCATACGGCATTCAACATGCAATGTATACGGGCCGTTAGTGTCCGAGGCATTATGACCTGCGTTTGTACGAACGAATCGCGGAATACTTAAGGCAATTTTACAATGAAAACTTGAATAAATGTTAGATAATAATTTTGTTTAAGACTCTTTCCCATAAAATGATAATCTCGAGCTACGTTTTAATATTAATTAGTTAATTAACCAAACCAGAACCCGAATAGAAATTAATAATAAAACAAGCGATAACGAATTTATTAATTAAAGGTAACTGCGTCAATAATTTAATAGCGCACAAACTCGTTGATCCATTAGAAACAAATCCATAATAAACGGAAAATAAACAATTCTGACGATGATTAATAATTATATTCAGCGTATTTCCATAAAATAATAATAATCTCGATGAAGATTTTTGATAATAAACCCATTCCGCAAATAAATAACACATAAATAATTAACGAATTTACAAATAAATAATCAGGCTATTAAAAAATTAATAATTGAATTAACAAAAAGCTCGCTCAGGGTGAAAAGCCGCAACCACCAGCAGGGTACTCAAGGACCATGGGTACGGGGCGACTCAGCGTCGAGAAAACGTAAACAACAATACAGCCTATAGTCAAGATCAAAGGAACAACCACCAGCTTGTTGCCTCGCGGCAACAGCATAGCTGGTAGTTAAGGACAAAGTCGAAGGTCAAACAACATGCGATCTCGCAGCAGGTCGATACCTAGAAGGGATTAGCGAAGAGGTAAACACTTCCGTGAGCTGTTTACTCATGAGTCATCCCCCCAGGACAGTTGACAATCAGCAGGGAAGGTCACCTCAAGCACAAGCCAACGGACGGGCAGAGACAAACCATTTCCAGAAGGATTGCGCAATGGTGCGCAACGGCCTAGCAACCGAGCTACCAATCACGGACCGGCAGCGCCCCACGCTACCGAAGGAGGCGATCCATCACCCGCTGCTCATCACTCTCGACCTTGCTTTCTGGTCTGGGGTCCCTTCATCGCCGCTCTCCCTACCTAAGAATGGGGAAGGCCTGTGAGGCAACCTTGCGCCCTACAGCCTCTACACCGTATTGCTTCCCACTACCAACCTGAAGGTCCACTTGCGATCCAGAATATAAATTGGGCCTCACCGCCGGCATCGAACAGTCGCTACCAAGTACATGAGACGCTTCATAGTTTAGAACCTGGGTCGTTACCAATTAGCTTAGTACTCTGCTGCACTTGTGCATGTTGCGCCCAAAAGTTATATCTTATTGTCAGATTGAGTAAACCTTAGAGTCACGTGTCGTCGATTAATTGTTCGAGACGATACAAAGAGATTATGTTAAGACAAAAACTTAATAAACATCAAATTAAAGTTAATTCTCTCGAGTTCGAGTTTTATTTCAAACTTCCCGCGACTCCTTGCACTTCAGCGCTTAATTGAGCAACGAAATCTCACATTCTTATTGGTCAACCTGGCGGCCATTGTAGAAACGCTTTTCTACTCCAAGACCCCGACTCGGATCGTAACATAATATAGTGAAACTGTCCATCAACATGTATAGTTGCACATGTGTGCTGGTCGAGCTGGATTTTTGAAAGGTTGAGGTTGCGGAAAAACATGGCGTAACCTGGAGAACTTATCTGAAACAGACTGAGTGGGCGGCGCGGCCCTCGCCCGGGTAATCTAGTCTGACGCATGGGCTGCCTCCAGGGAGGGTCGTGACGCCCCAGGACGGTGGCCGTCGCCGCCCTCTACCTTCACTCATGTGAGAAGCAAGGGAGGTGGCAGGCGGCCCCCGCAGATCGGATTCTGAATTCATTTGATCTGTCTGGGGACGGCTTTGCGAGACAGAGTGAGCAAGTGGAAAAGAGTGAGTAGTTCAAATTTCATAGTGAAATGTTGCAGCTTTTAAGGAAGTCGTGAAATAGTAAGATGATTGGTGATTTGGGTGCGTATAGAAATTGAGAGATCATGAAAGGTGGAAAGGGCTTGAGTTTAGCGAGGGATTTTAGTAGAGTAGAGCATTGCATACTGAATCGAGGTCAAGACCAGATGTGGTTGAGCTCTTTCGCTTTGTCGCCGCATGGACACATCGGGGAGTCGCTTACTTTAATTCTGAGGAAACATGAATCGAGAGAGAAGAGAGTGGCCGTGGGTTGGGAGAAGGCTTGGAGGGTGCTTAGGGAGTCAGTGAAATTTATTGCGTGGAGGATGTTGTTCGAGTGGATGTCTTGGATCGCGAGAAGAATTGCCAGGGCTTCTGCTATGAAGATGGAAGCTAGGGATGAGATGCGGGCTTGGAACTGGTAGTTTAGCGGGGAAGGGAGTAGATGGTCAGATCGATGTAGTTGCTCGGGCCGGTCTTGGAGACATCCGTGTATAAGGAGGAGCGAGTCAAGAGGAAAGCGGCGAAGAATTCATGGATGTTGTGGATGGAAATGCGGATTTGCTCACCGCTCTGCCGTTAATAATATGTGAAGTGTGAGCTATTGAGGCTCCAGTGGGTAAAAGTAGCAGAACGGAATGGGCCAGGAATGGACCTGATTCGTGTACCCGTGGTAATTGGAGAAGGCTGATACTAGGGGGTTGTTGGAGAGGAGATACGGATTGTTAGGAGGTATGGAATGTGCAAGCGACGAAGTGGCTATTATAATAGGATGATTAATGATTGAGAGGCAACGAATAAAGTATTTAGAGGGAATTTCAGTGTGGCGAATGTGAATGGGAGGATGTGGGTGAGCGATTGATAAAAAGTTGAATTTTTAATCGGTATAGTAGGAAGCAATTGTAACAATGGGGCTTTTTGGCGCTTGGTGGCGCTAGTAAGATATAGGAGAGCTGTGCAGGGGTAACGGATGTCGAGTGAATATATTATTTTTGTATAATTATACTATATTCTACTATATATCTACTATATATATTGGAATATATATTGGAGTTGCGGCTTTCGCCGTTGGCAACGGCCGGTTGCGCGTTGGGTATTGACAACGTTTTACCTTGCAGAGTTGTACTGTATACGGTACTGTGGTGTGTGTAGCCACTAGCCAGCATTGCCAGCAACTTGCAGGTGCATGCATAAATATAGATATACAAAAATAATGTATTTACCCCTTGTGGGGAATTGACACCCACATATCTCCACGTTCCAGGAAGGGAAAGGAAATGGGAGAGAGAAATGAGAGAGTTGGAGATTAAACAATAACTAGGAGGTTTATTAAAAGGAGATACAGTGGACGTACGTGCATGCGCTCTTAACTCCGAGCAACGACTACCGCTCGCAGGCGGCTTCTCAACGTACGCAACATGGCTGCTTCACCCACTCCCGCAGTTAGAGTAAGAGGAAAGATCACAGTCGCTACACACGCCCCCCCCCGAGTGCCAACGCAATACATAAAAAATAAATAAATAAATATTTTAAATTTTTACTGTGCTCGGTAGCACTTATAGTCTAAGTGAATCACTGTATATCACAGTTAAGTTATACTTTGGTCGCAGGAGCAAAAGCTGCCTCTTTTCTTGCGTAAGTTTTTAATACTGGTCGATCAACGGTAGTGGGTTGATTGCCATTTAAATTGCCACCGGAAGGCTCTTCGGAGAAATCATCGCGGATTATATACGCGGGTTTTAGGAGTTCCACCGATACACTGCATGACGTTCCGTTAACTTCGACATCGAAGACGCGATCGGACGGACGCTTTAATACTCTATATGGGCCCGTATATGTCCTTTCTAATGATTTTTTGGCCATGTTACGCATAAGTACATGGGAGCAGGTATATAAATCATTAAAACAAAATGCACGCTTCTTATAGTTGTGTGTGACAGGGACTGGACGGATCTGACGCACAATCTCGCGAAATTCTTCAATGAAGAAGTTTGAGTCAGTCTTCAGGGAGGAAAAGCTCATCTGGAAGACCCAAGGTAGTAACAAACATAAATTCCGCGGGATTCTGTGTCTTGCTGGAGATGACAACGTAAACCTAATAATACAGTACTAAGTATACGGATCCAGTCCTTGTCCACATGACATATGATCACGGCTTTAAAATAAATATACTTATAATATACACTATATAAATAGATATGTAATGCATAACGCAAAATTTGTCATCACGCAAAATTTTGTAACGCTAAAAGCAAAAAGAGAGAGGGAGACAGAGAGAGAGAGATGTGCAGGCGCATGGTAGCCAGGTCTCGGTGGGTATAAAAGGTCGGCCGCAGAGCAGCTCCGCTCAGATGGAGCCGGGCGCTCCAGGAGGTAAGATGCCTCTGGGTCAGGGCGGGTGGAAGGGAGAGAGTGAGAGAGAGTGAGAGACAGAGGGAAAGAGAAATAGAGAGGGAGGGAGGGAGGGTGGGAGAGAGAGATGCGCATGGTAGCCAGATCTCGGTGAGTATAAAAGGCCAGCTGCAGGGCAGCTCCGCTGAGATGGAGCCGGGCGCTCGAGGAGGTAAGATGCCTCTGGGTCATGGTGGGTGGGAGGGAGAGAGTGAGAGAGAGAAAGAGAGAGACGAATAGGAAGAGAGACAGAGAGAGAGGGACGGAGAGTGGGAGGGAGAAGGAGGGAGTGAGGGGGAGAGAGATAGATAAAAATGAGCAGGCGCATGGTAGGTCTCGGTGGGTATAAAAGGCCGGCCGCAGAACAGCTCCGCTCAGATGGAGTTGGGCGCTCGAGGAGGTAAGATACCTCTGGGTCATGGCGGGCGGGAGGGAGAGAGTGAGAGAGGGTGAGAGACAGAAAGAGAGATAAAGAGGAAGCGAGAGATAGAGAGAGGGGGAGAGAGGTAGAGAGGGAAGAGAGAGAGAGAGAGAGAGAGATGCGCAGGCGCATGGTAGGTCTCGGTTGGTATAAAAGGCCGGCCGCAGAGCAGCTCCGCTCAGATGGAGCCCGGCACTCCAGGACGTAAGATACCTCTGGATCAGGGCGGGTGGAAGGGTGAGAGTGAGAGAGAGAGAGGGAGGGGGAGCCAGAGAAAAAGAGAGTGAGGGGGAGAGAGAGAGATAAAAATGAGCAGGCGCATGGTAGGTGTCGGTGGGTATAAAAGGCCGGCCGCAGAGCAGCTCCGTTCAGATGGAGCCGGGCGCTCGAGGAGGTAAGATGCCTCTGGATTATGGCGGGTGGGAGGGAGAGAGTGAGAGAGAGACAGAGAGAGGGGGATAGAGGGAGAGTCATAGAGAGGTAGAAATGAGCAGGCGCATGTTAGGTCTCGGAGGGTATAAAAGGCCGGCCGCAGAGCACCTGCATTCAGATGTAGCCGGGTACTTCCAGGACGTAAGATGGCTGCGGATTAGGGTGGGTGCGAGGGAGAGAGTGAGCTAGTCGGTACTGGGTGGTTTGTACTGCGTGGTTGGTTGAGAGAGTGAGGGAGCGAGAGAAAGAGGGGGATGGAAGGAGGAAGAGAGAGGCGAATAATAATTGTAGAGAAATGACTAATAATTATATTTTTTTTTCTCATTTCAAAGTGTATACCGCAGTAGGTATGCACTTTACTATTAACGGTTGGAGATTCCTAATACGTGTAATTATTTGTATTCAACTTAATCAATTGTTTTGTACCAGAAGCGTTATTTTCATTTTTGTTAAATTACACTTCCACAAAATCGAATTATCTTCATGATATTTTTCAAAATAAAATATAAAATAAAAAATATTGAATGTAATTACATACATACACATATATACTTTCCTAATAATTGAAAAATCCATTAACATTTAATGAATTCACATTAAATTTATAATTACGGCTCCTGAATAATTATTATTATTATATTATTGATTGAATATTCGTGATTACTATTGCAAATTTACTGCAATTATTGAAAACTTCATTTTAAACATTGAGAACTTACCACGAACATTGAAAACTTACTATGAATATCGAAAACTTACCACAAACATATTGAAAACTTACCACGAACATTGAGAACTTATGTTAAACATTGAGAAATTACTACGAACATCGGAAACTTAAAAATTTAACATTGTGGCGTTGGAGTTGCAACATCAAACACATATTGCATTACTGTTAAGTAGTTATCATTATTATCGAATTTTGTTACTACCATTACTACTGTTGAAAATTTATCATTATATCATTGACAGAAATTAAACTTCAGCTCTATTATTAAATATAAGCCTATACTGTTACACATAATATGTGATTATTGTTTAATTTACTAAAATTAACGATCATTGTTTAATATTTTTTAAGTACCATTTTAAGGACTGTTACAAGTTATAATACTGTTATAAGTTAATGTATATATTTATTTTGAATTCAAAATTTTTATTAAATCCTTTCTTTAAATCTTATTACTACTTCATTGTAAAATAATAAATTTGAATGAGTTAGTGAAATATGAAATCGATATTATTAAAATAATTACTGCTAAAAGATAGAACTTCAGCAACATGAAGAGCCGAATAACAGTCGACCTAATCGTGGAGGCCTAGAATTAGACGATCATCAGAGAGGTATCAATTATTAGACAACAGCAAGCAGCTGAGAGAGCCAGAACGTATAAGGAGCATATTCGAACTAATCACAATGTGAGTGCACATTCAATTGAAATTGATGTAGATATTTCCGATTCTCAAAAAGCGTCTGAATCTTAGAATATTAGAAATGATTCAAATTTATCCAATTGCAGAAGTAGATCACGCGTAAGACAAACATCAGGACAGAAATCGGTTAGTACAAAAAAAAAAAGGGTAACCAACAAGCTGACAGAGCTAGATGGTATAGGAAGCGTAAGCGTACTAATCTCAATACGAATTCACATTCTGTTGAAATTGGTGTGGATATTTTCGATTCTCAAAATGTGTCTGAATCTATTGGAAATGATTCGAATTTATCCAATCGCAGAAGTAGATCACGCGTAAGACAAACATCAGGACAGAGATCGGTTAGTACAGAAACTAAGCGTAACCAAGCAGCTGAGAGAGCCAGAAGATAAGGAGCGTAAGCGTATTAACCGCAATAAGAAATCACATTCTGCTGAATTTGGTGTGGACATTTCAGATTCTCAAAATGCGTCTGAATCTATTGAAAATGATTCAAATTTATCCAATCGCAGAAGTAGATCACGCCTAAGACAAACATCAGGACAAAGATCGGTTAGTACTGAAGATAATCAAAGACGAAATCAAAGAGTGCGAAATTTGGCATGCGAAAGAGCAACGCAATTTAGAATTAGATATTGTGAACCAGAAGGTGATAATGAAGTATTTAAATTCGAACGTCGATGATGTAAACGAAATATTCATAATCAAAGATTGCTGCAAGGAAACATAAATATTTTACAAAATGACAATGTCAATGAATATTATTTAGGGGAAACGAATGTTTTATGTTAATTTTGTAATGCAAAACATTTTGCAGCTGGAAAGGTATTTAATAAAGGTAACTCATAGTAGTAAGGGGACCGGTATAGCGAGACGGTCCCCCGCTGTGCGGTGCGTAGGGGCCATGTGGCACCCCGCTGTGCGGTGTGTATGGGTCCCCAAGTGTGACAAGGCCATTAACTCAAGTGTTTACAGTAGCAGGTGTGAACACAAGCTAATTAGTGTAAACAATGGGGGGTGATTTATTACCCATAAACAATGCCCCACTTATCGCACCCGCCATGACGTCATGCCGCTATACATGCCCCACGTGTGTTTCCGTATATGCCTTGACTCGAGGTGGTGGGGGACGAGTGCTTTGGCTGTATGCGCTACACCATAAAGACCCATAGAGTGCGAGGCCTCTCGCTGTATAGACCGTGTGCTGTGTGTATGGGCCCGAAGTGTCAACACAAGCTAATTAGGGCAAAAAATGGGTGAATTATTACCCCATAAATAATGACCCACTTATCGCCCCCGCCATGATGCTATGCCGCGATACCTGCCCGGCGCGTGCCGTCGTATATGCCCTGTGTCGTGGTGGTGGGGGGAGAGACCTTTGGCTATACGCGCTACGCCATAAAGACCTCTCGCTGTATAGGCCGTGTGCTGTGTGTATATGTCTCAAGTGTACCAACGTCCAACTCGGGGTGGTGGGGGAGAGACCCTTGGCTGTACGCGTTATGCCATAAAGACCTCTCGCTGTATAGACCGCGTGCTATGTGTATGGGTCCCATGTGTGACAAGGTCATTAGCAGGTGTGAACACAGGCTAATAAGGATGAACAATGGGGTGGATTATTACCCAGAAATAATGGCCGATTGACCGCGCCCGCCATGACGCCATGCCGCTATACCTACCTGGCGCGTGCCACCGTATATGCCCCGACTCGTCGTGATGGTGGTGGTGGAAGAGATCTTTGGCTATACGCTCTACGCCATAAAGTCCCATAGAGTGCTGAAGCGAGGCCTCTCGCTGTATAGACCGCGTGTGTGTGTATGTGTGCGTGTGTGTGTGCGTGCGTGCGTGCGTGCGTGCGTTTGTGTGTGTGTGTGTGTGTGCGTGCGTGCGTGCGTGCGTGTGTTCGCAATGAGAAGTTGGGGATGGGAATAGGGAGTTGGTGTAATGGAGAGGTCTGCAAATAAAAAAGCTGTTGATGAAAAAAATAAATTTTTATTTATTTAATCGTAGAAGAAAGTTAGTCTTATGTTAACATAACTACCGACATCACGAACACACAATTTTTATTTTAACTTATACACGAATTACTATTTTACAGTTGGTCTTACGGTAATATAAATATCGACCTCACTAACGCACAATTTTTATTTTAACTTATAATACGAATTACTATTTTACAAGCACACCATACGCATTCAGTCAATCGCAAACATTTTATTTCGGTTTCACTTTTTTATCATTGTTTTTAAGCGCGAAATATAAAATTTGTATTAATAATAACGATGCTGACACTTAGCACTACTTAGCACACACACACCGCATTGATACTGGTTGCTCCCTGTCACTTTCGAGACATGCAAACGCACCGTCGATGGCGACACGTGCTGCACGGTGCGTATCGTAGCTCGCAAATAAAGCACGGACGCATCGGTTTTTTGAGTACTTCGTCCGTATGTTGACACCATTGCCATCCTGAACGTAACTTTTCGGTATGCGCTATGGCATGCCTGTGCGCCTTATCAATTTTTTCTAGGGCGATATTCGCCGCGGTATTTAACTTGCACAGCACATCAGTCATCTCCTCCAGCTCGCTGTAGTACGCGCGGGTATGCGGCGATGTTGCCGCGGCAAACCGACAACTAACTTCGCCTACAAATTCCTCCATAAAGGCTGAATCTCGCTGCACTATTTTGGCGCGCTTGTAGGACAGCTTATCTTAGTACGCGAGTCGGCGCGCACTGATCGCCTTCATCGCGCTGGAATACTACACTACACACATTAATCACTGAGCCGCTTTATGGGGAGCGCGGGCTGTCCAGGTCGCTCAAGCACGGATAGCTCGCACTGAGGGCACCGAAGAATATCGCACCTCCAACAGGGCGCTCAATTCAGTGCTGTACAACAAGCTTTATACCTGCGCGTAGTGTCTCTTTACCTACAGCCTTGGCCCCGCTCGTGATGTATGGCAGGATGTGACGAAAAAGGCCTCCTAACCAGGCTCCTACCCCACGACCTCTCTGAAAAGTCGAACCAGCAAAAACATTTCTCACTCCACCCCCGCCTAGCTGCTCGTCGTGTAGCGCCCGTAATGACTCATCTTAACGTTTGCGCTTAAAGTGTAGCGTGACCGTCAACGTGCCGTACTCGAATGGTATACGTTGCCCATGTTGATCTCTTATATCGATAACGATGCTACGAAAATTGCGATAGAGAAGAGGTATATAGTGAACGGGTGCAAAACGCTGTACAGTACTGCAACCGTACTTAAAGCTGGAGTTGTCTATAGAAACTATGCGCAGTAGGGCAGCTTGTGTGTCACCTACTGTATAAGGTTCACATATATCGGTATAGATATACATCTGGTCGGGTAAGACTCGAGAAAGCGAGGCAGGTCTGCTGGCTGTAATGTCGCGGTAACCTTCATGCGTTGTAAACGAACCTTTTTGACCTGCTTCGTCGAAGCCGAATACACGCATGATTTTTTCGTTGAAATCCGTAATGTGTATTTGCGAGCAGTCACACTTGCGTCTTATGATCTAAGACCCCTTACGATCTTTATGGGGCTCGAGCATTTGATGCTTATATGTGTCATTCGCCGCGTTTATAGCGTCTACTAGTTGTTCGAGTGAATCGTAAATACCTACGGTATACGACACAGTTTTTTGTCGATGAGACCCGCATTATCCTCAGCCGAGTAAAAAGTGTAACTTGCTTCGTCATCTTGAAAATGTACGATACTGCAGGGTATGTGAATTTCAACGAGGCCCACGAGCCACTCGCCGTGTAACTTTATCTCGCGCTGCAGCTGGGTCGTAAAACAACATGTTGTATTTTCGGGAAAATACGTCATGCTGCTGTTATTAGGTAGTACCATATAAAAATCATCGCTCGTTTCAATTTTTTTTTCAGATGTTTTCAAGCTCGCTTGCTTTTACCCACGAGTTGAATTTATCAGGGTAACCGAGCCACTTAACGAGTGCTCTCTTTTTAGCGCCCCGTCCTTCTGTGCGTATGACGCGGTCGACTTTGAAACGCTTATCGGGCGCGAGGCGTTCACGGCTGACTAACACGAGCTCCTCGGGATAAAAGAAACCATCGATAATTTCTTCGTTCAAATCTTCGAGCACGTATGTATAGAGATTTTGACGCGTCGAAACGCTGATTATCTTGAACACTTCTTCGCTAAAATTTTTTTCGTATCCTCTCTCAAAGGTGTTCTTGGTACGACTGATGCGCACGAGGTTGCCCACCTTGAATTTAGGCAGCGCCGGTGGTCGCCTTCGATAATTGTAGCTCGCCCGTTTGGCTAAATTTTCGATCGCTGTCGGCGCGTTGTACAATGTAACATCGATAGGTCTCATACGCGTACCACTGTGTAGCGTGCGATTGTAAGCGTGTGCAATCTTTTGCACGACATCGATGTATCTCTTTGTGTTACTATGAGAAAAGTATCGCCAGATTTGCTCGCGTAACGTTCTTTTGAGTCTTTCGACCACAGCTGCTTTAATGTCGGGGTTGCGAGTGACTCTGAATGTTATCTCTTTTTGGCGGAGGAGCGCCTGAAATGCTAAACCGGTAAACTCTTTGCCTCGATCGGTTTGCACGCATATAGGCAGTCGGGGATGTGCTCGGTCGATAATCCGTGCGAAGGCGTCGGCAACGTTGCGCGCGGTCTTATCTTTTATCGGTTCCACCCATGCGTACTTACCGAGTACGTCAATCACCACTAGAATGTAGTTGTAACCGTCGTTGTAATCTTTTATCGTCGTGAGCTGTAGCAAATCAGCCTCCCAAACATCGTCAATGTTGGTCACGTTGTAGCGTAATCGTGGAAATCGCCTTCGTATCGGGTGATGGAGCGTGTAGGCATCTTGATTGCTCAGCCACGAGTAAATTTTTTTCTTTTCGTTTTTAGCGTTCAAGCGCACAAGATTGCGCGCCCCAGCGTAGCCTGCTTCATGCTCAAGGTCGTAGTATTGTTTTTCGTACGTCATTTTTTTTATTTTACAAACCAAGCGTGAGCCACTTTTTTTTCGCTTGTTTTTTTCTGCGAGTCTGTATAGACGGATGGGGTGATTCGTGCTGTATTGGTGTGGATAGACGTCGTTTGGCCGAGCGCTGAGGATCCGTCAATATTTGCCCAATTTTTAAAACTGCTGGATTATTAATTAAATTTCCCGGCGTTTCGGAAGTTTTGAGAAATTTTGCTAATTCAATGCGGCCAACGGGCGCCTCCTCGTCCTTACTGTTCTTTTTTTCAATACGTCGATGATTAACTCTGTTATATTGGACCGAGCAATTACACGACCATCTATAGTAATGGTGCCTGAGTTATCCCACTTGAGACGCTCGGGTACAGTGACTTTCCAATGGCGAAGCAAGAGACGCGCTTTGGGCGCGTGTACTTTCGGTACCCCCACGAGTATGTCGTCCTCGGACAGTGGTGCAAGCGCCTCTTCGACCTCATCTATTTCAGGGTGCTCCTCACGTACAGCGCTACGCTCGTTATCACGGAAGGAAAGATAGCGACGTAAAATCTGTAGATATTTTATGCACTTCTCGTAATCGTCTCTAGCTGCTTTTGAGCGTAAAACATCGTACATTTCACCATCCAGAAGAGAAAAATGATCACCTGGTGTTTGCATTGTTTTTTCACTCGTATTCCTCGCCCCCTCCTCCTCCATGACTTTAGATTGCGATGTCTCCGATGGCGGCTCCGGCACAAGGATCATCTTACGAGCTCGCTCCATGTTTCGAGCCAAATATTTTTGAGATAAGCGCTCCTACGATCGGAGCGAGTAAGAGTGGTAAAAACGACCCGTCGTTTTGTATAATGACACGTTTCTTCGATTTCCAAGTACCGCTGCCTCTATCACCAGTACGGATCAGCTTACGCAGCGTTTGCTTATGTTTACGCATCGGACCTTTTCGGAATCGCTTAGTTTTACGACGCCCTGCAAAACGTTCAACACACACTCGCATATGCATCTGACGAGAGGTTTATCAACTGTGCGCGCTATAGCAACACGATGTCTTTTGTCCCCATGACAAAGAGCGTTCAAGAGAGCAAGGTTTCTTTTCGAGAAATGTTTACCGCAGGCTATCGCTTTACGACCTATCGGCGCCATAGTTTTTTCCCGACTGATTAACGCACGCCTCATTCACCGCGATTTAAAGTACTTGGGCACGTAGGCAACGTGCGTCCCGGCATTGCGAAATATGTTTGCTCGAAATCTAAACTCGTCTAAGCAGGCTTGAGAGAGATCGATAAAAAGATAGGAGTGAGGTTCACGCGTGACGATAGGCGTCTAGATAGGCCTCACGCAAAAAAGCCGAATCTTCCGGAAAAATTTGTCTCGCGAGGTGCTGTATTTGTGCTCTGTCGCGAGGATTTTTTAACAATACCAGATACTTGGTATTCAAACTAATGTCGCGCTGTGCCTTACCTTCGTGAAATACGTTTTGCGTAACGAATATTACGCTAATATTTTTGTGATGACTACCCTTTGTAAATAAATCTAAAATAACATCGCTAGACGATTCACGCATGAGGTCGTCGAGAATGAGTAACTTTTTTTTCTCATTGTCACTCGAGTAATCCGCCATCTGTGGAAGGCCCTCTCGAAACTCGATGGGTGGCCCGTTGGGTTTAAAATCTCGTCTGTACGCGTCTTGCCATTCGGTGTAATAAAATAAGACACGGTCGAAACGTGTGTCGCAGACCTCTGGCAGGTAGGCGAGAAAGCTTTTAACGAATAAAGTTTTACCGCAGCCTGTGGGGCCGCACACGCAGCAAGTAAAAGGATGCTTCCATCGTGTGTCCATGTTTATGACGCGAATAAAGAAAATTACACGCGTGCAGCCTTTTTTAAACCCTTAACTCGCTCACGCGCTCAGCTAACGATGAAGTACGTGAAAAACATCACCGCATATAGCTATGCTACGATATTTACGATCCCCACGGCGGCGGCGGCGGCGGGGCGGGCGCGGAGATCACCATAACACCGCGGTGGTGACTTCCGCGGTGGTGACTTCCGCAATCATTAGCATACTCCGGCCCTCGCGCGGATAAGTATATTTACCGCGTTAATAAGGTGACTTTCGCGGCTATAAGCAACCATCGCTGCGTGTTTAATGCATTGTTCCGTTGATCTCCGCGGCGCGCGCGCGCGCGGGTTAGCTGATCTCCGCTATAAATAGGTACGTGGGATGCGAGGATATGGGGGAAAAATAATTAACACATAAAAAAAGTTTAAATATCTACAATACATTTTTATTATTATTATTATGAAAAATATACAAAAGTTACAACATTCAACGCATTAAAATATACAATTATTCAATTGCGTTTATAGCCGAAAGGAAGCGAAACGGCGTGTTGGAAATATCTTTGCTTTCTCAGAACTATGGAACAGGATTTTTTTTCGCTGCGCGTAATGACCTCGTGCGTGCGAGTGCGTCTGATCGCATTGTATTTCAAAACGATAGGCGAGCTCTCGTCGTTATCGAAATACTCTGCGATCAAGCGCTCGATACTAGCGAAATTGATCTTGCTCGTATTGGCGCTATTGAGAGAAATTCCCTTTAGTTTACAGCACTCGTGAGTGATGCTGGTCGATGGGTCGATCGCACGAAAGGCATAAAATTTCGGACCCCCCGAGAGAAAGCTGGTAATATAAGCTCCCTCTCCGTAGCCCTTGAGCTCGTCCGTCATGCTGCCGAGAAGAGTGCCTAAAGGAGGCCTATACTCTGAAGGGTCTTTTTCGCTGCACTTGAATACACACGAATCGGTATCCAGGTAGAGAACGCGGTTGGCCGAAAGCTTTTCTATATACGAGTAAATCTCGAGACGCGCCTGCTCGGTGGTGTAGGCTGCTAGTACCACATTTGTGTTCGGCGACGACTCTACAGCGTCCTATTTATAGCGCCAATTTGCGTACAAAAGATCCTCGCTAACCGGGAGCACGTCGAAAACTTCCTTTTTGAAACTCCGTGCGAGAAGTTCGATTTCTCGCACGCTGCGTTAAACGATGCGTGCAAAAATCTCACTTCTCGCACGTCGTGTCAAAAAATACGGTTCGACACTTGTGTGAGAAGTTGATTTTCTTCTTGTGTGACCTTTTCACCCTCGCTTCGCTCGGGTGCAAACAGTCACACGAGGGGAAAATCAAATCCTCGCACTAGTATCGAAATGTACTATTTCAGGCGTCGTGAGCAGTTTCAGTAGCCCCTCGCGCGTTTTGACCACATCCGTTTGTTTTAAATTCGAGCGTTGCCCAAACTTTCCCCAAAATGAATTTAAGCAGAGTTTTGCGACCGAACGTAAACCCGAATTTTTTTCAATCTTTTCCCGGTCTAACCTTATTCCTTCTTCGCGCTCGTACTCGTCAATATAACGCTCCTTGGTAGTATCGTCCGTACACCAAGACGGCCACCCGCTCGCTTGTTGTTTTAACCGAAGGAAGGTATTTACGTACGCGGCAAACAGACCACCCTCACCGCTGCACTGGTCATACTGTGTGCTCTTATATTGCCATATGACAAATATCTCAGTCACGCTGTAGCCCAATTCGATTGCTTTCTGTAACTCGTGCACTACCCATGTCCCGCTAAACTCACGCTCGGCGTCTTGTTCGTGGTTGCAGTCGTCCTGACGCATTTCCTCACAGCAGGAACGACAGAGACCAAAAATAAGGCGCCCGTGCATTTTTACCGGTAATACGGGCAATAATAAATTTCGCGGTGGCAAAATTTTGCATTTGACGAGCCCTTCGACGCGCGCGAGATTGTTATTCTGGCCATTCGTTAACACGGCGCATTCCGAGCCTATGTAAATGTGTGGGTGACCGATAGGAAAGCGGCCTCGCTTACATATATACGGGTACAGAGAGCAAATATCAGTATATTTGATCTCTTTACCCGGCTCTACAGTGCATGAGGTGACTATATTTTCAGTTCGCCCACCGAAAAACGCATCCCGCGGATTGAGCGTTATTCATTATCGGGTGAGTATCCAGATACCGTACGAACTCGGGCTGTTGCCTTTTTATCCCATCGAATTCACACTCCCACATCTCGCGCACTTCGTAGCCGAGACTCCGCATTCGTCCGACTTTTACCTGTACACTTTCGTACGCCTGTGCATACGTTTGATTAAACTTATTTTTTACCGATTCTCGGTTATTCGTAAAATATCGCGGGCAACCGTGCACGTAACAACCCTGAAATTCAAAAGCAATTCCCTTAGCTGCTTCCCTCTCTCCGGGAGGGAAAGCAGGTAGGTAACCGTCCACTAAAAATCCCTCGGGCAAGCGAAAATCACGCGTCCTCCCTGCATGTACGATCTCCCGAACGATCTCGCGCTCGCAATACAGCAACCACTCTATTGATTTTTGCGAGTGTTTGTCCGCGCGCCTATAACCGTTCGGTGGAATTATTCCTATAGTATTCGGAACTAAAAAATTTTTACGAAAAACGTAGGAACACGCCGACGCGATTGTACACGCTGATACGAACGGGTCCGTTTCGCCTACCTCGAGAAAAATTTTTCGAAATTGTATACACGCGTGTCTCAGTATTTCCACGTCCATCTGGCAATATTCGACTATCTCTTTTTGAAAGTCAAATATATAGCCAGGACTTGTATTTTCATGCCACTCGAGAAAAACGGCCCGCTCAGCTGGCGACATAGTGTCAGGGCAATAAAACTCTAGCGCTGGTAGAGGCCCAACGTACCGCTGGTTCTCAAGGGTGTTAAACAGATGTGGAAAATAGCCCTTCTTACTACTTTCGGGTAAACCGAAGGTAGCTGGTAGAGCACTCAATTTCATTTGAAAATAGTTGATGCTGTCGATAAACTTGGTTCGGCCGTACTTCAACATTGTAATATTTTGACCGTTCAAAATGACGCTGGGGGCTGTGCGCTCAGAGTTTTCGGCTAATTCTTTTAAAATGAATTGCGCATCAAAAGCCTTGGCATTGTGCGCGATGCATACAATTTCCGATCGTTTTACCGGATCGTCTGTGAAAATGAACTCGCGCACGCCGCATTTGCTACAAATGATTTTAAGGTCATCCACGTCTATGCAATCCGTGCAAACATGATGCGCGACACAGAGATTCGGCACGTGAATTCGGGCGTTTTCTCCATACGGCGTATCCTGACGGGTCTCAAAATCGTAAAAAATGTATAAAAATTTTTTTTCCGCTTTCAAGTCACCACCACCACCAATTGGTTGCATGAAACATGCATGATTGAACGGCTGCCGCTTCGAACATTGTTTGCAATAACTAATACCACACTCGTGTTGACTGTGCTGCGTATTTACTATTTTTAAACAATTTTCGCATAGCCGCACGACGTCGCACACTTTGCGATTATTTTTTTGTACGAACCCGCGCGCTTGTGATTAACGAAACAACCATGCCCGAAAAATTTACGTCCACACTCTGTGCACTCTATCATTTCTACACCGTCACTCCTACATGGAGGTGTAACAAAGCAAGATTCACAAGTTCGTTTACACTTGTGTTGCCCAATACGGCGAAAACCCTTGTTACAATAAGAGCAAAAAAATTTTGACCCGGCCGCAGCAAATAAATTAGTGATCACGTTAAAGTGTCTAGACTGCTCCTCAAAGATTAAATAAATAACACCGTGAAGCGGTGCATTTAAATTTTGAATCTTGTTTCGGCCGTCAAATAACGGGGTTTCGCCGCTACCCAGGTTATACTTTTCAAATATAACCATAGCAATACCCTCCGCAGCAAAAAAATCTTGAAACGCCGTCAACTCGCGGAATCCACACCCCTCTAGCGGTAAAATTACTCCTGCATCGTGCACGAGTTTCTCTGCGCGCTCTTTCTGTAATTTTCGCCGGCCGTCGCGGATTACGCGCCACTCCTCGCGCGTCGCCGGGCATTCGGATGTTTTAAGAGCTAAGTGTGCTCTCGCTACTACGAGCGCGCGCGGTAAACATATATTGTCCTCGTTTTTTATTGTTACGATCGAGCGTTTACGAAGACTACCTATGCTTAGCTCTTGTTTTGGTCATGGTCTCCCTGCGCCAACAGGCATTTCAACGTAATATATTTGTAAGGCTAGTGTGTCATCGATACCCAAAACTGCGTTACTTTGACTTATAGAATTTATCAAATTCCATAAATCTAAGTAACTGAAATTTTCAATAGGCCTGAACGACAACCCTCCGGGCCCCCGCGCAAACCGATCACTACGAATACTCACGCCGATTCATGTGCTAGGTGGAACGTTAGATGTAATGTATTCGTAAATGTCTCTAATGCTTTCCTCGAGCCATAATACAGGGTTTTCCGCGGCAGGTGGGTCACGTATATTAAAACTTACCGTGCGGCCGTGAACAGCAAACCTACGCATGTACTGCTCTCCCTCGGCAGCTATAATAAACAGCTCGGGCCCTGCGTCAGCCTCGTCGTCGCGCGTGATGCTGCTACTGCTGCTGTGGCTGCTGTTGCTTTTGCTACGACCTTCACCAGCGCCTACCTGAAGAGGGGATTGACGGGTCTCTAAATGAATAAAATGAATTGTCGTCAGCTTTTAATATTATTTAAACATTTCTCTTTTTTAGTCATTTTCTATTCTTCCGGTGGCCCGCGAAAACTTTCGCTTACACGTACTAATAGATCCGCGAGATACATTTCCGTATACAACGGAGAAAATATATTTTCCGCCTGGTCATGAAACCAACGCAACACCTGTGCGCGTGGTGAATGGAGTATATTCAAAAACCGCTCATAAACCCCAGGTATATCGGGAATGTCATAGGGATAGTGGTACGATATACTATCCCGATGTCTTATGACTAAAAAAGAAAAATATTTTTTTCAACAACATGCTCTTTTTTTTACATTACAAAAAAGAAAAATTAATTTAACTTACGCTCATTTATACGCAGATGAACTTCGTCCCACGGGTTAAAGTTATTATCGTATGCTCCGGGATCTCCAAGGTAAAAATTGCTCAAGACGTTGTAGCGATTTTCAGCGGTATTCGCGATGCCTACATCTGCTGACGCCTGAGGAGGATCGCTCAAAACGCCCGGTGAACGGCTTTCCCCGGCTCCACGTATGATGATAACACCTCCAGTATATACTCTCGCTCATTTTCTACCGCCTCCATTTCTAGATTCGCCCTTTCATGGTCCTCCGCATTAATAAGGTTCGGGCTTACGGTGCGCTCCTCTTCGCTGTCAGACACCGTTTCTGTAGGCGGATTATCGTCGGAAAGAGGTGCGTTGTGTACGTCGGCGACCCAGATTTGCTGCTGCGAGGTACCGTCATCAGCCGCGTCGCTATCAGTGTCAAACGATAGCCTGCGAGCTACAGGATTTTGTCGTCCATCAGTGCGCGCCGAACCGCTTGCCACCCCCGACGGCCCTGGTTAAGGCGGTGTATCATCGGCATTCCACTCAAAGTGAGTGGCGTCGCTGCTCTCCTCGTCATCAGCTTCGATATTTTCGCTATCAGAATCGCTGTCGCGCAATAAATTTTCTAAGGCTGGAAAAAAATGTTTTTAGAGAACTAAATTTTTAAAAAATTTTAGGAAAAATATGAAAATTTTTTTCACTTACCCATTAGCTCCTCGTACTCGCTCATGAGCTTTCCAAAAACAGGCAATCTGTCCAAGTTGCACTCGACCACAAATTCCCCGATGGTACGCTGTACATCTCGCGAATGCCTGAATGTACGAAATAATCTTGCTATCGCCCGATAGCCAGTCAGCCGTAACAAGCGTCGTAGCTGATTGACAAGTTCCGTAGAAGACAACGTCCTCAGTCGTGTATGCCACGCGCCGCCTCTACTATAGCGTGATTGCGCTGCGAGACGCAATACAGCTTCCCGTAAACTTTTACAAGCGACAAAATTCTCCATGGTGACGCTTCTCGTTCGAAAGAAAGACTGGTAGGACCGTAAGTGGGCCTCACCGCTTTTATAGCGCGACTTTTTGGCGGTGTCAACGGCGTCGAGTGTTTTGAATACAGTATACACGTGGTATCAGAAAATACCTTTCCCTCGGGGTTTTTGAGCATCTGTTTACATTATGTACTCGTGCCGTCTCTGGAAAATCTCACCAAAGCGCAGGAGGTAACTTTTTCCGTTAAAAATATGTAGCTGGGTGAAAAATAACTCCGAGTATTGCTATGCGTGATCGCGCGACGGAAACCCCGGTACGTAAGCTTTACACGCGAAACGTCCTGTTGCGGGGCTGCTACCGTGATATATTGTTTCGAAAAAACAACGGGGCTTACTTTCTTCGCAGCGGATGCAAGTTTCGAGGGTAACTCCTTGGCATTATTGCATGGTCCTGTCACGTCGCGATAGTTTAGCTCGAAAGGTTTTCGTCACGCGTGCCGGCGGGTTTGAAGAAAGAGGTAACTTTTTTCCGTTAAAAATGTGTAGCTGGGTGAAAAATAACCCCCGAGTATTGCTATACGTGTTCGCGCGACGGAAACCCCGGTGAGTAAGCTTTACACGCGAAACATCCTGTTGCGGGGCTGCTACCGTGATATATTGTTTCGAAAAAACAACGGGGCTTACTTTCTTCGCAGCGGATGCAAGTTTCGAGGATAACCCCTTGGCATTATTGCATGGCCCTGTCACGTAGCGATAGTTTAGCTCGAAAGGTTTTCGTCACGCGTGCCGACGGGTTTGAAGAAAAATTGAGAATCCCCCGCGAAGCGGGGTACGATTACTATGGCAGTCGTACAGCTTTTCGATAAGAAAAGAATCTCTACAGATGTTAAAAAATCTCTTCCTGTAAAAACCCGAAGTATCCTTCCAAGGGTTGTTTTCTACACCTACACGTGTTTCTGTTTTTTTCACGCGTAGATACTTAACTACTCGTTCCGTGCGCGCGCTCGTAGAACCAGAAACTTCTGTGAGGCCGCTGTGCTTAAACCATGAAAGAGTAATAAAAAATTTTCATTCGGGAAAAATTTCGCCGAGGTTCTCCGCGGCAAAACATATGCGCTTTCATCAGAGCGTCTGGAAACCCGGCATGTCGTAAATTTCATTTTCGAAAAGCGTCGAAATACAGTCTGTCGTGGCATCCCCGAAAGAAAGATGTACCGACGACACATTGCTTTTTTACGTTTTTTACTCATCCCCACTCTAGCTGCCCTCACTAACAGCAGTGTGTGTGAGTGTGTGTGTGTGTGTATGTGTGAGTGTGTGTGTGTCTGTGTGTGTGTGTTCTAAGTAGTGCAAGTGTCATCATCGTTATTATTAATACAAATTTTATATTTCGCGCTTAAAAACAATGATTAAAAAGTGCAACCGAAATAAAATGTTTGCGATTGACTGAATGCGTATGGTGTGCTTCTAAAATAGTAATTCGTATTATAAGTTAAAATAAAAATTGTGCGTTAGTGATGTCGATATTTATATTGCCGTAAGACCATCTGTAAAATAGTAATTCGTGTATAAGTTAAAATAAAAATTGTGCGTTCGTGATGTCGGTAGTTATGTTAACGTAAGACTAACTTTCTTCTACGATTAAATAAATAAAAATTTATTTTTTTCATCAACAGCTTTTTTATTTGCAGACCTCTCCTTTACACCAACTCCCTATTCCCACCTCCAACTTATTACGAACATACACACACACACACACGCAAACACAAACACACAAACACACACACACACACACGGTCTATACAGCGAGAGGGCCCGCTCCAGCACTCTATGGGACTTTATGGCGTAGAGCCTATAGCCAAAGGTCTCTCCCACCACCACCACAACCATCACGACGAGTCGGGGCATATACGGCGGCACGCGCCTGGTAGGTATAGCGGCATGGCGTCATGGCGGGGGCGGTAAGTGGGCCGTTATTTATGGGTAATAATCCGACCCATTGTTTATCATTATTATCTTGTGTTCACACCTGCTAATGATCTTGTCACACTTGGGACCCATACACACACAGCACGCGATCTATACAGCGAGAGGTCTTTATGGCGTAGCGCTTATAGCCAAAGGTCTCTCCCCCACCATCCCCGAGTTGAGGCATATACGCCGGCACGTGCCGGGCAGGTATAGCGGCATAGCGTCATGGCGCGAGCGATAAGTAGGACGTTATTTATGGAGTAATAATTCTGTTCATACTTGGGGCCCATACACACAGCGCACGGTCTATACAGCGAGAGGCCTAGCACCCTACGGGTCTTTATGGCGTAGCGCGGACAGCCAAAGCGCTCGCCCCCCCACCACCTCGAGTCAAGGCATATACGGCAACACACGTAGGGCATGTATAGCGGCATGACGTCATGGCGGGTGCCATAAGTGGGCCATTATTTATGGGGTAATAAATCACCCCCCATTGTTTACACTAATTAGCTTGTGGCCACACTTGCTACTGTAAACACTTGGGTTAATGACCTTGTCACACTTGGGGACCCATCCACGCCACACAGCGGGGTGCCACATGGCCCCTACACACCGCACCGCGGGGGGGCGTCTCGCTATACCGATCTCCTTACTACTCGCAAGAGCAGCAAAACGGATTTACGTTCGCGGCGAGGAGAAGGCCTGGTACCTGGAATCTTTACCCGGCCGAAACATATGTAATTTACAAAAATATGACTCGCCGACGTTCAGAAAACTCAACAGCATATTTTCTGACGTGCTGGTATGTTCTACACACGCGTCTCAGAGGTTTAAAAATAAACAAGTTTTTTGCGCGCTCTACAAGGCGCACCAAATAAAAAAGTGGATGCGCTCTATACTACTCGAAGAGTGGAAGATGATCAACAAAGACCAAGTACAAAGTCAAATGTTCTACACTGCACTTCATCAGTATCAGCAGAAGCAGCGCAAAAAATTACTCCGTTTTCACCCGGGGGCCGAGCAGTCCACTGAGGAGGAGGAGGAGGTGGAGGAGGAGTAGAACGACGACGGCCGCGACGAGACGAATGTGGTCCCAGAAAAAGCAAGTGACCGCGACAGCAGCACATATTTCACATTTAGCGAAAGCGCAAAATGAATACGAAACAAATCACTAGGGCCATTAATGGCCTCAGAGCAAACTCGATAGGTGTATACGCAGCCGATCACATCCCCAGAAGCTTGAGTCTTCCAGCCGCTGTTGTAACCAATGTCGATACCTCAGATAAGCCTGGATCCCACTGGGTGGCATTCTACATAGACAAAAATGCAAAAGGAACATATTTCGATAGCTATGGAGTCGCCCCTGTGTCACGACATCATAACGATCGACTTCGAAGAAATTGCGCAAGCTTCAAGTGGAACGAGAAGAAACTGCAGAGTATTAATTCTAAAGTTTGCGGCGAATATTGTATTATGTTTCTTTGCTATATATGTAGCGGTCGCACTTTACGCGCGTTTTGTAACGTCTTTTCACGTGATTCACATGTAAACACCGTTATTTCCAAGGGCGCTGGCTCGTTCGTTCAAACATGTAAAGCATTTATGTAAAATGTGTGTGTGTGCGTGCGTGCGTGCGTGCGTGACTTAATTATTATTACAATATTTCTATTTAATCCTGCGTTACATTCAATTTTTTAGTTTGTAATATTTCTTTTTTATCCAGAAACACATTCAATTTTTAGTTCATATTTACACTTTATGTAGATTGTAAGTTTTAGAATTGTAAAAGCTGATGTGTGCGTGTATCCGTCTTTCTTAGTTTATAAGGTTTTGTATACTACGTTTGGCTTGGCCTTTTTTAGCTTGTAATTTTATATTATTCATATATTTGTAAGTTTAAAATGTAATTTTTTAATTTGATCGAACAATAAAAAAAAGTTAAACAAACATCTTATTCATTTAACAACCTTGTCCGCTAAATTTAATTCCTTTCCTTTTTTTTGTCTTGAAACGAATATGTACTATTCCATTAAGAAACCGAAAAGCATATATGTAACGGTTTTTTCAAGTGGTGAAAAACATTTTAGCTGTTTCCCTTTTTCAAGTGGTGAAAAACACAGGAGGCGCTTTCTTCTTTGAGGCTTTGAAACATAAGCAGCTCGAGTCACCGAAAAACATATGCGTAACGGTTTTTCAAGCGGTGAAAAACACATTAGACGTTTCTTTTTTCAAGTGCTGAAAAACATACGAGCTGTATTCTTCTTTGAGGCTCAAAACCCTTAACGGGGAAAATTTATGGTTCTGTTTCTCAAGGGCTCCGCGAGTTTCCCAGCGCCTCTCCCCAATCTCCGATACATACGCGTAAACGTTCATGATTGGGCGCTCGGATTTTACGTAACAATCGAGCAGCCAATCGTAGCTCGTGGTAGAAAGGAGGGGATTCGCGCTGGAGAGAGAATAAGTACGGGCCTAGCCGCGCCACTCTCAGTCAGTCGCTCTACCTCGACGAAGTCGTGACATTTTTACCAACGTTAAGTCAGTATTTTTTAAAAATGTCTTAAACAAAGCTAGTGCCGAATTTACTGTACAATTCGACTTACTCTCTCAACAATTCGTACTCCAAGTTCGTTTACGTCGGCTTGGATTATGCTGTTGGCTATTTCCAACCCGTCATCAGGTTCGGTGGGCATACATCACCGCATACATATATAACTCTGGATATCGCAGTTGGGTACAATTAAAAAATCATTTCAAGACCTTCAGAGAGTATCTATGGGCATCAGGCGATTTTATTAAGCAAAGCAAATATGCAAAAATATATTTACCGCACCACGACGTCGAGTTGACCACAGCCTACGGTCATAGAACCATATCAATCACCGATAAGCCCCAAGTAACACCGCCATCGTTCACCCTACAGTACGAACACGAGGATCAACAGTTCGACTTTGAAGACGATAACGCCAATCAGGAGGCAGCCGCCTCCACTACCAGTGACGAACCTGCTACAAAAAAGAAGAAGTCGGAAAAACCACCGAAGATTATGATGCAGTATACAACTTTCAGCGGATTGAAACAGTTCCAACAGCGTATAGACTATAAATTAAAAAAGTTAGAAGAAATGTCGGGCTTTGTGAACAAGGTTTTCGGTATAATGACCGATGTTATTAAAACGGAAGCAATTAGCAAAAACGACGTGCATTTACTAGACCATACATTCATTGGCGTTATATTTAATGAACTAGAAGACAAAATGAAAGAACTCACGCTAAATCAATTAATGTTTGCAAATTTTAGCGAGAGTTCTCTCGAAATAATGTTTTTGGAAGTATATGCCGAGTATTTAACAATTCTAGAAAAAAATGTTGTGAGTGCGTTAAAAGTTTAAAAATGTACAAAAATAATTTTTTTGCTTCCTCCTAGAGGAAGCTTTGTGATAGTAAAAAAAAAGTTTGTGAGATAATGTCTTAGGAATGTTGTATAGAAAATTTGGAATCGAAATACACCATTTTTAGAAAATGTCCGTATGGATGTGTGTGTGTGTGTGTGTGTGTGTGTGTGTGTGTGTGTGTGTGTGTGTGTGTGTGTATGTATGTCCGTATACTCTGATATCTCATGATCTACTCAACCGATTTTAACGAGAGAGTGATCATTTTTTCAGATTTTGCTTCAACAATTGGGGTCAATATTTTATTTTTGTCAAAATCGATTTTTTTGTTTTTTATCGCCATTTTTAAATTTTCAAAATTTTTATTTTCAATTTTTTTTATATTTAGAACAAATATTATTTATATACGATAAATTCTCTGTATGCAGAATAAAATTTTCTACAATTTATAAAAAAAAAAAAAAAAAAGCCGTTAGCTATATTTCGTCATAAGTTATTCATGAAAACGTCATTTTTAGTAAATAGGTTATATTTCAAAATTAAAAAAAGATATTAACATGAATATTTTTTTGGTTATAAAGAATACTGAGTACTATAACTTACTAAATTTTTAGGTTTTTTTATTCATTATTTTTGGAGAAAAAAATAATTTATAAAAAAAAGTGTTTTTTTTTGTCGTTCAATAACTAGAGTAAAATTGGCTTAATCAGTTTGAAATTTTTTTTAGTGGTACATTTTGTATCACAATCGATTGAGTTCTTTGGGCAAAAGGATTGATCCATAAATTTCGGAGATATTTGAGGTTAAAATTGTTTTCACTTTTTTTTTTAAATCGTAATTTCTCGAGAACGGCTTTATGTATTTGAATCGGGTGGGCGGCATTCGAAAGAGAATTTCAAGACCTATATTTTCTAAAAAAATTATTTGTCTAGCTATTACGGTTCTTTTGTTATTAATAAAAACGTAAACATTGAAAAATGAAAAAAATGAGTTTGGTATGTCCAACTATTGCGGGAGTAAAAATTGACTTAAGCGCTTCAAAATTCCTCGTAGAGGTGGATTTTGGATAGTTTTCGGTCGAGTTATTCGGGCAAAATGATTGGTCCTTAAATTTCAAAGATATTTAAAAAAATTTCAAGTTTAATAAAAGTCAAGGACAAACTTATGATAAATTATGTGTAGATTTAACGAAATTTTCAAAATTTAAAAGCCGATCATTGTTTTATGTTGCTTTTAGTAGAGTTAGAGAATTATCAGATTTATACATAATTGGTAAATTTGTAAACTTAAATAAAACAAAATCTGATAATAATTTAGATATGGTCATGAAAGATTTAAAATTAAATAAAAATCTAACATTATCCTTTAACGAAAATATTAAAGGAAATAAATTAATAATTATATATCAAAATATTAGATCATTACATAAAAATATAAATTACGTAATAAATGATAGATGGTTCAAACAAGCTGATTTACTTATTTTTTCTGAAACATTTACTAAACAAACAGATATTTTCAAAATAGATGATTACAAAATAATATACAGATCAGATAATAATAACCACGCAACAAAAGGAATTATTTGTTTTGCAAAAAAAAAAAATTAAATGTAATATAATTGATCATATTACACTGAATAATTATAATAAAAATTATTTGCATCATATTGATATGGTTCTGCTAGAAATTAAAAATATATATATTTTAACAGGATATAAGTCACCTTCTGTAAGCAAAAAACAATTCTGTGATTTATTTGAAAATTTCTATACAAACAATTATAATGAAAAAGAATTTATACTTATAGGTGATTACAACTTTGATACTTATTCAGATAACAATTTTTTTGAAAAATATTTAAATAATAAATATTTAAAAAGAGCAATAAATTTAGGAATTTCAACAACTAATTTTAACACTCAGATTGATATTATATTTATAAATAATAACATACAAAAATATGAATCTGGAGTATACGAAACTTTTTTTTCAGATCATAAACCTATTTATATAGGAATCAGTGAGAATGCATCTAATAAAAACGAACAAAGTAATATTAACCATAATATTTTTAAAATGTATTGAGGATGGCTCTATGTATGAAAGAGTAAAAATAAAGTAGAACCTTCTTATTTTTTTTATATAACTTGATAGGATTTAACTTAACAGAAATATGTTAAATGGGAAAAAGTTTTATGTCAATATTATCGACAACTTTTATATTTAAAATATTTGAGGAGTTATAAATAAAATGGGCGATTTTTGGCTATAACTTGATTGGATTTGATTTTACACGAAAATGTTAAATACAAAAGTTGTGGATAATATTAAAACAAAAAATTTTACTATTTAATATTCTCGTGTAAAATCAACTCCTGACGAGTTGTTAGACTTATAAAAACGATTTTAAGCCGTTTACATCGTACAAAATAAAGTATGAAATTTTAAATATTGGAAGTAAAAATTAATTAAAGGAATCAGTAAATCAAGTTTGAGGAAGCTACGTGCCAATGAATTGGCAGCGGTTTTTTTTTATTATATATAATAAAATCTATTTTACCTAATCACACTTTTTTTTATTTAAGGACCCCTCATTTATACCTACTCCTATTCACGCCCCCAACTTCTCATTGCGCTAGCACGCATATATTTATATATGCAGCATTATACATAAGTCATTCGTCGAAAGACCACCGACAAGGCAACATCATGGGGCCCCCGTTTAGCAAGCACCAGGCCAAACCAGACGACAAAGAACCTCTCATCAACAAGGCAGACAAGAAAGACTCTTAGACGAACAAAAAATATTCTCCACCACACCATTCCTTTTCCACCAATTCCTTCTCCTTCCCAAAAAAAGATGGTTATTCAAAATATAACAAATAACAAACGGTCCCTTTAAGGACAACATTTATGTTAATGAGAAAAAACTGTTCATAACAGTAGGGGGTTTCACCCCGTTTAAATAAATAAAAATTTATTTTTCCTCAACATGCTTTTTTTATTTGTAAACCCCTCCTTTACACCAACTCCCTATTCCCTACCCACAACTTCTCATTGCGAACACACATACACACGCGCACACACACACGGCCTATATAGCGAGAGGCCTCGCTCCAGCACCCCATGGGTCTTTATAGCGTAGCGCGTATAGCCAAAGGTCTCGGCCCACCCACCAACGCTAGTCAAGGAATATACGGGGGCATGCGCGGAGCAGATATAGCGGCATGGCGTCATGGAGGAAGCAATAAGTGGGTCATTGTTTACCCCAATTAGCTTGTGTTCACACACATGCTACTGTAAACACTTGGATTAATGCCCTTGTCACACTTGAAACACATACACACAACAGACGGTTTATACAGCGAGAGGTCTTTATGGTGTAGCGCGTATAAAGGTCTCTACCCCCACCACCACAAGTCGGGGCATATACGACGGCACGCGCCGGGCAGGTATAGCGGCATAGCGTCATGGCGGAGGCGATAAGTGGGTCATTATTTATGGGTAATAATTCACTCCATTGTTTACCCTAATTAACTTGTGTTCACACTTGGGGCCCATACACACAGCACATAATCTATACAGCGAGAGGCCTTGCACTAGCACCCTATGGTCTTTATGGTGTAGCGCGTACAGCCAAAGCGCTCGCCCCCCACCACCTCGAGTCAAGGCATATACGGCAGCACACGTGGGGCATGTATAGCGGCATGACGTCATGGCGGGCGCCATAACTGGGCCATTGTTTATGGGTAATAAATCACCCCCCATTGTTTACACTAATTAGCTTGTGTTCACACTTGCTACTGTAAACACTTGAGTTAATGACCTTGTCACACTTGGGACCCATACACACCGCACAGCGGGGTGCCACATGGCCCCTACACACCGCACAGCGGGCGACCGTCTCGCTATACCGGTCCCCTTACTACTACTCATTTAATGATTGTTGTGGGCATGGATCAGTTGAATTAGAATCCATTCCAGATTTTTCAGATGAAGTACGTTTATTATTTGAAAATCTCCATTTAAAAAGTAGAGTATTCTTCACACGTATTCGGAATTACACTAGTTCGTCTTCATTTGCATCTTTTAATGCAAATTTTGTTAATTTAAGATACAATAGGACAAGTGTATTACCAAATAAATAAGGCTTTATATCCATCAGAAAATGAGAATTCTTATGGTCAACTTTTTATTATTGATCCTCAAGAGGCTATTGATTATAGGATGGCAGCTAATTTAGGATCCGATTGAGAAATTATGAATAATGTAGATCAAATGTTAAGAGAATGTAATATATTTGCAAAGTCATATGTAATATTGAAGGAAGAAATTAACCATCAACGTGAATTATTAAGTGATGATACTGAACCTGAATTACAGTTATTATTTAGTTTAAAAGCAGGCTTCGAACGTAATAGATATAATTTGCAAAGAGTAAACGAAGTTGCGACTGTGTTTAGTAGAACAGCTGATGGTGATATTCCTGAATCATATGTGACTATTCTCAATAAAGACACACGAGTATTGCGATCAATAAGTTCTATGGATCCAAACGTGGAAACTATGGTTTATCCATTATTTTATCCTCATGGATCGCAAGGTTGGCACAAACATATAATGAAAAAAAAAGTAACAGAAATGTAGAGGCAGGTGATGCAAATAATGACCAATATGAACGACAAGATCGTCGTGTTACTAGGTGTTCTTATATCAAGTATAGAATGAGTGTAAGTCCTGATATATATATATATATATATATATATATATGGGATATTTCAGGTGAAGTCAGCAGCTCAAAATTTTAAAATCGCTGAAAATTGGTTTACTTCTAGTTTTTCATGAAAAAATAATGTTCCTAGAGTTTGAGACCAAAATTTTCAAAAATAAGCCAGTTATGGAACATTGAAAATTCAAATTTTTTCCATTTTTTGGTTATAATTCAACTTTAATCATTTTTTTACTCAAAAATTTGAAATTTTTTGTATAGGACATTGATTGGGAAAAAGTTTGCATTTTATCTCTAGAATGTGCCAGTATTTTTTTTTACAACCCTTTTCGAAAGCCTCTGATTGGTTGCTTTTTGATATACCTTCATCAAAGAATATTGAGACTGCGGCCAAATTTTTTTCATTCGACAAATTTTTTTTGGATTTTTCTTCGAAAAGCCTTCAAAATGCTTTTTTGGTCAATGTTGGCCGAGCAAGAGTTACAATTTTTTGAAAAAAAAAAAAAATATATATATATATATTTATGAAACAGGACTTATGTTGACATCGCGTGTTAATACCGCATAAGTACCGCAAAGTCAGCATAAGTCTCGCACCAGCTCAAAAATTGTCTGCATAAGTCACGTTCCATACAAATATATATATATATATATATGGGACATTTCAGGTGAACTCAGCAGCTCAAAATTTTAAAATGGCTGAAAATTGGTTTACTTCTAGTTTTTCATCAAAAAATAATGTTCCTAGAGTTTGAGACCAAAATTTTCAAAAATAAGCCAGTTACGGAACATTGAAAATTCAAATTTTTTCCATTTTTTGGTTATAATTCAACTTTAATCATTTTTTTACTCAAAAATTTGAAAATTTTTGAATAGGACATTGATTAGGAAAAAGTTTGCATTTTATCTCTAGAATGTGCCAGTATTTTTTTTAGAACCCTTTTCGAAAGCCTCTGATTGGTTGCTTTTTGATATACCTTCATCAAAGAATATTGAGACTGCGGCCAAATTTTTTTTGGATTCTTCTTCGAAAAGCCTTCAAAATGCTGTTTTCGTCAATATTGGCCGAGCCATTTTTTGAAATAAATAAATAAATAAATATATATATATCTATATATATATATATATATATATATATATATATATATATATATATACACTAGTGGGGCTTCGCCCTCCTGCTCACTCCGCTCGCCAACCCCCGATATGTTGTAATTATAATAAAAAATATGTACTAAATTATATACTTAGGAATAATTTTACATAGAAAGATATAAATGTATAGTTAGAAAGATCCCATTTGAAAAATGTTTATAAAGATATGAAATGTATGATATATAAGTTATATATATTTAACAGTTTTCCACGCCACGTTAGAGGTACTGTGAATAGGCGCGTTGGATTTTTTTGAAAGTGGTATCCGTCGCCAATAGCCCTACGTAACCACTTTCGTTATTGAATTTTAAATTGGTATACTTTTTATATATGACTTATTTTACTACATATTTTTCATGTATTATTTACTAAAAAATAGTTAAAATTTACTAAAATTTTGATAATTTTTCATTTGGGAAAATTTTTCTTTAACATATTCTTTAATGTTTTACTTTTTTGTATGCTTTTCATAATTAGGAAACACATATATTTATTGTTCCTTTTATATCGTCGGGTGAGTGGAAGAGGCTATTATCTCGGAAAAGCGGTGAGAAGGCTATTATCTCGGGAAAACGGTGAGAAGGCTATTATCTCGGAAAAGTGGTGAGAAGGCTATTATCTCGGCCGAGATTTGAAGAGTATATTATATCGAAAAAAATTCTTGTTATTTGAAATAGTTTTTAGGTTGGTAACCACAGCACGATTTTTGAATAAAATTCAAATGTAATTGTGTTATACAAATGGTTTATATATACAAATACATACATTAGATATGTTTGTATTTAATGTGCATTAACAGTCACTCAATTAGATTAAATTTGAATTTTATTCGAAAATCGTGCAGTGGTTACCAACCTAAAAGCGATTTCAAATAACAAGAATTTTTTTCGAGATAATATACTCTTCAAATCTCGGCCGAGATAATAGCCTTCTCACCGCTTTCCCGAGATAATAGCCTTCTCACCGCTTTTCCGAGATAATAGCATCTTCCACCCACCCGACGATATATATTTTAGCATTATATGTTAACATTATGTAGAATATGTGTAGAATATGAGAAATGTTAATGAACTTATAATATTTTCAAAATTTCGTTACTATTTGAACATTACAAAAAATGCTATTAATAATATTTTTCTTTAATATAATCCTTTAAGGGTTCATACGTATTTTAGGAACTTTGTATATTTTTATTGTTGCTTTTTTATATGTAGTTAATTGTTAGAACATAAATTTAAGAAATTAAATTTTTTGACTTCTAATAATTATTTGTCATGTATTATTTACTAAATAATAGTTAAAATTTACAAAAATTTTGATAATTTTTTATTTGGGAAAATTTTTCTTTAACATATTCTTTAATGTATTACTTTTTTGTATGCTTTTCATAATTAGGAAACATATATATTTATTGTTCCTTTTATATGTATTTTAGCACTATATTTTAACATTATGTGGAATATGTGAAAGATGTTAATGAACTTATAATGTTACGTCTGTGACGTATCTCTAAATTCAATTTAACAATGCATATTTATCACCAGTAATTTTCTGACATACAAATGTCGTATATGCGAATTTTGACAACGTTGCATTCCAACGCAAGTGGCATCGCGATGGGGCAAGACAAATTATAAACTGATATGTCTGTGACGTTATTAAATCCCAATATTCATTTCTTTGACCCACAAAACGATGCGAGTGCGAATTTTAAAAGTACAGCAATTTCGGCTACGCAACAGCCAGCGTGACGTAGCGAGCCACTGATCCTGTGAAACCAACCGCTCATCGCAACTTTGTTTAGAATCAGCACTTTTAAATGTGAAATCGAAATGATGATATTTAAATGTTTACTAAATTTGTTTAAAAAGACCCAAATTAACCGCTTAATAAATTTTTAACCCAAATTAACCGCTTAATAAATACGGAGACTCTCAACACACAAATCAGTAATCGTGCAAAAGTCGCGAGCTCCGTACCACTCCAGCCGACAAGAGGAGAAACGATTATTATACAGGCCAATTCGAGCCTATAACAGACTACGAGAAAATACTTATATCTATAAAATCAATAATCTATCGGTATTAATTATCCGCGCAAGCAACGCATATATTACACATATTAATCGAACAGATCGAATATAATTATTTTGTGACTCTATATCAATTTATTGTTAATTTTATAAACGAATAAATAGTGCAATTATTGAACCATCAATCTATTCATTTCGAGAACCTACACCAACAGGAAAAAAAGGTAAATAAGCCAAAATATAACTAACAATCAATTATAAGAGTAGATTCCACGACATTCAAGACTTAACAGTGGTTCCGGTATGAATCGAACAATCATTCACTAGACTATTTCAAATTTGTGACGATGTATTTTCGCCCCAATGCCTCTTCTTCTCGCTGGACTCGCGGCGCACCGATTCAGACGGCCGAATGATAATTAAATAATTTGAAAGCTAACGGGGGGAAATATTCCTTATTTGTTCCCGGGTTTTGACAACTTACGAGACCATGAGAGATGACAACGATAGCGGAATGCTCCGTGGTGCAGAAGAAGGTAAGTGGAGAGAGACAGAGAGAGACAGAGAGAGCGAGAGAGAGAGAGAGAGAGAGAGAGAGAGAGAGAGAGAGAGAGAGAGAGAGAAAGTGTAGAGAAGTAGAGTGGAGCATGAGGCGAGTTTGAATCTCGCGCGCGCGTGAGCGGTGCAGCAGCGAGGTGCGAGATGGCAGCACCTCGCGGGCGGCAGTGGCGTAGTCGCAACCAGGCCCCTCGTGCCGGGCTGATGCAACCCGCCGTTCTGCTGCGCGTGCGCGGAGGGAGGCTGCACGGCGCGAGCGGGAAAATCGGCAGTGTCGAGACGGCAGCGTACGCGAGAAGGTTGGAACCAGCGGTGATTACGAGTGTGTGCCAGGGGAAGAGGAAGAAGAGCGGTGAGGGAGGTCGAAAGCCGGACGACGACGAGCAGCGGTGGCGAGGAGAGAGTTGGAGAGAGAGCATCTGGGGAGCGAGGAGAAGCAGCTGGGAGATCGGCGGTCCACCCACGTAACCGGGGCAAGGCTTCGTGCGACGGAAGGTACGTGGGCAGCGGACCCGAGAGCGGATAGTGAAGCGTGGCGAGAGTGTTAGTGGAGAGAGGGAGAGATTCGCGAGCGCAGCGATTCTCGGAATCGCGCCTCGGAGGATTTTCTCAGTGGAAAGCGGGAGTACGTGGAGAGAGAGAGATTCGCGAGCGCAGCGATTCTCGGAATCGCGCCGCGGAGGATTTTCTCAGTGGAAAGCGGGGGTACGTGGAGAGAGAGAGATTCGCGTGCGCGGCGATTCTCGGAATCGCGCCGCGAGGAGAGTTCGGTCGGTAGAGAGTGAAAGTCCGTGGAGAGAGATTCGCGTGCGCGGCGATTCTTGGAGTCGTGCCGCGGGGAGGATTTCGTCCGCGTAGAGTGAGAGTGAGTGAGAGAGTGATTCGCGCGTGTGGCGATTCTCGGAATCGCGTTGCGTGAAGGATTTTGTTGTGGAGAGTGGAGCGAGAGAGAGAGAGATTGAGTGATTCGCGTGCGTTCCAGGAAATCGCGCTGCGGCGATTTCTCGCGTGTGGGCGTGTGAGCGGTAGAATCGTGAAGAGAGAGAGAGAGAGAGAGAGAGAGAAAGAGATATTCGCGTGTGCGGTGGTTCCTGGAAATCGTGTTGCGGCGAGTTCCACACGGAAACGACGGATTTCGAGAGCGAGTGCGTGTGAGTGTATGCGAGCGCGGCTGAAACTAGCTATCTGTAGTTAGGGTTTTCCGTTTTAATAAAAATTGAGAGTTTAATTGGAGTGAGTGTTAAGAGTATTTATTTCGCGGTATCACCCATCCCAACCTTTTTCAGCATCGTAGCTCGCCCAGGCGTACGTCATCACAGCGGAATCTCCTTTTGGACGGTAAGTGTCGCGAGAAAGCGAGAGGAAGAGAGAGGAGGTTAATAATTATTTTTATTTGCGGGTGTTCGGGCTCGGCGATTCATCGCTTAAGTACACCATCGCAAATTACAGAATAAAAATGTTGAGAATATACATATTATATTGTATAGTGCGAAAGGAACTTGCGATACAGACAGCGCGCGACACACACATGTACGCATCCCCACTCCATGTACGTGAGAGAGTCACAAGGTATGCGAGAACAGCGAGCGACGCTGCCGCGGGCCACGATACTCACTGTGTGTCCAGCCTGCGCCGAGAACGGTTATTATGTAACTTAGGCTAAGTCTATCAATAAACTTATATATTACCTATCACCCCGTTGTACCTTTATTCAACAAAAAAATAACTTTTCTCCGGAACTTAACAGTGGTTCCGGTACGAATCGAACATTTTATAGTTCACTAGATTATTTGAAATAAAAGAATAAAATAACTATTTTTCAGAACTTTACAGTGGTTCCGGTACACAGTCGAACGAAAGTTCGTTAGATCAGCTAAATCAAACTTTAAACGTTTTAAAGTAGATCAAATAAGCTCTTGAAAGACGAGGGAAATATTCTTATATAAACTAACATAAAATAAGTCCGAGCTTCACATTTTGCAGTAAGTAGTTGGGGCCATTCATTATAGCATGAATTACCAAAACTACTGAAAATAAATGCGTACGGCTCGTCGAGTTATTAACAAGTATTCAACAAATGATAAATACGGAAATAAGAATAATTTCTACAAAACAAATGACATTTTTCAAAAATATATTACGCAAAATACAAATACAGTCTAACACAGATTAGAAAATTAAAAAATAAAAATATTACAAACGAAAAAAGATACGACACTACAAGGAGTAATAAAACAAAGAAGTAAGAAAACAATTTTTAACAACAAATTATATAACAAATTATAACTGAAATAGTAAGTGAAAAGATAAATTTACAGAGTGAAATCAAGATATATTACGCGAAAAAATAATAGCAGTCTAATACAAGTAAGAAATTGGAAAAAAATCAATAATAGAAAGATATAAAAGTAAAGCCAAAAGAAAATACTACAATAGATAAAACAAAATATCATAAAGACAAATTATAATTACAAAAAATTAAGAACAACGATCACATAAATCGAAAATACAGCACGCGAAAAATAAACATAGAATACTGATCAACGCAGCTCAAGAAAACGAATAATAATATTAAACAAATTGATCAATTAAATAACAATTGCATAAATAAACATTACATTTTAAACAATAAAAGATAAAACACCAAAAACTAAGCAAATGGAAAAAATTTATAAAAGTGACAAATAAATAAATAAATTATATCGTGAAATAAACAATTACAAAATATATACAGAAAAATAGTGGAACTAATAATAAAAACATATTTTAAAACGAAATATTAAGTATATCATAAGCAAGAGAGTAATATGTCATGTCATATCAGAAAGACATAGGAAATAAGGGAAACAAAGGGATTATAACCAGACAGACGACACAATGCAAACCAGAACTAAAAAAGCAAGTAGAGGATATAAATAAACAAACGAACATTTTTGAAAGAAGACCAAAAATATCAAGATCACCTCCAAATACACAATTAAATAGAACTTTATCGGATATCTACATTAACTCAAAAACACAGGAAAATGAGGAAATAGTTTCAATTCCATCAACTTCAAAAATAGACCCTAACGAACTAGATGCACAACATTCAGCCAATTTAAACAAAAATCAGAATATTAAAAACCCCACACAAGAACAAGATATATCAAATAAAAATATAAATAATCTTTTTATTCCGGAAATAAAATGGAATATATTATCACCAACAAATTTTCATACACCAAATACACCAAGTCAAAGCCCAGCATTTTTTGAAGAATCAATATATCTAGAAAACGGAGGGCAACACGACTACACGGATATAGAAGGATTTTTTAATGAACAAAGTTTGATTTTAGCTAGAGATAATACAAGTAATAACGAACAGCCAGAAATTCAAATAAACGAAGATTTAATAAATCTAGAACCAGAAATGGCAAATCAAGCATTAAAATTACCACTTAAAGAAGTTGCAAAATTAGTACCGGATTTTGACGGGAAAAATATCCAACTAGAGGAATATATAGAAAAATTAAAACAAGCAAAAAGAATAATATCGAATAATGATGAATCGAACCTAGTACAGATCTTCAAAATAAAGCTCAAAGGAGAAATTTATAAAGCATTAGCAAATGTAGAAATTGAAAGTATCGAAACTTTTATTAAAACAATACGTAAAATATATCCATCAACGGATAATATACATTCATTATACGGAAAACTAACACAACAAATTCAAAAATCAGATGAAGATGTACTATGTTTTGCAAACAAATTACGAGTGTTGGGTACACAAATAATAGAATTAAAAAAATTAGAACCTAATGTAACAGGAGAAATTTTAACAGAATATAAAACTGGATTAAAAACCGATATACTCAGTAGTTTTAAAAAAGGATTAAAACAAGAAATTAGAATCGAACTCGGAGAACACCAAGACATGGATAACGCAGTACAAAAAGCAATTGAAATAGAATCAAACTTAAAAAAGCAAAATAGCTAAAGAAATGATACTACGAGCATGTTGTTTAATTTCGAAACTCCAATTCCAAACACAATTAAACAAGTTTTTTGCCAATTATGTAAGAAAATAAATCACGAAGCATTATTTTGCATGAAAGCTTCATGTGTCTATTGTAAAAGTAAGGAGCATGTATCATATCATTGCAGAACAGCTAAGCATGTAATAAAATTAATTTGCAAATTGTGTAGTACGGAAGGCCACTCAATAGATGCGTGTAAGTTAAATAAGATGCAGAGTAATCATTGTCAATACTACCAAAATATGGGGCACGAGTTTACGCAATGTCCTACTATTACAGAATACGAGCTGTGTTGGAGATGTAAGGAAAGAGGACACGATCCGCTTACGTGCAATAATTCGGTAAGAATTACGGAAGTATGCGACGCCTGTGGCAGCGCGTCACACACAGCTAAAAATTGTCCGTCAGCATTGTGTAAGAAGTGCAACAACCTCGGGCATTTAATGAAATACTGCACGATAAACAAAGGAACGATATGGTGCGCGATATGTGCGGATGAAGGTCACGAAACCGCGGATTGCGAGAGCGTAAAAGTTTTAATTATGCAAAATAGACAACAAAACTCTCAGAATAAAGAAATTTGCCAATTATGCGACACACCAGGACATTCAGCAAAAACTTCTAGGAAAAGGAATAATAATCAACAAAATACATTCCAGAGTAACAACTACAACCCTTCAAATAAAGCCTATGAACATCGAGATAAAAATAGAAACGGATTTTTCCGAACAAATCATCAAAATGGTCATCATTTCTCAAATAATTCAAATAGTAACTATCGGGGAAACTTTAATACACAAGGTAGAAAATGCGAATATTGTAATTTCACCGGGCATACATTGGAAGATTGTAGAAAATTAAAAAATCTGACGGCACAAATTAAATGCTCTTTTTGCAATAAAAATGGACATCAAATAAACAATTGCCATGAAATCAAGATGCTACAAAATAAATTAGATAAATTTTGTAAGATTTGTAAAAACACGAATCACACAACTGAGGAATGTGCTTCGCGATCAGTACTTAATCAACAAACTTCAGAAAACTAACAAATTCTTCTGGAAATGAGTGGACTAGAAGGATTAACAAAAAACCACTCAAAGATAGCGCAGATATTAAAGTAGGTACATTTAATAGTGATGGTATCACCAACGGAGGGAAAGACACGAACATCGATTTATTGATTACAAAGAATTTAAAGAATATTACGGAAAACATGGAGAAAAATAAGGCAATAAATAGATCAGAAATTATAAATAATAACGAAATAAACTTAAGTGATTTTGAAATAAATAGTATTGAAAATGAAAAAATACAAGAAAGAATAGCAGCAACCAAAATTGCAATGTATTTTCTGAAATTAGAAAACTCACTGCAGTATATCGAAATAGAAAACCACTACACAAATAAAAAATGTAATTTACTTGTAGATAGTGGGGCTCAGTTAAATATTATCAAGGGAAATCAGATACCTTCTAATATAATTTTAGAAAATAGGAAAATTCATTTATCTGGTATTACAGATAAAACAATTGAAACATTAGAGTAATTAAAACGAATATAAATGGACTGAATATTGATTTCCATGTAGCACCACCAACTTTTTGTTTACCTTACGACGGGATTTTAGGAATCAAAATTCTTACTGAACAAAAATTAAGACTAGATGAGGGCTATTTACAAATAAATCATAGTAAGATCAAACTGAAACCAGCCCATAAATTAAATCATAATCTTAATACAGTAACTGAAAAGCAACAAAAAACGGATAAAGAATTAAAGTCAAGAATAACAATAGAACAGAAGGAAGTTTTAAAGAAAATGTTAGAAAATACGGACGAAAAACAAAGCTTAATACCCATAATTCATGGAAATTGCGAACAAGTAATACAAATAAACGAAAAAACTGAAAATTTTCAAATTGAGGATGAAATGGAGAAATCATCTTGTTTAATATCTTATGAACCTGAGTTAATCAATAAAAATGAAGTAAAAATAAATTCAGAAATAACATTATATGATGACGTTAGGAAAATTTTAAATACGATTCCAATATTAGAGGCAGAAGGAAAGGATTTACAAAAAAAAATGTTAAATGAAATTCTACCAGAAAATATAAATGATTTACATTATGAGAAAATTTTGGAAAATGACGAAAATAATATTAAGTCATTAATAAATAATATTAATATTGCTTTTGAAAATAATGACCAAGCAATCGATTTTGAGGAAATCGAATCAACAGATTATAAACAATTTTTGACAATAATGAATAAAAAGATTGAAGTAGATTTACAAGATTATAATAAACTCTATGGAAAAGAAAAAGAATATAGCTTTATATCTTATGAAATAGACAATTTACCTGAAGGTTTTCAGATAACAGAAGACTTTA
Organism: Torymus aiolomorphi; assembly: GCA_036365515.1. Lineage (NCBI taxonomy): Eukaryota > Metazoa > Arthropoda > Insecta > Hymenoptera > Torymidae > Torymus > Torymus aiolomorphi. The sequence continues at coordinate 74,792,171 of CM070876.1, forward strand.
ACATAGATGAAAATGAAATTTTAAATTTGGGATCAATAAATTTTATAGGAAAAAATGAGTCAGTACAAGATTTTAAAGAATATAATAGAGAAGAAAGATTATTAGAAAAAATATGTTACGAAAACTTGCCTGAAAATAGTGAAACAATGATTAAGGATCTAGTATTGAAAAATAAGGACATATTTTGGCTAGAGGGAGATAGTTTAGGATCATGTAATGTAGAACAACATGAAATAAATTTAACAGATGATAAACCCATATACGTAAAGCAATTTCCTTTACCTCATAAATTAAAAGAAATCGCGATAGAGGAAACTCAAAAATTAATAACAAATGACCTAGTTCGAAACTCAAAAAGTACTTTTAATGCTCCAGCATGGATTGTAGCAAAAAAACAGTTAGCAGACGGAAAAAAACGATGGCGTTTAGTAATAGATTACAGAAAACTAAATGAAAAGACAGTTCCAGATCCATATTTGGGAGCGTCCAGCAGAAACGGGCCACCGAGCGTGCGCGGTGCCTTTTTTCGCGTAAAAGGCGCTCTGTTCAACTCGCTCATAATCGTATGCCGCGTCTTTGAAAAAAAAAACCAAGGACCTATATCAATAGATTTTTTCTGCTCTTTCCAATTACGCCATTGTTTTTATGGCGAAACGCGTTCTTCCGGACGAAAACTCGAGTTGAATATTGAAAGCCATTTTTCTCAAAGTATATCATGTTTTTTTTCAAAATAAACTACACCATTGGAAAGTACAACTCTTAAGCTTCAAAACCGTATCGTGGAGAAGTTGGAGAAATAAAGGGTTTAAAAGTAACAACATGAAAAAGACAGCGCCGAGGGTCCGCGCGAGCCCCTCGCGCCCGTGCGTACGGCACGTTTAAGTGCACGCTCTATTCAATTCTCTAATAATCGTGTACCGAGTCTCTGAAAAAAGAACTAAGGACATATATCGATAGATTTTTTGCTGCTCTTTCCAATGGTGCTATTATTTTTATTCCGAAATGCTTCCTTTTAGTTGAAAATTCCATTTGAATGTTTAAACTCTATTTTTTCAATAAAATATCAGTCTTTTCTTCAAAATGAATTATATTCTTCAAAAGTACAAGTCTTAAACTATAAAATATTATATTTTTAAGTTGAAACATGAAAAGTTCAAAAATAGTAAGATCAAAAAGACAGCGGCTGCCCGAACTTTTTACGCTATACTCAAGGGCGGATTAATACACGCGATGTGCTATTTCGCCCTTTCTTTTTTGTAAATATAAAATGTTTTGTAACTTACAATGCCAATGCGTGGACATAATTTTGTGGATCTAGTTGTAACAGTTAGTATAATATTACAATGAACTTTGTTCATTTATATAACAAAACTTGAAAAACATAATATATTAAACATAAAAATATCCATGAACGCACTGAAAGCAGTGAAACAGAAATTTAAAATAACCTTATAGATTGTTTAATCTGGCATAACAATATTACCTTTCGGAAGCATTTCGAAATAAAAATAATAGCACCATTGGAAAAAGCAGGAAAAAATCTATCGATATATGTCCTTAGTTCTTTTTTCAGAGACTTGGTACACGATTATTAGCGAATTGAATAGAGCGTGCACTTAAACGTGCCGTACGCACGGGCGCGAGGGGCTCGCGCGGACCCTCAGCGCTGTCTTTTTCATGTTGTTACTTTTAAACCCTTTATTTTTTCAACTTCTCCAAGATAGGGTTTTGAAGCTTAAGAGTTGTACTTTCCAATGGTGTAGTTTATTTTGAAAAAAACATGATATACTTTGAGAAAAATGGCTTTCAATATTCAACTCGAGTTTTCGTCCGGAAGAAAGCATTTCGCAATAAAAACAATGGCACCATTGGAGAGAGCAGGAAAAAATCTATCGATATAGGTTCTTGGTTTTTTTTTCAAAGACGCAGCATACGATTATGAACGAGTTAAACAGAGCGCCTTTTACGCGAAAAAAGGCACCGCGCGCGCTCGGTGGCCCGTTTCTGCTGGACGCTCCCATTTACTCCCAAACATTACAGAAATATTTGATCAATTGGGAAAAACTAAGTTTTATCACGTTATAGATTTAAAGTCGGGATTTCACCAAATTCCTATGAAACCAAGTGATATACATAAAACTGCATTTAGCATCAATCCATTGGGACGTTTTGAATTTCGAGTATTACCTTTCGGATTGAGAAACTCACCGCGTACATTTCAAAGAGTTTTAAATACAGTCTTAGGCGATATAATTATTTTTGGCGAAACTATGACAGAAGCCAACGAAAGATTCAATACAGTTGCACAAAAATTACGAGAAGCGAATTTAACATTAGAACCAGAAAAATGTGAATTTTTTAAAAAAGAAGTATGTTATTTAGGTCACATTATTAGTGAACACGGAATAAAACCTGATCCAAAGAAAATAGAAGCAGTAAAGAAATTTCCTACACCGAAAAATGTTAAAAATATTAGAGAGTTTCTAGGGCTTTCAGGTTACTATAGAAGATTTATAAAAAATTTCGCCAAAGTAACAAAACCCTTAAATATATTGCTAGAAAAAGACGTGAAGTTTCATTGGGAAAAAGACCAACAAAAAGCCTTTGAGGAAATTAAAGAATTATTATGCACAGCACCAATCTTAGAATATCCACGTTTTGATGAACCATTCATTATTACAACAGATGCTTCGAATTCTGCTTTAGGTGCAGTTTTGTCGCAAGGAAAAATTGGCAAAGACCCAGCGATAGCTACGCATCACGAAGTCTACATAAAGCGAAAACTAAATATCACACCTATGAAAAGGAAGCATTGGCAATAATGTTTGCCATAAAAATGTTTAAAAATTACGTATATGGAAACAAATTCACAATAGTTACTGATCACAAACCGCTGTTATGGTTAAGATCAGCTGATAATAATACAAGAGTCCAAAAATGGAGACTAAAACTATCAGATTATGAATTTGATATCGTATACAAACCAGGAAAACAGAACGCAAATGCAGATGCTCTATCTAGGAATCCAGTAGAGATATTTGTTATTACCAGAGCACAAAATAAGAAAATATTAAATAAAAATAACGAACAACCTAGAATTCTTAGTAACGATGACAAAATCAAAGTAATGAATGAAGCTAAACAAAAAATTAAAGGAAAAAGGGGCAGACCTAGGAAAAATGAGAAAAAAATGACTACGGGTAAAAAAGAAGAGAAAATTGAGGAAAACAAAGAAAATATACCGGAAATTAATAATCATTTATTCTAAAAATTCTATACAATTTAGAAACGATAACATTGTTCATTTAATAAATTTAAAAGGAAAATCATTAGATAAAAATACTGAATTATTAATCAAAAGTAAAAACATAAAACCAAAACTATCACTTACAAAAGATAATATAGATATAATAAATATAGAGAATAAAAAACTATTCATGTTATACATAGATACTTCCGTATCATGTAAATTAATAAAAGAAAATTCAGCGAAATTATTTAATCAATTAAAAGAATTATTAGTTACTAAGAATATATGTATTTATAGTATTTCTAGGGATATAGAAATTTTAAATATAAGTTGGTTAGAAATAGAGGAAATATTAAAAGAAATATTTAGCAATACAAATATAAAGGTAATAATATGTTTAAATAATATTGAATATGTAAAAATTGAAGACAGGCATAAAATTTTTAATATGTATCACTCCTCTACGATAGGAGGACATTCAGGTGTAAATAGAACATACAATAGACTTAAGGAAAAATATTTTTGGGAAAACTTAAAAGCAGACATCCAAAACAGAATAAAAAAATGCGAAGATTGTCAAAGAAATAAATTAAAGCGGAAAAAGACTAAACAACCAATGATTATCACAGATACACCGGGGAAAACATTCGATAAAATCGCAATGGATATTGTAGGACCATTTAACATTACTGAAAATAATAATAAATATATTTTATCTATACAGGATCAATTATCAAAATTTGTAATTTTAGTATGTTTAAAAGATCAAACAGCAGAATCGGTTTTATAAAAAGATGCTTTTATAAAAAGATTTATATGTATATTTGGATGTCCAAAGATAGTACTAACCGATAGAGGGGCAAATTTCACGAGTAAAATAATGAAACAGATAGCTAAAAGGTTAAATTTGATAAAATTGGAACTACAGCTTTCTCGCCGCAGTCTAATGGTTCATTAGAAAGAGCACACCACCCGTTGTGTAAATATTTAAAAAAATTTTCTACAAAGAAATATGAATGGGATGAACTATTAGATTTTGCACAATTTCATTATAATACTAGTGTACATACTAGCCATCAATTCACACCATATGAACTAGTTTTTGCCTGTCCTGCTAGAATTCCGTCTAGCGAACCAGTAAAAAAATCAGAATTATTACTGACCTATAATGGATATTTAGAAAAATTGATTAATAATATGAGAGAAATTGCCTTAATAGCAAAACAAAAATTAATAATGTCAAAAGAAAAATCAAAGATATATTATGACAGATTTATTAACCCAAAAAAATTTAAAATGGGAGATAAAGTATGGTTGATCAAAGAACCTAAGCCAGGAAAACTTGAAAAAGATCACTATCAAGGCCCTTTTGAAATTTTAAAAGTAAACGAAAATAACAGCATTGTTATAGATTACAAGGGAAAGGCAAAAACAGTGCATACAAATAAATTAAGCCTTGTTAATAATAAAAAATAATAACATGACATTTTTGTTTTAGGATATGGACAACATACTCAATATTAACATCTATCATAATCTCTTCTTAATTTTCCAAATTTAATACAGCAATAGAGAATTATAATTGCAGCTGAACTTTTCCATTTGAAGCAAAATTATCCTACTCCTTGGTCAACTAGAATATTACCTTAAGGTGATCCATATTTTACCAAATATACAATTTAAAATTATAACCACTTATCCGTTTGTCTACAATTGTTCGTATCAACTTGTCAGAATTTTGTGAGAAGCAACTATATTTCCTAAGAAAGTTAATAATTTTATAAAAATGCGATCGGAATAATATAAGTTTGAATGATGAAATTCTAAGAAATTTTTTTACGAAGACAGCAAAAAAATTCATACATGAAAGATTTTAAAAGTAATGCTACGACTAATAATAACATCGTTGACAATTAAAAAAAAATATATATTGTTCTTTTCTTTTTTAACAACAACAAACAAAATATTGCGATTACATATTAAAATACCTCAGCGAAACAAGCAAGTTTATTTGTAAAAACTATGTGTTATTAAATAATAGAAATATTTAATTAATTATTTAGTCACAAAGTAGAATACATTTCAGGGATCAATTTAATAACTTATTATTCTATCTATCTTTGAATAAGAAAATATAGAACTATCCAAAAGAAAAATGAAATAAAACGATTCCTAAACCTTGCAATCCTAACAAACATAGATAAAAATAATTTGACTGTAATTTTATGCAAAATCAGATTGTATTTGCCTACAAAAATTGTTCGCATTCATAAAAGAAATTTTATGAATAGTTCAAGAACAAAAGAAAGAAAGAATTTAGGTAGTTGTACTCACATTGCTAAGATTAAATCGAATATAATGTATTGGAAGTGATCAGTTTCATCATATACTGACATGATCATCCTACAAGATACACTATTCGGCACTGTAAAGCAATTTTCTACTCTAACGCACTGCATACTCTCTAATGCAAATATGTGAATGCTACTCATGCCAGAAAAAATCTTGAGTTTTAAAATGAACTTTTAAAACGATTGAGATTTTCAAAAAAAGGTAATGATGCATAAGAGCATTAACAAGTCAAAATTAACAAAAATCACTCCATTCTATTCTTCCTTTTTATTAAAAATACTTACCAATATAATTAAATTTTTCTTTTGGAAATAATTATAATTTTTCTCAGTATACGGTTGAAAAATATTTTTTTTATAATGATAATATCAAAAACCCTTTAATGTTATTCTACTTAAACAAAGAGGAAAAAATAATATATCTTTTGCCAAATATCTCAGCAGGGAGGGAAGTGAATGATCACTTGAATCATTCCCTATATATTTCTCCTCACATTTTATTTTCTACAAAATTATTTAATACGCACATTATTTCTAAACTTAATCAATGACTCTATTTTTTTTTGTAAATACAGCAAAACAACAAAATTATTAGACATTAACGATAATAAAATAATTTAATTAATATCAAGATATATGTTCCTATACAAATTCTAATGCATGACGTATGCTATATTTATTACGTAACGTTTTATTAATTCATGAAAATTCAAGTTATTTTTACACCGAAGGTTTTTGTAATTTAATTAAGAATTTATTGTAAAAGTGTTTTCTTAAAAGTAAATGATATTAAATCATAGATTTAGTGTAAGTTTGATAATAATACATTATGTGCTGAATTATCACATAACGAAGTAAGAATACCCGTTTATTCCATAGTAAAATCTGCACCGCCATTTGAACGCTAGGAAAAATCGGCATTCAACATGCAATACAAAGTAAAACCGTAGGTTAAGTGTAGTCTAGTGTTAGGAACAAAATATAAATGATTTACTTTATAGAAATTTATAGACGATACGAAATTTTGTTTAAATTTATTGAATTTTTATTATTGGTTTTGTTATTGTTTATATATATAAATTTTTATTATGGATTTAATGATATGAATTTTTATTATTGTTTTTATTATTTGAATTATTAGTATTATTGAACCTTTTGTAACAAGAAATTACTGATGGTTCAACTATTCCTATAATTGTTGAATCTCTACGATATTCAACAGTCTAAGGGGGGAGGTGTTACGTCCGTAACGTATCCTTAAATTACATTTGATATTCATATTCTCATCAGTAATTTCTTGATCCACAAAATGATGTGATTGCAAATTTATTGACACCCACGTATCAACTAGCATAGAGGAAAAAATTGCAACACAGGAAATTGTAAACATTCTTGTACGAAATGAACCACAATTTTAAACGAACCATATTGGAATTATTTAAAAATTTCTCAAAACATTTTATGAAAGACGTTGTTGTATTTATAGTTAACTTTCCATCTTATAATTGTAATTTGAAATTATTGTAACAGAAAATTACTGATGGCTAACTATTATTATACTTGTTGAATCTCTACGATATTCAACAATCTAAGGGGGGAAGTGTTACGTCTGTGACGTATCTCTAAATTCAATTTAACAATGCATATTTATCACCAGTAGTTTTCTGACATACAAATGTCGTATATGCGAATTTTGATAACGTTGCATTCCAACGCAAGCGGCATCGCGATGGGGCAAGACAAATTATAAACTGATATGTCTGTGCCCATACAGCATGAAAGAAAACTGAAATAATTACATGAAATAATTCATGAATTAATACATTGAAATGATTTAGAAAGAATTTTAAAAGAAAAAAAAATTAATTTTAAATTAATTTTTAAAATAATATATGGAATCCTTACAAAATACTTTCAAAAATCTTCCAAAAAAATAAAAAAAGTGTTACCAAAAAATAATTACACGAATTAATTCTGAAAGGACTTTGAAAAGATTTTTTGAAAGAATACATAAAATAATTTCGAAATTATTGCAAGTATTCTTTCATGCAATAATTCAGAAATAATTTCAGAAAGATACAAATTAATCATTCACAAAAATAATTCAATATCTATTCAAAAATCTTACATGAATTATTTCATGAAATCTTCTGGGAAACTCGTGTGAATTAATACAAGAAATAATTTTGAATTCTTTTGAAAAAGATTTTTAGAATAAAATTTTTTAAAACAAAATAGCAAAAAAAATAATTACACGAATTAATTCTGAAAGGACTTTGAAAAGATTTTTTGAAAGAATACATAAAATAATTTCGAAATTATTGCAAGTATTCTTTCATGCAATAATTCAGAAATAATTTTAGAAAGATACAAATTAATCATTCACAAAAATAATTCAGTATCTATTCAAAAATCTTACATGAATTATTTGATGAAATCTTCAGGGAAACTCGTGTGAATTAATACAAGAAATAATTTTGAATTGTTTTGAAAAAGATTTTTAAAATAAAATTTTTTAAAACAAAATAGCAAAAAATAATTACACGAATTAATACTGAAAGGACTTTGAAAAGATTTTTTGAAAGAATACATAAAATAATTTCGAAATTATTGCAAGTATTCTTTCATGCAATAATTCAGAAATAATTTCAGAAAGATACAAATTAATCATTCACAAAAATAATTCAATATCTATTCAAAAATCTTACATGAATTATTTCATGAAATCTTCTGGGAAACTCGTGTGAATTAATACAAGAAATAATTTTGAATTCTTTTGAAAAAGATTTTTAGAATAAAATTTTTTAAAACAAAATAGCAAAAAAAATAATTACACGAATTAATTCTGAAAGGACTTTGAAAAGATTTTTTGAAAGAATACATAAAATAATTTCGAAATTATTGCAAGTATTCTTTCATGCAATAATTCAGAAATAATTTTAGAAAGATACAAATTAATCATTCACAAAAATAATTCAGTATCTATTCAAAAATCTTACATGAATTATTTGATGAAATCTTCAGGGAAACTCGTGTGAATTAATACAAGAAATAATTTTGAATTGTTTTGAAAAAGATTTTTAAAATAAAATTTTTTAAAACAAAATAGCAAAAAAAATAATTACACGAATTAATACTGAAAGGACTTTGAAAAGATTTTTTGAAAGAATACATAAAATAATTTCGAAATTATTGCAAGTATTCTTTCATGCAATAATTCAGAAATAATTTCAGAAAGATACAAATTAATCATTCACAAAAATAATTCAATATCTATTCAAAAATCTTACATGAATTATTTCATGAAATCTTCTGGGAAACTCGTGTGAATTAATACAAGAAATAATTTTGAATTCTTTTGAAAAAGATTTTTAGAATAAAATTTTTTAAAACAAAATAGCAAAAAAAATAATTACACGAATTAATTCTGAAAGGACTTTGAAAAGATTTTTTGAAAGAATACATAAAATAATTTCGAAATTATTGCAAGTATTCTTTCATGCAATAATTCAGAAATAATTTTAGAAAGATACAAATTAATCATTCACAAAAATAATTCAGTATCTATTCAAAAATCTTACATGAATTATTTCATGAAATGTTGCGGGAAACTCACGTGAATTAATACAAGAAATAATTTAGAATTCGTTTGAAAAAGATTGTTACAATAAAATTTTTTAAAACACAATAGCAAAAAAGATATTTACACGAATTCTTCCTGAAAGAACCTTGAAAAGATTTTTTGAAAGAAAACATAAAATAGTTCAGAAATTATTGCAAGTATTCAACACGAAAAGGGCAGCGTCCGTATATAAGAGGCATCGTATAATGTATTTATTTTGTTTTTAATTCGAATTTGTTTCAATCAAATAAGTCCTAATTAATACAATATTTAATAAACAAAACTTACTAAATAAGTATATACTAATTAAACAAAGTTAATATTAAAAAATAAAGAAATATTAGAAATAAATATTCTAATTTATTTTGTCAGTCATTTTGCACTATATAATGAAAAAAATGAAATGATTGGATAATGATCGGATTTAGTCGTCCATTGTTTTCTACATTCGTATGATCCTATTAAAGAACGTATTAAAATGTGTGGGGGTATATAATTTTTCGTTTTTGTGAACTAAGATAGATTGAAACATTTACTAATTGCGAAAAATATTAATTTGAAAAGTTAATGTAAGAATATAAAAACTTAAAATAAAAGGAAAAAAAAACATTTAAAGATGAATAATATAGGTACTTAAAATAAGAAATATTTTTTATTATTATTCATAATAGTATTCTTTCAGTATGACAATGTTTAGAAGTCCCCTCAAAATCGACAGAAATATTATTTATACGTCTGCCAAGAGTAAAGAGCCTTTGACTCTAAAAGTTGATTCTAAATTGAAAACACTACAAATAATAATAACGTCGGTAAGGTAGAGCTCATTCTATTCATCTCTGCATTATATGCAATTATCATTTTTTATTTTTATCGAATTTCGGGAAAAGAGCTCTTTATTGCCCTTCGTAATGACAAAAATACACTATGTGTAAATTTTCAAGTTATTGCTCGTTATAGATTTTACAGGAAACGGGTTGAAAAATTTTCTACCAGTTTTTTATGAAAAATAATGAACAGAATTTCTGAAAAATTTATAGGTGTATTATTTATGCAATTACGGAGTGCAGTGAAGAGCTTCATTCATCAAAAGTTGAATCTAAGATAAAAAAATGTAAAAACTCATAACGTCGGTAAGGAAGAACTCACTTTATACACACACATTTCACATCGACTTAATACAATATTTAATAAACTAAAACTATTAAATAACTATGAATTAATTGATCAAAGTTAATATTAAAAAATAAAGTAATATTAAGAATAAATTTTCTAATGTATCGTATCACTCATATTGCAGTATATAATGAAAAAAATGAAATGATCTAACAAGCGAGCGATAGCGTAATGGATAGCGTATTTGCGTAGTACCCAAGCGACCCGGGTTCGAATCTCCATCATGTAAAAATTTTTCTGCGTTTTTTTCTGCGATAAAATAGTGTAAAATTATTAACAATGTAAATATATGTAAAAATAGTTAGAATATTATTTAAATAATATTCTAAATTATAAAAATGTACCTTCAAATACGGGATTATATATACCCTTCGAAATTTATTGTTAGTAATATTTACTAAATATTTTCTAATTAATTCACAATATTTATTCCTGAATCCTTCCAAAAATCTTTCATTGAAAGGATTCTGCAATAATACATGATTTTATAACCTTCGAAATTTTTTGTTAGTAATATTTCCATTATATTTTCGAATTAATTCACAAAATTAATTCGAAAATATTATGGAAATATTACTAAAAAGAAATTTCAAAGAGTATAAATAACGTATTATTGCAGAATCCTTCCAATGAAAGATGTCTGAAAGGATTCAGGAATTAATTTTGTGAATTAATTCGAAAATATTATGGAAATATTACTAAAAAAAATTTCGAACAGTATAAATCACGTATTATTACAGAATCCTTTCAATGAAAGATGTCTGAAAGGATTCAGGAATTAATTCACAAATTAATTCCTGAATCCTTTGAGACATCTTTCATTGGAAGGATTCTGTAATAATACGGGATTTATCCGTCTTCCAAATTTCTTGTTAGTAATATTTTCATAATATTTTCGAATTAATTTACAAAATTAATTCCTGAATCCTTTCAGACATCTTTCATTGAAAGGATTCTGCAATAATATGTGATATTAATTCTGAAAGGATTCTGAAAGATTCTTTCAGAAATCATTCAGTGAAAGGATTCTGTAATGATGCTATGTCCGGGGTATTTTCCTTTCAGAATTATTTCAGGAAATAATTTTGAAATATCTTTTAGTAACCTTTTGGTAATAATCCATGAATCCTTTCAGAAATCTTCTATTGAATAAATTTTGCAATGATATTATAAATTATTTTTGAATTATTCCATTGAATTAATTCTGAAAGGAAAATACCCCGGACATAGCATTATTACAGAATCCTTTCACTGAATGATTTCTGAAAGAATAAAATTATTTCATGCATTCTTTCAGAATCCTTTCAGAATTAATACATGCTGTGTGGGTGACGTTATTAAATCCCAATATTCATTTCTTTGACCCACAAAACGATGCGAGTGCGAATTTTAACAGTACAGCAATTTCGGCTACGCAACAGCCAGCGTGACGTACCCTACTGAAAAAAGTCACGTAATAAATAGCACGATTAATAGCACGATTAATAGCATGATTAATAACATGATTAATAGGATTATTAATAGCGCGATTAATAGCATGATTTATAGCATAATTAATAGCATGATTTATAGCATGACAAATACCATGACTTTATCGACCAGATTTGGCATGCTATTTATCACGGTATTAATCATGCTATTAATCATGCTATCAATCGTGCTATTAATCACGCTATTAATCACACTATTTCGCATATTATTTATTTCAATGAAAAAATAACAATAAAAAAAATAAAGATATTATTTAATTCTATTTAATAGTAGCAATTAAAATAAAAAATATACATAATAATAACGTTATGTTACGTTATGTTATGTGGATATCCAGGTAAATCTGGGATTCCAGTGGGTCAATTGAAAAGATTTAGGTCAATATCTAACTAAATTCTGTTAATATTTATTTAAGTTATATTATTACTTTCTCAAATAGAAAGACTTTACCCAAAGTCTAAACGAGAGAAGCCAAGCCTTGTAATTATGTAAAGACATTCCAAAAACGAGACTCGTCTCGTAGTTCGACATACCAATGACATTGGAAAAGTCGTGCGGACGATGCCATTTGACTTCCTTATCTACCCTTGGCGTTACTTACTTAGTAAGGGGAGTTTACTCCAGCTCGCCGCCTAGCGGGAGCTGGAGCAAACTCCGCTGCGTTAGGGCGCTGGCAATCTCTCCCGCTAGGCGGCGAGCTAAAGAAAACTCCCCTTACTAAGTAAGTGACGCCAAGGGTAGATAAGGAAATCAAATGGCATCGTCCTCGCGACTTCCCCAATGTCATTGGTATGTCGAACTACGAGGCGTTCCTCGTTTTTGGAACGTCTTTACATAATTACAAGACTTGGTTTCTCTCGTTTAGACTTTGGATATAAAGTCTTTCTATTTGAGAAAGTAATATAACTTAAATAAATATTAACAGAATTTAGTTAGATATTCACCTAAATATTTTCAATAGACCCACTGGAATCCCAGATTTACCTGGAATTCCAACTGAATATCCATATAACATAACATAACGTAACATAACGTTATTATTATGTTTAATTTTTATTTTAATTGTTATTATTAAATAGAATTAAATAATATTTTTATTGTTATTATTTAGTTGGAATAAATAATATACGAAACAGTGTGATTAATAGTATGATTAATAGCGTGATTAATAGCATGATTGATAGCATAATTAATACCGTGATAAATAGCATGCCAAATCTGGTTGATAAAGTCATGGTATTTGTCACGCTATAAATCATGCTATTAATTATGCTATTAATCATGCTATTAATCATGCTATAAATCACGCTATTAATCGTGCTATTAATCATGCTATTAATCATGCTATTAATCATGCTATTAATTGTGCTATTTATCGTGCTATTTATCGTGCTATTTATCATGTGACTTTTTTCAGTAGGGTAGCGAGCCACTGGCCTTGTGAAACCAACCGCTCATCGCAACTTTGTTTAGAATCAGCACTTTTAAATGTGAAATCGAAATGATGATATTTAAATGTTTACTAAATTTGTTTAAAAAGGTGATTTTGACTCAGCGTCAAAATCATGTTTAACCCAAATTAACCGCTTAATAAATATGGCGACTCTCAACACACAAATCAGTAATCGTGCAAAAGTCGTGAGCTCCGTACCACTCCAGCCGACAAGAGGAGAAACGACTCTTATACAGGCCAATTCGAGCCTATAACAGACTACGAGAAAATACTTATATCTATAAAATCAATAATCTATCGGTATTAATTATCCGCGCAAGCAACGCATATATTACACATATTAATCGAACAGATCGAATATAATTATTTTGTGACTCTATATCTATTTATTGTTAATTTTATAAACGAATAAATAGTGCAATTGTTGAATCATCAATCTATTCATTTCGTGAACCTACACCAACAGGAAAAAAGGTAAATAATCCAAAATATAACTAACAATCAATTATAAGAGTAGATTCCTCGACATTCAAGACTTAACAATAACATTTTCAAAATTTCATTACTATTTTCGTAAAATTTTAAATATTACATATTTAAAAAAAGTTTGATTGTTATCATTTGAACATTAAGAAAAATGGCATGGTGTGGTTTGTGCACATAAGAATTATGCACATATTTATTGTGCACACTTTAGCATTGGTGTATATCTATATCTATGTGTATACTCCAATGCTAAAGTGTGCACAATAAATATGTGCATAATTCTTATGTGCACAAACCACACCATGCCGAAAAATGTTATTAATAAAATTTTTCTTTAATATAATCCTTTAAGGGCTCATATGTATTTTAGTAACTAATTGTATATTTTTATTGTTCCTTTTTTATATGTAGTTAATTGTTAAGACATAATTTGTTATTGTTAAAGAAGGATAAATTATTGTTAAAAAAATTAATTTTTTTGATTTCTTATAATTATTTTAACTCTTAAACTAGTTATTATTATACTCATTATACTTATTTTCTTCTTTTTCATATTTTTCCACCATTTCGTTTAACCTGTCAAGTTTAACGGCATCTTTTAGATTATCTACTTCATTATATTTATTTTGTTCTGGATTCCAAATCAATGGAATTTGTCCTTGTGTGATATCATTATTATATTGATTTATTTGATTAATTAAATCATGTTCATATTCATCTTCCGCATTAATATGATTTTGTAATTGTTTATTTATTTCATCCAAATATCTTGCATGCTGTATACTTTCTACTTCGACATATATTTTCTGTGTTGGATCCCATTAATAATTTGTTTTTTTTTAGGTAAAAAGTTCAAAAATAATAACAAAAAGAAAGGATAATGAAATAGTGGTTATGTAGGGCTCCAGGCGAAGTATACCACTTTAAACAAAATCCAACGCGCCTATTCACAGTACCTCTCGGGTGGCGTGGAAAACTGTTAATGGTATATAAGTTATATATTATACTGATAATTTTTATGAACAATAGAATTGTTTTTAACGACACATTTATATTTTTCTAAAAAACAATTCCAAAAGAATTGCTTCTAAAAATTTTTCTAACAGGAAAAGTCATGTAAAGCTGTTGTTTAAGAGACATTGGGGAGCGGGGTGAGGGGAGGAGTCTAGTGGAATAATAAGTCACGAAATAACGTAAAAAATGACGGAATTTTACGTTATTTTAAGGAGGGGGTGAGGAGGGGGGAGGGGGCTACGTGGTAACATTCCTCTATATAATATAGGAAGATATATATATAATGCATTTCTATTAGGTCGTAGATTATTCCAACAATGGATCATTGATAGCTATGTTATGATGTTATAGTAGAGAAAGATCGAATTGAATATGTTCGTAATAATCAAAAACAGTTGCGAGTTGAATCATACCAAGGATTAGTCGATCGTTGAGGTAATAATGCGAATAACACAAATTGTCAAATAGGTAAAATGATTATTTTACCATCAACATTTGTTGGTTCTCCTAGATATATGATGCAAAATTATCGAGATGCTATAGCTATAGTGCGTAGTCAAGGAAAACCTGATTTGTTCATAACGATGACATGCAATCCCAGTTGGTATGAAATTTATTTTCATGATAATTTATTTTCAGGTCAACAAGCCTCTGATCGTCCTGATATCTGTGCAAGGGTATTTTATTTAAAGAAAGAACGATTACTGTCGCTTGTTATAAAGGAAAAATATTTCGATGACGTCGCAGCTCATGTGCATGTTGTTGAGTTTCAGGAGCGAGGTTTACCTCACGCACATATATTAATTACTTTAAAAGGCGGTCATAAATTAACAAATATTTATGATATAAATAAATTCATATCTGCAGAAATCCCTGATCCTGAAAATGATCCCGTATTATATGATATTGTAGTTCGTAATATGATACACGGTCCATGTGATAGTAGATCTATAATTGATAATAAGTGCTCAAAACACTACCCGAAAGAGTTTAGAGAAGAAACGGTATTATCAGCAGATGGTTATCCTTATTACAGACGAAGAAATGGTGGACGTATAGTAGTGCGTCATAATCAAAATGTAGATAATCGGTTTGTAGTACCATATTGTCCAAAATTATTACGTATGTTTAATTGTCATATAAATGTAGAAACACGATATGTCAGTCCAGTTGAAGCATGTTATCGTATTTTGAGTAAACCTTTGCAAAGTAAAAGTCGCAGCATCGTACGTTTATCTGTTCATTTACCTGAACAACAATCGATAGTAATTGAAGATTTAAATGATAGAGTGTAGAAGCTGCATTAAATCGATCTAGCACATTGTTAGCTTATTTTGAACTCAATAGGAGTGATTCTACAGCTAGGCATTATAACTATACTGAAATTCCTGCTCACTATGTTTTTAAACAAGATAACGTAAATGGCAATAAAATTTATCAATGGTGTAAACGAAAATCTCGCTTTAATTGTATTGGGCGTATGTATAATTCTGTAAGCCCAAGTAAAATAGAGTTATTTCGTTTAAGATTATTTTTATAATATTGTAAGGGTGCAATGAGTTTTTCTGATTTAATGACGGTATAATGCTACGATGCGATGCGGTGTATCGTTATGGATACCATTTGTTGCAAAAATTTTTCTATACTGCATTATTTTGTAACGTTTAATAAATGACAAATAAATAAGAGTTTAAACTATTTATTTTTTTATTCTACTTTAAATTTGATATATTACATTAAGGGGGTACTAGAGTTAAATTGTATTTTTCTTTATTTACCTAAAAAATATAAATTATGATCTTGTTAGAATATGAGAACTATAGTACATTGATATTAGAGAGATAGAAAGTGTATGCACAGCGCCATCACGCGAGTAAAAGTTGTAAGCGTATAGAGAGAGCAAGCGGAAGCTTCATTTGGCTGCCATCCTCCGTCCGAGATGGTTGTAAAGAAGATAGAGAGAGATGTACCAGTAGTTTAATAAAGATTGTTACTCTTTGTACTTATATTAATTGACAGTGGTTTATTTGAACAAACCCTTTGATCACTCAGCATGGCAGCAGTCCGTGGTTAATGTTTAGTGTGGTTATGAAAGTGCTAGGGCAAGCTGAAACGGGCAATCCGAGTTTCCCGTAATATCGACGTGTGCCATTCTAGCAATTTTCGACAGAGCTGTACCGAACAAAGGAAAACGCATGGACAAGAGAGAAAAGTTAAGCGAAACTGAAAGTGAAGAAGAGTTTTTTGATATTGAAAATAAAGAAGTAAAAAAGGAAGGAAACGTGCAGGAAATTATTAAGATACCGATTTTTGATGGACAAGAGTACAGCAGTTGGAAGAAGCGCATAATGATGTATTGGAAAATGAAAAAGTGTGATATTGTAGTTACACGTGCAAAAATGGAAGGGGACAAAGTTGATTGGGTCGAGAAAAACTTACAAGCCATAAATTATATATATATATATATATATATATATATATATATATATATATATATATATATATATATATATATATATATATATATATATATATATATATATATATATATATATATATATATATATATATATATATATATATATATATATATATATATATATATGAGAGCGTCCAGCAGAAACGGGCCACCGAGCGTGCACGGTGCCTTTTTTCACGTAAAAGGCGCTTTGTTTAACTCGCTCATAATCGTATGCCGCGTCTTTGAAAAAAAAAACCAAGGACCTATATCGATAGATTTTTTTCTGCTCTTTCCAATTGCGCCATTGTTTTTATTGCGAAATGCGTTCTTCCGGACGAAAACTCGAGTTGAATATTGAAAGCCATTTTTCTCAAAGTATATCATGTTTTTTTTTCAAAATAAACTACACTATTGGAAAGTACAACTCTTAAGCTTCAAAACCGTATTTTGGAGAAGTTGGAGAAATAAAGGGTTTAAAAGTAACACAACATGAAAAAGACAGCGCCGAGGGTCCGCGCGAGCCCTTCGCGCCCGTGCGTACGACACGTTTAAGTGCACGCTCTATTCAATTCGCTAATAATCGTGTACCGAGTCTCTGAAAAAAGAACTAAGGACATATATCGATAGATTTTTTCCTGCTCTTTCCAATGGTGCTATTATTTTTATTCCGAAATGCTTCCTTCTAGTTGAAAATTCCATTTGAATGTTTAAACTCTATTTTTTCAATAAAATATCAGTCTTTTCTTCAAAATGAATTATATTCTTCAAAAGTGCAAGTCTTAAACTATAAAATATTATATTTGGCCGAATCCATCTCAAATCAGACAGCCCGCGTATGCCTATTTCACCTATCATGTGAAATAAAAATATTTATGTTCTACTCGAAAAAATATTTTACACGTGTTTTTTTATTTTTTTGTTTCATCAAAATTTCATGCGTTCAGCGATACCGAAAAATTCCGAGAAAATTCTTTCATTGAGAAAAAAAATTTTCAATGTGATTTTCAGACTGCTATTGTTTCAGCAGTTTTTCAAGCTTTTAAACGTGTAACACATAATTTCCTCAGTTTTGAGCCCTCTTTAACGGCCTTAATGTCATTTTCAAAAAAAAATAAAAAATCCACGAGCTATGCACTTTTTACTGAAAAATTCATTTTTTAGAGAAGTGCCTTTTTCTCGAAAACCCCATGTTTTTTTTGCACAATTTTTGTTGTCGTGATAGAGGACGGTAATGCCTAGCTAGACGTATTTGTGAGATTCGGTACTTTTTCCCTGGGATAGCGATCACTAATGAGATAACACACAAACAAATTTTTCACGCTTAACGCTTATATATAGTCAATGATATTAGAGTCAATGTAAAGGTATTTATCTTTGTGCGTATGTAATATACATGTACGTGCGCCTACTTATAGGAGTATATGTACTAGTACATTTGTCCGCAAGATGGATATGGTTTGACTTAACATTCACAAAGAAAAGTTCGGTTTCTGCTATATATCACACATCTCGTCTTATTTAAAACCATCATCTTTTGGAAAATTATTACATATTTACACCTTATCAACTCAACTACGATGTCTCAATATTACTCAACAGAGAGAATCAAATGTGCAGACTTTTTAGACAAACACAAACAAATTATTTACAAATCTAGTTCCGTACGTTTAAAACAACTTGAGAATCTTGCTCATCCATTGAAGCACCTCTATCCTCATTTACCTTTGACACCTTCTACATATCTGTGTCAACATTATTACAATCGTGCTTTAGAATTGGTGAGTAGTACTGACAATGAATTTATAACGGATAATGAAGTTACCGATAACGTAGTTGATAGAGATGAAGATTTTTTACCAAGTACTCCAGAACGCATTGAAGAATTTAATAATGAAATAAGTACATCTTTCTTAGGTTCTGTATCGCCTCTTAAAAGAAAAAATCTTATACATGAAAAATCAATTGAAAATTACGTAACAAAGAAGAAAAAGAAAATACTTTCAACATTGTCTAATACCCTTGATGTGAAGTTGAACAATGTTTATGACGTTTCTATAACAGCAAATGAATCAACTGTATGCCATTGTACAGAATGGATACAAAATCTTGGTCTAGCCTTGCAAAAGTGTTCTACGGTATCAGAAAAAATAAAAATTCTGACTTTGCTACCTTCATCCTTTACAAAACATGAAATTTTATCTTTATTTCCAGAAATAACAATGTATATGATCAACAAATCGAGAAATCTTGTTAAAGAAAAAGGAATTTATTCAGAACCAGATGCATATTCAGGCCATCCGATTGATGAAAACATGGAAAAAATTGTTATGGAATATTATTTAAATGATGATTTTAATTGTTCAAGACAAAGCCCTAATAAATGTGACGTTGTTACAATTAAAGTTAACAATAAAAAAGAGAAAAAAGTTAAGCGTTTTCTTACTCGAAGTTTAAAAGAGACGTATAAAGTATTTAAAAATGATTATCCAGAATTGAGAATTGGAAAATCGAAATTTTATAGTTTGCGACCAAAGTATGTCTTACTTAGCCCCATCAAAGAAGTTTGTCACTGTATCTATTGCGCAAATTATGATTTATTTCTTACGAGCTTAATTAATTTTAGAGGGAGTAACGTCACAGAGTTGGATGAAAGTCGGTCACAAATAATAAATGCAACAATGTGTTCTGAGCCATCTGATTTATGTTATTTACAAGAATGTAAACTATGTCCAGGGATTAAGGGAATTACGTTTCATGTTTTAAAACTGCAAGATGTAGAAGGCACAGAAGAAATTACATATGCTTTGTGGGATAATGGAAACCTGATTAAAAAGACACTATCAATTTCTGCTTTTAAAGATGAACTTTCGGTTTGGACCATGAGGGTTAGTACTCACATGTATGTAAAAAATATACAACGCAAAGCTATAAAAACAGAAAGAGAAAGTGCTAAAAAAGACTCACATCATTTAGTTCTTCAAATAGACTTCGCTGAAAACTGGGCTGTGATTCATAATAAAGCTGTTCAAGGAAATCATTGGGTTAATGATCAAATTTCTATTTTCACAGCAGTCTCTTATCAAGGGGATTCGACACAAAGTTTCGCAGTTATAAGTGATGACCGAAAACATGATTCAGCGTATGCTTTGCTAGCAGTACAAAAAATTATAAAATTCTTGAAAGAAAATTGTTGTGATTCAATTAAAAAATTACCATCGTATCAGACGGCGCTGCGAGTCACTTTAAAAATCGCTTTCAATTAGATGAACTAAAACGAGCACCGTGTGATATAAAATGGTTGTTCTCTGCTACTGGGCACGGCAAAGGAGCTGTAGATGGTGTGGGTGGACTTATAAAGCATTATGCTACTTCGCATAATCTTCGAGAGCCCCTTGAAGAAGCTATTCAAAACGCAAATGATTTTGCAATACATGTTCAAAAATATACTGATGCTATTAAAATAATACATTTACAAGATGCTGAAATAGAACAATTCAGAAAAGAAAAAAATATTGATTGGCTTACAACTCCAAAGTATCCTGGAATTCAAAAAACTCATATATGGGTTAAAAAACATGTGACGATAAAATACATTGTTTGACAGCAAAGACCGCTGATCGTCCGCTTACTGAATTAAGAACAATGAAGCAGAAAAACAAAGGTAGTAAAATAGGTATACAAATGAAAAAAAGGTATAAAAATAAAAAATCAAAAGACGCAAATAACAAATAAATACATATTTATGTGTACCTGTATATTACATACACACAAAGACAAATACCTTTACATTGACTCTAATATCATTGACTATATATAAGCATTAGGCGTGAAAAATTTGTTTGTGTGTTATCTCATTAGTGATCGCTATCCCAGGGAAAAAGTACCGAATCTCACAAATACGTCTAGCTAGGCATTACCGTCCTCTATCACGACAACAAAAATTGTGCAAAAAAAACATGGGGTTTTCGAGAAAAAGGCAAATCGCTAAAAACTGAATTTTTCAGTAAAAAGTGCATAGCTCGTGGATTTTTTATTTTTTTTGAAAATGACATTAAGGCCGTTAAAGAGGGCTCAAAACTGAGTGAAATTGTGTGTTACACGTTTAAAAGCTCGAAAAACTGCTGAAACAATAGCAGTCTGAAAATCACATTAAAATTTTTTTTCTCAATGAAAGAATTTTCTCGGAATTTTTCGGCATCGCTGAACGCATGAAATTTTGATGAAACAAAAAAATAAAAAAACACGTGTAAAATATTTTTTCGAGTAGAACATAAATATTTTTATTTCAACATGATAGGTGAAATAGGCATACGCGGGCTGTCTGATTTGAGATGGATTCGGCCATTTTTAAGTTGAAACATGAAAAGTTCAAAAATAGTAAGATCAAAAAGACAGCGGCTGCCCGAACTTTTTACGCTATGCTCAAGGGTGGATTAATACACGCGATGTGCTATTTCACCCTTTCTTTTTTGTAAATATAAAATGTTTTGTAACTTACAATGCCAATGCGTGGACATAATTTTGTGGATCTAGTTGTAACAGTTAGTATAATATTACAACGAACTTTGTTCATTTATATAACAAAATTTGAGTAACATAATATATTAATCATAAAAATATCCATGAACGCACTGAAAGCAGTGAAACAGAAATTTAAAATAACCTTATAGATTGTTTAATCTGGCATAACAATATTACCTTTCGGAAGCATTTCAGAATAAAAATAATAGCACCATTGGAAAGAGCAGGAAAAAATCTATCGATATATGTCCTTAGTTCTTTTTTCAGAGACTTGGTACACGATTATTAGCGAATTGAATAGAGCGTGCACTTAAACGTGCCGTACGCACGGGCGCGAGGGGCTCGCGCGGACCCTCGGCGCTGTCTTTTTCATGTTGTTACTTTTAAACCCTTTATTTCTCCAACTTCTCCAAGATAGGGTTTTGAAGCTTAAGAGTTGTACTTTCCAATGGTGTAGTTTATTTTGAAAAAAAACATGATATACTTTGAGAAAAATGGCTTTGAATATTGAACTCGAGTTTTCGTCCGGAAGAAAGCATTTCGCAATAAAAACAATGGCACCATTGGAAAGAGCAGGAAAAAATCTATCGATATAGATGCTTGGTTTTTTTTTCAAAGTCGCAGCATACGATTATGAACGAGTTAAACAGAGCGCCTTTTACGCGAAAGAAGGCACCGCGCGCGCTCGGTGGCCCGTTTCTGCTGGACGCTCCCATATGTATCTTTTTAAATAATTGTTTCATGTTTTTGAGGAAAATATTTGAAAATAAGTAAAAAGGTAGAAAAGGCACGTGTATTGAATCAAAGAAGAGTACAAAATTTTCGTAATAAAAGAAAATCAGCAGAAGCTCTACTGATGATGAAATTAATTTTGATCTACCACAGTGTGATAACTTAGATGATGATGCAGCAGTGAAGTGTTCGACATCTTTTGAAGAAAAAGAAAAATATGACAATTTATTTGATTGTTCGGCAAGAAATAGTGACTTTGAAGATGACTTAGAAGGTAATGATAAAGTTTGCAGGTTACGTCGTCGTTCGATTCGTAGCCCATGTATAATAATATATATATATATATATATATATATATATATATATATATATTTGATGTATATATAGATATACTACATATGGGCTACGAAACGAACGACGTACGGCGTAAGAAATGCTATAAATCGAACGCAACCGTGCAATGTCTTCTGCTAATGTGGCAGCCTCCATTGGCCCATGGGAGTGCCCCATTACATGCCACAGTGGTGCCACTGTGCCAGCCACCCTCGGCTCCCAGTAGGCGATAGGGCAACCACTGGTGGCCCAGGCCAGCGCCACTAGTCAATTTCCAAGCGGGTGCTTTCTCTCTCCGACCCGCGCGCGCACACACACATACACAATTCTCAGAAGTAAATACAGACGCGAATAAAACACTGAAATGACGACATGAGGCGTAGATGATACTCTCGTGCAGAGAATTCTTGCCTTCATGTAAAGTCGTTACAACCGTGTCAATCATTGGGACTGTATAAGTGCACGGCCAACCCACTGACACTATTGGCGTCATTGCTGTGCGTGACGTCACGATCGGAGGGAGCACGAACGTGGAACCGATGCACACGGAAGTAACGACTAGATTCAAACTTTTTAGGCTTCCTGTGCGGTCTAGTAAAGGGAGAAGCAATAAAATAAATAAATAAAAGATATAATTTTATACAGAATAACTGTTTGGCTTTTCAGAATTTAGAAGTTCAAAAGAGCGAAAGAGAGAGAGAGAGAGCGAAAGTACCAGAGGGAAAGATACAAAGAGGAACCTTGTTCAAGATATCACAGAGGGGCGAGAAAACTCCAGAAAAAGAAGACCAGACCGGCGACAAGCAAAGTAATTTATTTTAAATTTATATATAAGTATATAAATATTTTTTTTTCCCTTTCTCTCAATTTAAATAAAGTCATTTATACAGTGTTATAAAGATAAAATATAAATTTATTGTATTATTAAAATCAGAATATAAACAATTAATTAGAGAATAACAGAATACAGATCTGTCAGATTTTGTTAAAATTAGAATAATTTAAACAAATTTAAAAGTCTAAACATTTATCAGAATAATTGTTTACACATAATCAGACGGAAATGCAACATCATTATCTCCGCACACGCCACCCAGTCAGTCACACCCACCTACTATAAAGCCCTCAAGAAGAGCCAAACACGACGTCGATGTGTGGTTCAGAGCTCTCAAAGAAAATCACGAAACGCAGAAGAAGATGATGGATCAAATGAAAGAGCTGATGGAAGGGCAGCAGAAGCTCATGGAAAAAATGCTTGAGGTGGAAACGGCGAGGATCAGACGACTAGAGGTACCTCAACCCTTCCTTAATTCCACCACCGTAAACCCAAATGACAATGTAGACTCAGAATCAGAGAATAACAATACACAAATACCCCAAAACAGTATGATAATTGAAATAAATGAAACATTTAGAAACTTCACTCAGACGTTAGAATCGAACAAAATCAAGCCAAAATTTAACATTAAAATTACAAATTAACACAAAAAGGAGTTTTAAATGTGTGGTTAGATTACCTTCATTCAGAATTAAGATCAAATGACTTAATAGATATAATTGATGATAATATAAAAACACCATTAAATTTAGCAGAGGAAGAATTAGATAAGAAAAAATCAGTAGTCAGAGATATAATCATAAATCACTTATGACGAATACTATCATAAGAAAATTTTGAATTTGAAAGACCCAAAAGAAATTTTAATTAAAATCAGAGAATTCAGAAGAGTAGAAGCGAATGTTACAGCTTCCTCAGTAAGAGCTCAATTGTATCGCTTAAAAATAAATAAGAAAGAAAAGATAAATGAGTTTTGTGACAGATTTGATACGATTATACGAGAATATGAGAGTTGCGATACAAGTGTGCGATACAATGATACACTATCTGAGGAGGAGAAGAGATTAGCTTTTTATCAAGCGGTTTCAAGCGAAAAATCTGAACTTGGTTCAGCAAATTTAATCAGAAGACAGACTGACAATAAAGAAATGACTTTAGAAGAAATAAAATCGTTTCTTTTACAGTTGGAGGCAGAAAACAGAGGCTCAGAAGAAACCAGACGACCTTCATTAAGTTTAGCACAAAGAAAACCAGAGTGGCAGTCGGGGCCACACGCCAAGTGTTTCAGGTGTAATCAGAGGGGACACATGGCACCGATCTGCCCACTGAAGGCACTAAATAAGTGGTTCTGCTACTTCTGCAACGCAGAGACAAACCACAAAGGCACAGACTGTCCTAACAAGGGGGCAGTACAGTCACCCAGAAGGTATGATAATAACTATAATAAAGAATATACTACACAACACAACACAAACACTAATACACAGTTCAGAGGTAACAAACATATCAGAGGAAGGGGAATAACAGAGGCAGAGGTATTGCCATAAGAGGTGGTGGAAAGGGAAATTACAGAGGTAGGGTTTTCAAAAGAGGAGGAAATCGAGGCGCGAGAGGCGCATCCCAAAACACCTTAAAGCAAGGAGCAACAGCGTATATTGCAGGTACGGTTACAAATCAGTTAAAGTCACAAACACAAATCACACTTATTGCAGACTCAGGTGCTACCGACCATATCGTGAATAAGAGTATAATATTGAGCGATTTTAAACAATGCACGGGAGAGTTTATCAGAAGCGCGAATAAAAATGATTCAGCAAACATAGAAATAGATGGGAAAGGAAATTTAGTAGTAAAATCAAATATTAATAAAGATGAAATAATTATTTTGAAAAATGTAATATCAGCGGAAAACATATCAGAGAACTTAATCTCCCTCAGACGTTTTGCAGATGTAGGTTTAGGAATCTATTTAGATGATGAAATTCTAAAAATCTTTGATAAAAATACAGGGGCTGAATATATTACAGGGAAATATGAAAATCCAAATTGGCTAATAAACTTAGAGGTAGAAAAAAAAAGAAATATTAACAATGTAAATTCAGATTACGAAAAATATTCATGCATGGCTAGGTTAGTTACTTTAGACGAGTTTCTGCAACAATCTCAGACGGATGTTATGAACTTAGAATGAAACAAAATATCAGAAGAGAATACAGAGATACTTGAAATAAACACGTCTGAGATTGGGAGGGAGAATCGAGAAAAACTCGTTCAAACAAAATCAAATATCAGAGGCCCTCAAACTAGCGACTTCGATTTAGATGAAAGAATTTTAAACAGAAAAATACATAACCTAGATAGCATGAGCATAAATGAGTCAATGGAAATTTTGGACTATAATGAAAAATCAGAGGATAACAAAAAGAGCAAGTTGAATGAAGGCATGCTATGGCATATCAGATTAGGTCATGCTTCTTTAGGTTATCTCAAACAGATGCAAAAATCAGACGAAAAACTAAAAGGAATTAAATTCGACAAAGACATTATTGATTGCGAAGTGTATATCATGGCGAAGATGGAAAAATTACCTTTTTCAGAGAATAGAACCAGAGGATCTAGAGCACTAGAAATGATACATACGGATACGATGGGACCCATAAAGCCAGCTTCATTCCCTGGTGGCAACAGATTTATAATTGTATTTGTGGATGACTTCACTAGATTTTCTAAAGCTTACTCGGTCAAACACAAAAATGAAGCTGGTGATTGTCTTGAGAAATTCCTAATAACTACAAGAAACCTATTAGGCAAAGATGAAAAAGTTTGTTACATCAGAGCAGATAACGGAACAGAATTCATCGGAGGAAAATTCTCAGAAGTAATGAAACAAGAAAAGATAGAGTATAATGTAGCACCACCACACACACCCGAATTAAATGGAACTGCAGAGAGATTTAATAAGACATTGCAAAACAAGATCAGAGCTTTAATGATAGATTCTGGCTTACCAGAAAGCATGTGGATTTTGGGAGTAGAAGCCGCAGTCCATATCTACAATAGAACACCACATAAGTCGTTAAACTCAGAGATACCAATAAATATGCTAACTCCAAAAGTTAGAAATCACTTAGAGAAAATCAGAAGATTTGGATGTGTAGCATATGCCAAAATTCCCATAACCGAAAGGAAAATCTCGGAAAGAGCAATTAAAGCCATAATGGTAGGGTACTCACAGACAGGTTACGTTCTTTGGCATCCTTGAACTGGAAAATTCTTTCACTCCAGACATGTTAGATGTAATGAAAAACTGGTATACAAAGACATCTACAAAACTCAACCAGAACAGAATAACAAATCAGAAGAAACAGAAGAATCTAATGATCCAGAAAAAGAAATAGCACCATTATACTCAGAAGAGAAAGAAACTCAAGCAGAAGAGATTCAAGAAAATAAACCAGAGGAAAAAGAATCAGAAAAGAAACAAAAAGATGAGAGATCAAAGAAAAGAAAAGCAGATGACGAAAAAGCCAGAAAACCCAGAAGCTGATAACCGCAAACAACCCAGAAGAAATGCGAAAACAACAGAAAACAGAAAAAAATACATGGCAATCAGAAGAACCCAAACAACAAAACAACTAGAGGATACAAGCTTAAGATTAAACAACAAAGTAGCAACATTAAACCTTGAAACAATGAACGATAGAAACAATACAGAGGACGAAATCAGACATGCTTTTATCGCAACCATCAATAAAGATCCAACAACATACTCAGAAGCTATGGAATCAAAAGACAAAATTAGGTGGTTGGAAGCTATAAATGATGAAATAAAATCAATGGAGGAAAACAGAGTATGGCAATTTGTTGATAGACCCTTTACAACCAAAGATGGCAAAAAGTACACATAATAGATTCGAAATGGGTCTTTAAAAAGAAAACTGGAGAGCAAGGTGAAAATGTGTACAAAGGCAGATTAGTAATCAGAGGCTTCAAAGACAGAAATGTATACGAATTGAAAAAGACATACGCACCAGTATCCAGATTAGTAATAATCAGAGCGGCGTTAGCCATAATAAATAAATACGACCTAGAGGTATTTCAGATGGATGTCAAAACCGCTTTTCTGAATGGAACACTGGAAGAGGAGATATACATGGAGATTCCAGATGGTATAAACTGTGATGCAGAAATCAGAAGAACAAAAGTATCTAAACTACAGAAAGCTCTATATGGTCTGAGAATCAGTCCAAAAAGATGGAATGTAAGGTTTTCAGAAGAAGCACTAAAACTAGGACTGGAAAAAGACATAAATGAACCATGCCTGTTTACCTGGAGAAAAGATGGAAAAGTAGTTATGTTAATTCTATACGTAGATGACGTACTACTAGCAGGTAATGACAAACAAAAATTAGAAGAAATCAGAGAGAAACTAAGTCTTGTATTTAAAATGAAAGACTTAGGAGAACCAGAGAACTTCTTAGGAATGAGAATTATCAGAGACAGACAAAATAAAACCTTGGCATTAAAACAGACAGAGTACACAGAGAAAATCTTGGAAAGATTTAACATGACAGAATGCAAAACTCAGAGAACACCCGTGGTGACAAGACAAGTTAAAAACAGAGAACTCAAAAGTGGAGAAAACTCGAACGAATCAGAAGAACCAAAAATAAAAACCAAAGCACCATACAGAGAAGCCATTGGAAGTTTGTTATATCTGGCAGGAGCTACGAGAACAGATATCGCATTTGCAGTCAACTATTTATCCAGACGACAAGTAAATCCAACAGAAGAGGACTGGAAAGAAGTAAAAAGAATTTTCAGATATCTCAAAGGAACTTCTGACCTTGGGTTGACAACAGAGCAAAAGACGAAAATCTAACAACTACGACAGACGCAAGCTTTAGAGATTGTTCAGATTCGTCTTCCACAGGTGGTTATATAATAAAACTATTCGGTGATACAATTATGTGGAGAAGCCATAAACAGACGTATGTGACACTGTCAACTTGCCAAGCAGAGTATCTTGCCATGAGTGATGCATGTCAAGAACTTGTATCGTTAGACAAAGCAATCAGAGATATAACAGGCAAAACCATGTATCCAGTTACAATATGGTGCGACAATAAGTCAGCCATTGATTGCACTCAGATGGATGGCAGTCACAAACTTAAAAACTTTGATGACGATCTAGAAACAATCAGAAGTAATTTAGAAAATAGAGAAAAATCAGGGAGTAAAAGTCATATGGCAGTCACTCACGGTGACTATATAAAGCCATGTGCCTCAGAAGGAAAAGTAACAGTCACATGGGTTTCTACTAAAGAAAATGAAGCAGACGTAATGACTAAACCACTTCCCTTTGATACGCATAAATATTTAAGAGGTAAAATAATGAATTCAGAATAGTTTAAAAATCAGGGAATTAGCACTATACACTAATACACACAAAATAGAATAATAAATGTAAAATCAGATAGTTACTACACACACATATATACACACACACACACATATATATATATATATATATATATATATATATATATATATACTAGGGGGCTTCGCCCCCTGCTCGCTCTGCTCGCCAACCCCCATAATTAGAGATGAATATTAATAATAATGAATGAGGATAATCTTCTATTACATAATATGAAACACTTATTTTTTCATTTAAAATTTCTATAATGTTTTTTAAAAACATTATTCTTAACATTTATTAATTTTTAAAATACTAAGTATATTATATTTAACAAAATAATACAGAATATATATGTAGTTCATTACGTCAGCTCTGATTTTATTTGTAACTTATTGATTATAAAATCCAGTAATATTTCAATTTTTGGCCGCCATTTTATACTTACAAAATCTGAGTTCAGATTCTTAATCAGCGAACCCGGAAACTCACTATATACAATTTTTAACAAACTCGAGTAAAATTTCAATTTTTGTTAGTCATCTTAGGTCCACCAGTTTGAATTAAAATTTTCAGAAAAATCCAATAGTATTTCAATATGTGTCCTACATCTTAGATCCGCCATTTTGAATTCTGAAAATCTGAGTTGAGATTCGTAATCTAGAAATCCCCTACATAAAATTATTAGCAAAATCCAGTATTATTTAAATATTTTGCAGCCATTTTCAATTTTAAAATCTGAGTTCACATTCGTAATAATCGAATCCAGAAATCCCGTATATACAATTTTCAGCAAAATCCAGTAATATTTCAATATGTAACAGCCATTATCGATTGGCAATTTGGAATTCTGAAAATCTGAGTTCAGATTCGTAATCATCCAATCTAGAAATCCCGTACATACAATTTTCAGCAAAATCCATCAATGTTTGAATATTTGTCCTCCATCTTCAATCCGCCATTTTGAATTCTGAAAATCTGAGTTCAGATTCGTAATCAGCGAATATATAAACCTCCTATATACAATTTTTAGCAAAAGCCAGTATAATTTAAATATTTTACCGCCATTTTGAATCTTTAAAATCTGAGTTCAGATCCGCCATAATCGAATTCAGAAATCCCATATACGGAAAGAAGAATTCACAGCTGTAGCCCGTGACGCGCGAAAAAAAAATAGCGTGCCATATAGCATCGCCGGATGTCGTGACATATGCGTCTATGACTGTGACTGTGGTCATTTCGATGAACGGTGCTCGCGTGACACGGCTGTAGGCCGTGACTATCACTGAGTTCAAGCTTTAACGCGCACGGCGGCAAGCGTGAGTGGCACATCTGACGACTGCGGCAGTCACCCCGTATAGCGTTGCCTAGAGACCATCGTTGACATGCCTGAATGTCGCGCCGTCACACGGTGGCAGAGAAGGTATCCGCTTACTCTGTTATAACTCACGGCCTATAGCTCTGAATGCTTCTTTCCGTGTATATACAATTTTCAGCAAAATTCAGTAATATTTCAATACGTGGCAGACATTTTTGTTCCGCCATTTTGAATTTTCAATATCTGAGTTCAGATTCGTAGTCAGCTAATTCGGAAACCCCATATGTACAATTTTTTTGCAAAATCAAATATTATTTCAATATTTTACTGCTATTTTCAATTTTTAAAATCTGAGTTCATATTCGTAATCAGCGAATCCAGAAATTCAGTATATTCAATTTTTAGCAAAACAGAAAAGTTCAATTTTTGGCCGCCATCTTGGATATGCCATTTTGAAGTTTCATAATCTGAATTCTGATTCATCATCATTCGAATCCAGAAATTTTCCATATGCAATTGTAAAATTCAGCAATATTTCAATATTTGGCAGCCATTTTGAATTGGCAAAATATGAGTTCAGATTCGTAATCAGCGAATCCAGATGGGTTCCCTATATACAATTTTCAGCGAAATCCAGTGATATTTGAATATTTGGCCTCCATCTTCGATGCGCCATTTTGAATTCTGAAAATCTGAGTTCGAATTCATAATCAGTGAATCCAAATACCCAACATACAATTTCCAGCAAAATCCAGTAATATTTCAATTCTTGGGAGCCATTATAGTGTGCCACGCATGCTCATGTCTGGGGATGTAAAAAACTGTCGAACAAAGTCCACTTTTCGAAAGAAGTGAAAAAAGTGGACTTTTTTCGACAGTTTTTACATCCCCAGACATGAACATGCGTGGCACACTAATATGGATTACAGGCCTGGTTTTCTACGTAAAAATTGAAGATGATACACCCTGTCCCGTTTATGTGTGCTATGAACGCTCCGCTAATAGCAGTAATAAATTACGTTAAACAAAAAGTATCAAAACAGTTAAAGGTTCCATGGATTTCCTCATATACTTTGTTTTATAGAAATTATATTTTAATTAATTTTTTCAGGTAATTTTGGCCTTGGGAGCCATTAGGAAGAAGACCGCCTTAACCACCGTATTGGATCCGCCATTTCGAATTTCGTAGGTCTAATAGCAAAATCTTGATCAGCGACCAAAGATCAACAAACTAAAAATTTGGATCTTTTCCACACCACTCGTGAGATAGATATAAAGTGGTGTTTTTATTAGGTAATGTAATGAAATCATTTAGACCTAGAAGCTTGCAAGTCAGTGATAGCGTTACAGAGACAGAGTCAGAAACACAGAAAGCTAGAGACGGCCAAACAAAAGTGATTTGACAGAGACAAAATATCAGACAGAGACGTAGACACGGACAAATAGAGACAGGAATCTAAAGACAGAGAAATAGAGACAGACATGTAAAAGAAAAATAGAGACAGAGACGTAGACACAGAGAGATATAGAGAAAGAGACGTAGAGACAGGCGTAGAGATAAAAACGTAGAAACAGAGATGTAAAGACAGAGAGGTACCCTTCTGAAAAATCTCACGTGAGATCTCGCGTCAAAATCGATGTGAGATTCTGCTCCAGGGGGCGGTAAAAATCTTGCATTAATTAAAAACGAGTATTCCACTACTGAGAGCTGCCTAATTGGAAGTTTTACCCCCAAATGAATTCAAAAATACACCTTTCAAAAAGTTTCAGGTAATTCAAAATTTTTTTTTAAATTTCCCGTGAGAAATCTTTAAAAATTGTAAAATTATTTGAAACGTTTTGAAAGGTGTATTTTTCTTCTAATTTCTCCGATTCTAATTAAATTCATTTCAGAATATTATAAAGTATTAAACTTAAGTTATTTGTTAGAAATGATTGAATTAATAGGAATAATTAAATATATAAAACATTAATAAAAAAGTTAATTATAACATTCATTTCAAAATCTTTAAACGAACTTCATTCAAAAACAGTTGATTCTTGTACATTTTGACTTCTAGAATCCGAATATCGAGATCAAATTCGCAAAAAAATGGTAGACATGGTTTAAAACGCATTTGTTTAAACAAATAAGAAAAAGTTATTATCTTTTGTAGGAATAATTTGTTTATGAACACACAATGCATGTTTCATAATGAAAGTTTTACATAAAATCATCCATAGGGGGTAATTAATTAAAAGCTTTTTATGGGTGAACACTTGACTTTCTGTTATGTGATACCCATATCTTATTATATATAAACTATAGTATCGACGCTTCTAACAAAAACTAGCACGATTCAGATTGCAACGAAGACTAGCCCATTTCAGCGTTTGCCGCCAAGACTAGCACGCCCCATTCATTCGCGTCTAAGACTAGCACGATCCGTTTGATTGCGGCGAAAACTAGCACGATACGCTTGATTGCCACGAAGACTAGCACGTTCCACTGGTTGTAACGAAAACTAGCCCATTTCACGAGGTTGCCATGAAAACTGGCACTTTTCGGGAGAACACCTACATTTTTTATATTAAGAATATGAGCACGTTATTGAGGACTGTTTCGGTGGACAGCGACACGCCCAGGAGATAACGCCCAGGAGGCAACTACCTTGCTATTTTGACTGTACCTGGGGGGTTTTTCGATCCACTGAGAACGATTTTGAGGACTGTTTAGGTGGACACCGTCACGCCCAGGACATAGCTTTCTCGCGAATATGAGTGTACCTGGGTGATTTTTTCAACCTGCTGACCACGTTTTTGAGGACTATTTCGGTGCACCTCGAAACGCTGATGATCAGGAGATAACAACTGCACGAATTTGAGTGTACCTTGGGTTTTTCAACCTGTGAGCACGTTTTCGAGGACTATTTCGGTGCACCTCGAAACGCTGATGCCCAGGAGATAACTTTCTCGTGAATATGAGTGTACCTGGGGGATTTTTACGACCTGCTGAGCACGTTTTTGAGAACTATTTCGGTGCACCTCGAAACGCTGATGCCCAGGAGATAACTAACGCGCGAATTTGGGGGTACCTGGGGTTTTTCGACCAGCTGAGCACGTTTTCGAGGACTATTTCGGTGCACTTCGAAACGCTTATTACCAGGGGATAACTACCTTGCGAATTTGAGTATTCCTAGGCAAGTTTTTGAGGACTATTTCGGTGGACAGCGATATACCCAGGAGATAACTTTCAAGCGAATATGAGTGTACCTGGGGGACTTATTCGACCTGCTGATCACGTTTTCTAAGACTATTTCGGTGCATCTCGAAACGCTGATGCCCAGGAGATAACTATCGCGCAAATCTGAGTGTACCTCGGGTTTTTCCACCTGCTGAGCACGTTTTTGAGGACTGTTTTGGTGGACTGCCACACGTCCAGGAGATAACGCCCAGGAACCAACTTCCTTCCTATTTGGCTGTACCTGGGGGTTTTTCGACCCACTAAGCACATTTTTGAGGACTGTTTCGGTGGACAACGTCACGCCCAGGAGATAACGCCCAGGAGATAGCTTTCTCGCGGATTCGAGTGTACCTGGGTATTTTTTGACTCGCTGAATACGTTTTTCAGGACTATTTCGGTGCACCTCGAAACGCTGATGCCAGTAGAGAACTTCCTCGCGATTTCGAGTGTACCTGGGGGCTTTCCCGATCCACTCAGCACGTTTTTGAAGACTCTTTCCGTGGACAGCGACATGCCCGGGAGGCAACCTCCTGGCTATTTTGGCTGTACCGGTTGGTGTTTTTCGACTCATTGAGGACGTTTTTTAGGACTGTTTGGGTGGACAGCGACACGCTGATGCCCAGCAGATAACTATCGCGCGAATCTGAGTGTACCTGGGGTTTTTCGACCTGCTGAGCACGTTCTTGAGGACTATTTCGGTGGACAGCGACACGTCCACGAGATAACGCCCAGGAGGCAACTGCCTTGCTATTTGGCTGTACCTGGGGGGTTTTTCGATCCACTAAGCACGTTTTTGAGGACTGTTTCGGTGGACAGCGTCACGCCCAGGAGATAAATTCCTCGCGAATATGAGTGTACCTGGGGGATTTCTTCGACCTGCTGAGCACGTTTTTGAGGACTATTTCGGTGCACCTCAAAATGCTGATGCTCAGGAGATAACTTTCTCGCGAATGTGAGTGTACCTGGAGGATTTTTTCGACCTGCTGAGCATGTATTTGAGGAACATTTCGGTGCACCTCGAAACGCTGATGCCCAGGAGATAACTACCTCGCGAATTTGAAGGTTCCTGGGGGGTTTTCGACCTGCTGAGCACGTTTTTGAGGACTATTTCTGTGGGCAGCAACACGCCCAGGAGATAACTTTCTCGCGGGTTCGAGTGTACCTGGGTGTTTTTTGACTCGCTGAATACGTCTTTCAGGACTATATTGGTGTACCTCGAAATGCCAGTAGAGAACTTCCTCGCGATTTCGAGTGTACCTGGGGGATTTTCCGATCCACTCAGCACGTTTTTGAAGACTCTTTCCGTGGACAGCGACAAGCCCGGGAGGCAACTTCCTGGCTATTTTGACTGTACCGGTGGGTGTTTTTCGACTCTCTGAGGACGTTTTTAGGACTGTTTAGGTGGACAGCGTCACGCCCAGGAGATAACGCCCAGGAGGCAACCTCCTTGTTATTTGTCTGTACCTGGGGTGTTTTTCGACCCACTAAGTACGTTTTTGAAGACTGTTTCGGTGGACAGCGACACGTCCAGGAGATAACGCCCAGGAGGCAACTTCCTTGCTATTTAGCTGTACCTGGGATGTTTTTCGACCCACTAAGTACGTTTTTGAGGACTGTTTCGGTGGACAGCGTCACGCCCAGGAGATAAATTCCTCGCGAATATGAGTGTACCTGGTGGATTTCTTCGCCCTGCTGAGCACGTTTTTGAGGACTATTTCGGTGCACCTCAAAACGCTGATGCCCAGGAGATAACTACCGCGCGTATTTGAGTGTACCAGAGGTTTTTCGACCTGCTGAGTACGTTTTTGGGGACTATTTCGGTGCACCTCGAAACGCTGATGCCCAGGAGATAACTTTCTCGTGAATATGAGTGTACCTGGGGGGTTTTTACGACCTTCTGAGCACGTTTTTGAAGACTGTTTCGGTGGACAGAGACATGCCCAGAAGATAACGCCCAGGAGATAACTTTCTCGCGAATGTGGCTGTACCTGGGTGATTTTTTCGACCTGCAGAGCACGTTTTAGAGGATTATTTCGGTGCACCTTGAAACGCTGATGCCTAGGAGATAAGTACCGTGCCAATTAGAGTGTACCTCGGGTTTTTCGACCTGCTGAGCACGTTTTCGAGGACTATATCGGTGCATCCCGAAACACTGATGCCTAGGAGATAACTACCTCGCGAATTTGACTATTCCTGTGGCGGAGGGGGGGGGGTGTACGTTTTTGAGGTCTGTTTCGGTGGAAAGCGACACTCCCAGGAGATAAATTTCTCGCGAATGTGAGTGTACCTGGGGGATTTTTTCGACCTGCTGACAACGTTTTTGAACACTCTTTCGGTGAACAGCGACACGCCCAGGAGTTAACGCCCAGGAGCCAAGTTCCTTGGTATTTTGACTGTACCTGGGGATTTTTCGACCCTCTAAGCATGTTTTTGAGGACTGTTTCGGTGGTCAGCGTCACGCCCAGGCGATAACGTCCAAGAGATAACTTTCTCGCGAATATGAGTGTACGTAGGGGATTTTTTCGACCTGCTGAGCACGTTTTCGGGGACTATTTCGGTGCACCCAAAACGCTGATGCCCAGGAGATAACTTTCTCGTGGATATGAGTGTACCTGTGGGATTTTTACGACCTGCTGAGCACGTTTTTGAGGACTATTTCGGTGCACGTCGAAATGCTGATGCCCAGGAGATAAATTTCTCGCGGATTCAAGTCTACCTGGGTGATTTTTTTGACCTGCTGAGCACGTTTTAGAGGATTATTTCGGTGCACCTCGAAACGCTGATGCCCAGGAGATAAGCGCCGCGCGAATTTGAGTGTTATTATATTATTATTATTATTATTATTATTATTATTATTATTATTATTATTATTATTATTATTATTATTATTATTATTATCGTTATTATTGCTTTGCTTACGCTTATTACTTTTGCTTTGGTTTGTTTGCTTTTGTCAATAATACGAGAAGCTCTCGTATTATTTGCAGCTACACTTTGCGTATTTGCTCGAACGTATTTGCGTTTCTATTTATTGCAATCTAACTTTCGCTTTCGAGCGGAGTTGGTTGCAAAGACTCTTGAAGTCTTACTTTCCATTTTATTTCTTCTCGCTGACAAACCCTAACAATATAAACTTTCGTTTACGTTAATTCGTATACAATATTTAAATTGAATATTTGTTTTTTGTTTGTTTAAATAATAAGTTGTTTATTTATTAACCATTAAAATTTGTTCACAATCGAACCAATCATCAAGCATTGGTTTGACTTTCAAATATAATAATTTTGAAAAGCTTGGATGCGCTCCTTCAACAAGGAAAGAAAATGAGACGGAGGTGGGTGCCTGAAACACGTCACCCGAGTCTGAAATAGCTCTTCTTCTCGTGTTATACATTGTATTTTTTTTTAACGAGTGCATGAGAGGGCATTTTTACATGCATGCAAGTTGTGTAGGGGATCGTGCATTTCACCTCGTGCTAAAGAGGCGAAAAAGCCAACAAAATATAAATTTGACAATAAGAGAACAATTTAACAAAGATTTGTTGTACCGGAAAAAATGGATTATTTTCATTTTTCCCAAATCACGCTCGAAATTCGCGATTTTCTACACAGTTTTCAGGCATAAAAGTAGGCCCGTTTCATACACGTGTTGAGAAAAGTATATTAGTATAGGAATGATCAATACACATACCACTACGAGTCTAAGATGAAATCGTCTATTATCTTACTGATGAGCCCAGCAGAAGATTTTGGATGAAACCCATAATTGTCTTAATTCCTTTTTAATACATTTACCTTTTTTACTCAACTCTTTTACATTTATCATTATTGTTTTCATAAAATCTTATTTGGTTCACAAAGTTCGATATATATAAACATTCTCTAGAACGATATTTTCTGCTTTCAAAGATTAATGCTAATTTTTATGTACATGCGAGCGTTTTTAATTATAATAATATGTATACATAAAATATGTATACATAAAATATGTACAAGAAGAAAGCGAAATTTTAATTATGGCATACGCTTTACGTCACAATTTGACCGATATTGGCATTGAAGATCATTTAAAAGTTACCAATTGCCACCTACCATACAATCTCTACAGATCCAAGTATAAATTCCTACAATATTTTCCAAATTCAAAACATCATCAATATTTTTACTGTTCTGAGTGCTTTAAAAAATTAGATTTTGAAGAAAAATTTGCTTTTTGTGAAATAAAAAATCAAAACTAAAGAAAAGAGAAAAATATTTCTTCCATATTCCTTTGAAAGATCAATTAATTGAAATTTTAAATAGTAAAACTTATTTGCACTTTCGAACAAATGATGATACTGACAGCGACATCGTTAATAGTCGAGTATACAAGAAATTAATTAGAAATAACGTCATTGGTCATAACGATATTACTTTAACTTTTAACTCTGATGGCGTTAGTTTGTGGAACTCTTCAAATAAGAGCATGTAGCCCATCTTGGTTACGATCAATGAATTGCCATATAGAATTCGGAAAAGCAATGTACCGCTTTGCGGGTTGTGGTATGGTAAGAAAAAGCCCGTAATGAATACTTTTCTTCAACCATTTATATAAGAACTTAGGGAGTTAGAAAATGTTGGTTTTCAGACAACAACTTTTACAAGCACCAAAATGGTTCACGTCAAAGTTCACGCGATTTTATGCAGCGTTGATTCAGTACCAAGACTCATGATACAGAATGTCAAACAGTTCAACGGCAAATACGGCTGCTCATACTGTTTGCATGATGGCGAGCGAGTTGAGTCTGGAGGAGGGCACGCTCGTATTTATTGCTTCAGCGAACGAGAGCTTCGAAATAGTGAAACACATTTACAGCATGTTGAAGAGGCTGTTTTATCTGGAACAACCGTAAAAGGCGTTAAAGGGCCCTCCGTTACTAACATTTTAAAGAATTTGAATAAAATTCACTCTTTTCCATCAGACTATTGACATTCGTGCCTAGAGGGAGTATGCAAATTGATAGTCGAAGCATGGTTTAAAAGCAGTAATAAAGATGAAATTTGGTATTTAGGCTCTAAATTAGCTGAAGTTAGAAGACTTTTAGCTATACAGCCTCCATGCGAGATAACTAGAGTTCCTCATCCCCTTATGAAAACAAAATACAAAGCAAGTGAATGGAAAAATTTCACATGTTACTACTCGCTGCCATCTTTGAAAGATTTGATGCTACCTCGATACTATAAGCATTGGTTTTTTCTTGTCTACAGTATGAATATATTTTTACAGGACAAAATATCTAATGAACAATATGAGGCTGCTACAGCTGCTTTGATTCTTTTTGTAAAAGATGTTGAAAAGTTGTATGGGAAGAAGTTTATGAAATTCAATGTACATTTGCTAATACATATACCACTTGCTGTTAAATATTTTCGTGCATTATGGACTTGGTCTACATTTATTTTTGAAAGTTACAATATGACAATCAAACGTTTATATCACGGAACTCAATTTATACCAGAGCAAATATGTAAGATGTACTGTAGATTAAAATATGTGATGAACAAGAGTGACATTTTTGATAAAGAAAATCATAGTGAAAGAGCCAAACAAACATATATTAATTTAATGAACAAGTGTAAAGTGAAAAATTGTATCCAATATGATAATTCATTAAAAATTTTTGAAAAGCCACAAAAAATATTACTATCTTTAAACGAAAAGGTTCTTTTAGAAAATCATACGAAGGCAGAGGTAAATCAATCAGCGGAGATACATCATAGATTTATATATAAAAATGTTTTATTACATTCATATACATATGAGAAACTCAAAAACAGAAATAATAGTATTATTATCACTCATGATCGCAAAATTATCAGAATCGTTGGACTTGTAAAAGTAACATTTATAAACTCAGATAATTTTGAGTATGTAGTCATAGGTGAAAAATTGCAGTTATTTAACATTGAAATATACAATGTTGAAGGTATAACGCCATCCATTTTTGTATTAAATAGTTGAGGACGATCTTTGGAGGCAAAATGAAATGATCTTATTTCTTTTTTGGCAACGTTTCGTTGGCTTAGTACGCCAACCTCATCAGGCCTTTATTCAAAACACAGAAATAAATTAACATATAAAACTTTTTTTTAAAGACAATTAAACAACAAAGTATAAATACAAAAATCAAAATTACCGAAATTATAACCGTATATATCCTACGTCGATCAGATGTTATTCTCGACTGAAAACAATAACACGTACACTGTATTTATATACGCTGGACGATGTTTACATAAAGAGTTATACAGCATCAAGTTCGTTAATAATAGGAAAATACATTGTACTTAGTCTTTGGATATCTTCCTTTTTATTAATACTATTTTGATTGCTTTTTATATAGATCATTTCCGAAATCAGTCTTTTTTTGTAATTGCTTTCAAAATCTAAGACGGATGTATTTTCCCAATCGAACTCATGTTTGTTTTCTAATCGATGTGTACTGACAACAGACTCTTTATTTTTGTTTATTTTATGTTCATTAATGCGTGTATGTAACGATCTTTTAGTTTCTCCTATGTATGTAGCAGAGCAATTTAGGCAATCAAATTTGAACACCACATTAGTACGATCCCATTTTTTGGTTATATCTTTGCCTAACTGAATGATCGAAGACAAACTTTTATTCAATAATGGGATTGTACAAATATTATAAGATTTTAACATATTAGATAGACTATTAAAATCTTAGTTAAACGGTAAAGACAATTTTGGTAATTTTTCATAGCAATTTTGGTGCGTATTATATGTATAACCATACTTAAGTTTTTTGAATCTAATTTCGATATGTTTTTCTATAAACCACATAGCATAATCATTGTTACGTAAAATCTTCTTTATGAGTTTTATATTGTCTAAGTGAAAATTAGAATCTGAGAGTAAAAACGCCCTATCAACTAGGTTAAAAATAATATTCTTTTTTTGCTGTGTTGGATGATTTGAAAAATAATTGATTACACGTCCCGATGATGTCGGTTCTTGGTACCAATTTGTCAAAATTTTATTATCAGTTCTAATTAATGTCATATCTAAAAAATTAATTTTTTTATTCTCTTCTAGTTCATGAGTAAATTTTAAATTTATGTCATAAGCATTAAAAACTTTAATCACTGTGTCAATGTTTTGTTTTTTAACAGAAATAAGCGTGTCGTCAACATTTCTGTAATAAAAAATAGGGACACAGTCATAATGTAGTTCTAATTCTCGTAAGCAATTCTTTTCCAAATCATCCATTACAATGTCCGCAAATAATGGTGAAATCGGTGGACCCATCGGGGTTCCACAAATTTTTGTGGATAGGCTTGACCATTAAAAGTAAAAAACGTATTATTAAACAGAAAAGCGGTGCATTCTTTTAATTCATCAAGCGGGATCTTACAGTGATTATGGATGGAAACCATAATTTTTAGCCATATTTCAAAAATTTCTAATAACGATATAGTTAATACAATAAAAAATGTTGAAAACTGTCTCAATTCAGTACATATTAACAATGACGAGAAAAATGAAATACGGAAAAAAGTCACAAGATCTTTAAAAAAGGCTGTTAATACTGATATACATATACCATATACAAATAGAGCTTTATCAGAAAAACTAAAAATAACCAATAACTTTTTAAAAACGCATAATGATATTTTCTTTACAAAAGCAGATAAAGGCAATGTAACGGTTTGTTTAGAAAAATCCCTCTAGAACGAAAAGATGGTGAATCTATTATCGGATAAAAAAACATATAAAAAAATAAGTAAAAATCCACTGAAACGTTTAAAAGATGGAACATATAGTATGTTAAATTATTTAAATAATAATGGTTTTTTGTACAAAAATTTTCATAAAAATAGTTTAACTCAATCTGATACGACACTGGCGAAATGTTATGGATTACCAAAGATTCATAAAATTGATGTACCGTTACGTCCTATTGTTTCATTAGTTAATAGCCCCACGTATTTCTTAGCAAAAATAGTATATCAAGAACTTAAGAATGCGATACCTAAGCCTATTTCACATATTAATAACAGTTTTGAATTGAAAGAAAATTTAAAAAATATAATAATAACGGATGAATACACCTTACTGTCATTAGACGTAACGTCGTTATTTACAAACATCTCGTGCGAATTAGTGTTGGATAGTTTAGATAGAAGAGCGGTTTCCATCCATAATCACTGTAAGATCCCGCTTGATGAATTAAAAGAATGCACCGCTTTTCTGTTTAATAATACGTTTTTTACTTTTAATGGTCAATCCTATCAACAAATTTGTGGAACCCCGATGGGTCCACCGATTTCACCATTATTTGCGGACATTGCAATGGATGATTTGGAAAAGAATTGCTTACGAGAATTAGAACTACATTATGACTGTATCCCTATTTTTTATTACAGATATGTTGAGGACACGCTTATTTGTGTTAAAAAACAAAACATTGACACAGTGATTAAAGTTTTTAATGCTTATGACATAAATTTAAAATTTACTCATGAACTAGAAGAGAATAAAAAAATTAATTTTTTAGATAGGACATTAATTAGAACTGATAATAAAATTTTGCCAAATTGGTACCAAAAACCGACATCATCGGGACGTGTAATCAATTATTTTTCAAATCATCCAACACAGCAAAAAAAGAATATTATTTTTAACCTAGTTGATAGGGCGTTTTTACTCTCAGATTCTAATTTTCACTTAGACAATATAAAACTCATAAAGAAGATTTTACGTAACAATGATTATGCTATGTGGTTTATAGAAAAACATATCGAAATTAGATTCAAAAAATTTAAGTATGGTTATACATATAATACGCACCAAAATTGCTATGAAAAATTACCAAAATTGTCTTTACCGTTTAACTAAGATTTTAATAGTCTATCTAATATGTTAAAATCTTATAATATTTGTACAATCCCATTATTGAATAAAAGTTTGTCTTCGATCATTCAGTTAGGCAAAGACATAACCAAAAAATGGGATCGTACTAATGTGGTGTACAAATTTGATTGCCTAAATTGCTCTGCTACATACATAGGAGAAACTAAAAGATCGTTACACACACGCATTAATGAACATAAAATAAACAAAAATAAAAAGTCTGTTGTCAGTACACATCGATTAGAAAACAAACATGAGTTCGATTGGGAAAATACATCCATCTTAGATTTTGAAAGCAATTACAAAAAAAGACTGATTTCGGAAATGATCTATATAAAAAGCAATCAAAATAGTATTAATAAAAAGGAAGATATCCAAAGACTAAGTACAATGTATTTTCTTATTATTAACGAACTTGATGCTGTATAACTCTTTATGTAAACATCGTCCAGCGTATACATAAATACAGTGTACGTGTTATTGTTTTCAGTCGAGAATAACATCTGATCGACGTAGGATGTATACGGTTATAATTTCGGTAATTTTGATTTTTGTATTTATACTTTGTTGTTTAATTGTCTTTAAAAAAAAGTTTTATATGTTAATTTATTTCTGTTTTGAATAAAGGCCTCATGAGGTTGGCGTACTAAGCCAACGAAACGTTGCCAAAAAGGAAATAAGATCATTTCATTTTGCCTCCAAAGATCGTCCTCAACTATTTAATAATTGAAATATGCAAAGTCAATACATTTAGTTCAAAGGAATTTATTTTTGTTGCAACTATAAAACGTAAATGCATTGCTGTACCGTACCAAGATAATTATTTATGTATTATACCGTTAGTCAATATTACAGAAACAGACTAGTTAATTCACAAATTATTACTTAGTTTTATAATTCATTCCTATGTAAGTTTTACAACAGCCTCTTAGAATAAAAGAAAAACAATTCAAAAATACAAGTCTACATTTTTGTAATTTATATTCTGTAATTTCTATCACAGAATTACACCACTTACATCTTAGATTGGGCTAAATATATTATGCAATTCTCCAACTAGAAACTCCACTTTCTTCCAGGTAATGATTTATGAATTATTATACCAAGTACATTAGTTTTCACAATATTATAGTCTAAGAGCTGGCTATATCTCGAGCAACATGTCAAATCTGTGTGGGGGGTGTAACGACAGCATATATCGACGCCTGGATGCAAGAACGCTACATCTCGGCGCCAGATTGAAGAACACTCTACACTGAGAGCTGGATTTATTTACAGTTAATAGATATATTAACTGTAAATAAATCTTCTCGCAGTGCATTTCAAATGAGATTTTTTTTCTTCAGATTTTGTAGTAGCAGTACTACGCGATTATCTAACCGGCATATTCGAAAATTGGAATGTGCAAACGTGCAAATAACCGTTACGTGATCATAGCGGTGCGTTTTCATGACGACAAATATTTGCCACTTGAATCAGCGGGAATAAGATACGCGCGCAGCTCGAGCTCAGTTTGAAAATGCAAAAATTCAAAATATGCATGCCTATGGACATCATTATTAATAGCTGTAAAAAATAATTAGATCAACTATAAAGTTGAGGCTGATTCATTTAAAGTTATACATTTTCATTACCAAGCAAAGACAATGTTAAATAGATAATTCTGATTTTTTCATAATTTTAGTTACACATCTGATACCTAAAAACTGTATTTAGTAATCACGGAGTGCTGTCACTACAAAACCTGAAACACAAATCACCATTTGAGATAGAGCTTTTTGAGTCAGGTGCCGAGATAGAGCGTTGTCGAAGCGGCAGCCGAGATAGAGCGTTTTCGAAGAGGTAGCCGAGATAGAACGTTCTCGAAGCGGCAGCCGAGATAGAGCGTTCTCGAAGTAGCAGCCGAGATAGTGTTCTCGTACGCGACACGAAGCAACACCCTCACGCA
Organism: Torymus aiolomorphi; assembly: GCA_036365515.1. Classification (NCBI taxonomy): domain Eukaryota; kingdom Metazoa; phylum Arthropoda; class Insecta; order Hymenoptera; family Torymidae; genus Torymus; species Torymus aiolomorphi. The sequence continues at coordinate 74,836,720 of CM070876.1, forward strand.
ATACAAGTTGGCTTTGTCGCTTGAAACGACGATGGGGCTTGATTCCATATCTGTCTCGGTATGTGATACACGTGAGACAAGAGGTTTCGGCCAATCAGAGGGCTTCTTTACAAGGAAAAACTGTTGTTTCGTGAACGACACGTGTATGGAATCAGACAACTGATGCGCATGCGCAAACCCGTATACTATTTGTTTTTCAATAGGCCTTAGACTCTTATAGGCGTACGAATCGGGTGAGAGACGAGTTGATGATAACGTCTCGTCTCGAATTACCATTTGTCAATCGTCTTAGGTATTTCAAGTATAAGTCTATGACAAATTTTAAGTCATAATATTAGATTTAAGTTTAAAATATCTAAGACGATGTGACAAATGTTGAGTAAGATAAGACATTATCATAAACTCGTGTTTCACTCGATTCCCATCTTTAAGATCTACTACCAAAATCAAAAACTTCGGGATTTGCGCATGCACATGACACAATTACAGCCGATATAACAGTATGTCGCCGTTTAGTTGATGTCGCGTACGAGACCGTTACAGAATCAGGATCCTGATAAGGCAATACTAGCGTGAGAAGTGGGAGTGATTAACAATTATGCACACGGACACCAGGGCCGCGATTGGCAAGGGGCAAGGGGAGTGATATGGAGCATGCAGAAGCGAAGCTCGCTCTCTGATTTGCCCACCCCCGCAGAGTTCGCCGGTATGAAACACTCTTACCGTCAGAATACTCCAACGCAACCACGCATCAGCTTACAAAACGAGAGAATGAGAAAACTGACGGGGAAAAGTCGTGCGCGTGCAAGTAAAGCGCGCACGAAGTTGTAATAAGGTAATGGAGAGCATTAGATCCCTAGGATGTATTACTGTCACCAACTCTATCACAAATCATCACCTTACAATTGGTAGAACATCGACAGAGAGACAGAGAGCCTTAGAGCCAAATAGACAAAGCGACAGAGAGCTGCAGAGACAAAAAGCCATATAGACAGAGAGACAAAGCCATAGAGACAAAGAGCCATAGAGACAGAAAGCCTTAGAGACAGAGTGACAGAGTGACAGAGCGACAGAGAGACAAAGAGACAGAGTGGTAGAGCGATAGAAAGACAGAGACAGAGAAACAGAGAGACAGAGAAACAGAGAGACAGTGAGATAGAGAAACAGAGAGACAGAGAAACATAGAGACAGAGAAACAGAGAGACAGAGAAACAGAGATAAGGAGACAGAGAGGAAGAGCGATAGAGAGATAGAGAAAGAGAGAAAGAGCGATAGAGACAGAAAGCCTTAGAGACAGAGTGACAGAGTGACAGAGAGACAGAGAGACAGAGAGACAAAGAGATAGAGTGGTAGAGCGACAGAAAGACAGAGACAGAGAAACAGAGAGACAGAGAAACAGAGAGACAGAGAAACAGAGAGACAGAGAGGCAGAGAAACAGAGAGACAGAAAAACAGAGAGACAGAGAAACAGAGACAGAGAAACAGAGAGACAGAGAAATAGAGAGACAGAGAAACAGAGAGACAGAGAAACAGAGATAAGGAGACAGAGAGGCAGAGCGACAGAGAGATAGAGACAGAGAGGCAGAGCGATAGAGACAAAGAGACAGAGACAGAGCGACAGAGACAACGAGACAGAGAGACAGAGAAATATAGACAGAGAGACAGAGAGATAGAGACAGAAAGACAGAGACAAAGAGACAGAGACAACGAGACCGAGAGACAGAGAAATATGGACAGAAAGGCAGAGAGATAGAAACAGAGAGACAGAGAGATAGAGACAGAGAGGTAGAGACAGAGAGACAGAAAGTCAGGAAGACAAAGCAACAGAGACGAAGAGGCAGCCATAGAGTCAGTGCCTGATCAGTGCCTGAGGCAGCCATAGTGTCAGTGCCTGAGATAGTTACTCAGAGAAACAGAAACATAGAGGTAGAGAGCCAGACAGACAGACAGAGAAACAATGGATCAGAGAGCCAGCCAGACAGAGAAACAATGGGTCAGGGAGCCATAGAGGCAGAGGGGCATGGCCTGAGAGCTAGGGAGACAGAGAGACCAGTAGCTAAAGAGACGTAGAGGTAGACGCAGCCAGACATACAGAGAAAGTCGAGGGTAAAGAGCTATAGAGACCGAGGGACGAGGAAGCAGAAACGAGAGATCTAGAGAGCTCGAGACATAGAGAGACTGAAAGACAGAGAGCCAGAGAATCAATGTGAGAGAACAGAGAGCCAGAGTGACCTAGTTCAGATAACAGAGAGGAAAGGAGGCAGAAAGCCAGAAAGACAGAGAGAAGAACAGACAGAGACCCAGAGATACAGAGAGACTTAGAGACAGACAGCCAAGAAGTCAGAGAAACAGGGATTCAAAGAGATAGAGAGCCGGAGAGACAGAGAGACAGATAGCCAAAGAGACAGAGAGTCAGATCGACAGCCATAGAGGCAGAGAGCCGGGGGGACATGTTCAGGCAATTAGAGAGACAGAGAAACAAAGAATCAGAAAGACAGACAGAGAAACAGAGGGTCAGACAGGCAGCAAGGGTAATAAACAAAGAGCGAGAGAGACAGGGAGACAGAGACCAAAGAGACAAAGGACTAATAAGACAAAGAGAGTCAAAGATTCAGACAGCCGGCAGGACGAAGAGTCAGAGAACTGGACGCCGAGAGACAGAACGATAGAGAAGTAGAGAGACAAAAAGACAGTCAGAAATAGAGCTAGAGGGACAGAGAGACGAAGTGAGAGAGAACCACATAGACAGAGTGATAGAGTGATAGAGAAGAGACTGGGAGACTGAGATGCAGACCGACAAAGGGACAGAGACAGAGCCGAACAGAGAGAGAGAGAGAGAGAGAGAGAGAGAGAGAGAGAGAGAGAGAGAGAGAGAGAGAGAGAGAGAGAGAGAGAGAGATTAGATTAGATTAAATAGTTTTTATTACTGTACATTGTGTTGTACAAAATTTACAATAGTTACAATAAATTTACAGAAATATGTTTAATATAATTATGAATTAACAGAATAATAGAATTTTTAGTATATATAATAACGATTGATAAAATATTATAATATTATTATCGCTGGTGAACAGAATCAGTCGGATAGAAAGAGATGACAATGAATATGTGTTTTGAAAAGCGGAATATGTGTGATTTTGCGCAGTTGAGATGGTAGTGAGTTCCATAGGTAGGCTGAGCTAACGTGAAATGAATTTTTTAAGGTATCAGAACTAAAACTTGGTATGTCTAGGGGTGCCATGTCACCCCTGACAGGGCGAGTAGCAACACGAAAATTAAATAAGGCTAGTAGGTATGGTGGTGTAGCAGTGTTAAACACACGACGTAGCAAATTTGCTGCAAAGTATTTTCTTCTCGCAGCAGTGGTTAACCAGCCCAACTCACGCCTGTAAGGGCTAATGTGATCACACCTTCTCACACCAAAGATATAGCGAATACCACAGTTGACTAACCTTTGGAGTTTAACATCAAGTACATCTGATATATCGCAGTAGACAAGACAGCAGTAGTCGATTATGGGGAAAAGCAGCATTTGAACTAGATGTTTGCGCAGTCTCAGATTAGTGCTTTTCCTGAAATGGTATAAGCGATACATGAGAGAGCGTATACGACTACTCACGTGTAAAGCATGTTGTTTCCAAGAAAGTTTCGAGTCAAGGACTACTCCCAGGATTCTCAGCGAAGATTCATAGACCACCCTGGTGCCACCGATCTCAACAAAGCTTCTGACTACTGAGGGCAATTTATTTATGTAATAGGGAGTACCTATGACTATGGCTTTAGTTTTATCTACATTTAATCTAAGGTGATTTTGCATTGCCCAGCTCGTGATACGACCCGCGTTTGCACTCATCTTATTAGAGATGGAATCAAGGTCTTCTAAAGGACAGCATATATAGATTTGTAGATCATCCGCATACATAAGATGGGAAACATTGTGATCAAGGCAGAGTGATATGTCATTGACGTAAAGTGCAAAGAGCAGGGGTCCCAGAACAGAGCCTTGCGGGACGCCAGTATTGAGTTTTAGATATGAAGAACAGTTTCCATTATTGTCAATGACTGCCTGCTCCCGATCAGTCAAATATGATGCAATCCAGCGGATGACCACTTTGGAAAACCCGTAATCAAGTAATTTCTTAAGAAGCCTGGCATGACAGACTGAGTCAAAGGCCTTGCTGAAATCAAATAGCAGAAGGAGAGTGACAAGTTGCTTATCCATTCCCAGCCTAATATCATCAGTCAGTTTAAGTAGACATGTCTGAGTACTGTGTCCGGTGCGAAAGCCTGTCTGAAGAGGATCGAGGAAGAGTCTAGTCTCTAAGTAAGCTGAAATTTGTTGCTGTACCAGCCATTCAAGGGCTTTAGATAGGAAGCATAGAAGTGATATCGGACGGAAGTCGCTCAAACATGAAGGAGAGCTTACTTTATTCAAAGCAATTACGATAGACTTCTTCCAGAGGGAGGGAAAATGTGCTTCTCGCAGAGATTGGTTGAATATGCTGCAAATGAATGGAGCTAAGAAAGGAAGTGCAAGTCGAATCACGTGTTGGGGGATGCCATCTGGTCCTCAGGCTTGTGTGTTAAAGTGATTCACCGCGGCTATGACATCAGACACCTGTACTTCATCGAATGTGAATTGCTCTAGGTGGTTAGAGGAGGCCAGGGAATCCAAGAAGTCTGTAACTGGTGGAGTGTCTTGATCGTATGAGACACTCCTAAAATGAGCATTGAGTTCATTGACTGAGAAGGGTAGTGCAGGCGATTTCTTTTTCGGAGAGATGCCAAGATGTTCTAGCTCGCGCCAAATATCCTTAGGATCTGTTAGCAGGGAGAGACGAGTGTAGTGATGGTTTTGTCTCGCCTCCTCAATTTCTCGATGAGCTAGATCACGGGCCTGTCTATACGCGAGAAGGTCTTCTGCTATCCTTGTTCTGCGAAAACGTCTGTACAGACGATCGCGCTCTTGGATCAACATGTGATGGTCCATGTTGAACCATGGATGGCGAATTTTTGCTGGAGAGATGGTTTTTAGAGGGGCGAGTTTCTCTATTGCACTGTAAACGTGTTTTTGAAGGACACCGACACAATCTTCAAGCGAGGCCGGCTGTGCCACAGACCAATCTAACCCTTTGAGATATTCTGTGAGAGTAGTTGCACAGATAGCTTTGTAATTACGATAAGAGCATGTGGGTTGAGTATGCTTGGGCATATGCAGATTGAGAGTGGCAGTGAGCAAGTCGTGACCATCGGCAAAAGGTGACTGAGATTTCCAAAAATCAACGACATTGTCCTGCTTGTCCACAAGGCAAAGATCGAGCCAGCTATCGGAGGTATCCCTATGATACGTAGCTCCATAAGGAATGCTCTGCAGCCCATTATCCTCAATAAAGCGACGCACAAAAAGTTGCATCAGCGGACGAACAGAGCTGGTCTGCATTGAAGTCGCCAACAATTATTTTAGTGCCGTAGTCTTGCATTAGCGTGGTGATTTTATCAATGAAGTCTGTTCCTTGAATGAAGGGAGCGTGCGGTGGACGATATACTACCGCAGCAAAACATGGAGGGTGGCCTACAATATTTATCTCACAGAGCAGATACTCTGGTTTGCCGGGCTTACCAGTCCAGATGCCATCAGATGAGCAGAGGATAGTGGCAGAGATAGAGTTGTGAATGAATAAAGCAACCCCACCACCATTTTTGTTACGGTTACGACGTAGGAGTTCATAGTTATCAAGGTGCACTATTGAACTAGCATCTAGGTTAGGGTCAAGCTTAGTCTCTGTGACCGCTATGATGTGAAAAAAGGAACGAGTTGAGAGAAAAAATTTCAGCATTTCTATACGTTTCTTGAGTGAGTTAGCGTTAAAGTAACAGACTCTGAGGCCATGGTTCTGAGACACTGAGATGCAAGATGTATGTGAGCGGGGTGGACATGTAGGAATGAGATGAATTGCGTTGAGAGAGCGATGAGGATATGATGAGCCTATGCTAAAAAAGATTTCAGTTCCTCAGCAGTAGAAATGATTGTCGCGTGGTCTTCTTTCTTCTTCTTTAAGTAAATTTTACCATTGCGCACGTAGCTGACGAAACCTCTCTTTTTAGCTTCTGCGCGAGCAGATATACGAAGGCGGTGGAGTTCAGTAGGAAGCAGCTCGTTTATATTAATCAGAGAGTGAGGCAGCGGAGGATTGGCATTAGCATGTACCAACAAATCGGTGCTGAGTTGAGATGTATGCATTTTTCCAATTTTAATTTTTGTGCTTAAGAGCGACTGAGCTAGTGCACGTGACGACAAAGTAACAATGAGTGGTGTGACCCTTGATCCAGCATCACCATTGGTTGACTGAGATGAAGTAGTTGGTGGTTCTTCTGCATGAGTAGCGAGTGAGGACTGTTTCAGTGACTCCGAGGATGGTTTCAGGCGCATTTTCCGCACATGAAGTATATCATGGTCATGAAGCTCACCGTCAAGGAACTTCAGAGCAGCGTAAACAGCGCCTTTCAAGGATGTTGTATCGGGGATAGAGAGTCCAGTGATCACCAGCTCGCTGGAGAGGCTTCGTTGCGTATTACTGAGATGTTGAAGGTCATGCTCGAGTTTTTCCAGTCGTCTGACAGTAGGCTCATTTGGAGCACTGGCAGTATTTGATGTGCAGAGGTCATCGAACAGGCGACGGAGATTCCCTTGTTCAGTCTGCACTTGAGATATGGCCTCTTCAGCAGCAGAAAGACGAGTCGCAAGGTGGGGCAGATCATCTAGAAGTGATAGTTTTTCTTCCATGTTGGTCATTCGTGTGGAAACTTCCTCCAGCCGCGTGTTCAGAGTAGTTTGCACTTCCTCAAAACGTACGTCAAGAGAAGAGCTTAGAGTGCTCAATCTTGTGTGAAGAGTGTCTAGTGTGGCTAATTTATTAAGTATCTGCTGTAGAGGGTCATTTGATTGTGGCGGTAGGTTCAAAGAAGAAGTGGAAAGAGATGGTGATATTGAAATTGCAGCAGGACTACTATTAGCATTGCTTTCAACAAGTGAATCACTCCTCCGTCTGGTTGTATTTGCTGCAGTGATACAACTTCGACAGCAGTTGATGAGTTTGTTGCTCTTATTACGGACTTGTTTAAGCAAAGTACAGGATGGATGATAATTACTTTTACAATGATCACATGTGACATATTTGGTTTTAATTGATTTACTGCAACTATAACATGTGATATCCATCTTGATTAAGAAGCTAGTAGGAACCCTAAAAGCGTAAATGAGATGAAAATGAGGTGAAAAGGCGTAAATGAGATGAAAATGAAGAAAAGAACGGCTCTAAAATGTGTTAAAATGAGTTAAAAGCCTTATTATCTATAATACTGAGAATAAGTAGTGCGCATGTTAACTAAGTCAGACAGGTCGGCAAGTAGAGACCTTTTACACCCGTTTACAAGTAGTTCGAAGAGAAAACGGTCAGCCATACAAAATATAAAACGCAATTTACAAAATTCACAACGCAACAAACTAATCAGACTAGATATAAATCGAGGTTGACTAGGTGAAAATAAATGAATATAAATTCTGATAATAAATTAGGTTAATTAGATGAGTAATACTGGTTGCAACTTAAGCTACTTGTATGCCAAAAAGTTTATAGTTTAGAATAATTAAATACTGAAATTAGGCTGAATTAATAATATTGAGTGAATGCGGAGCGATTAAAAAGCTACTAAAAAATTTATGAAGATATAAATAAATAGATAAATAATATAGCAACTAAACTAATTGCATGCAAAGTGAAAGTCTCTGACTCATTCAGACTGGATATAAATCAAGGTTGACTAGGTGAAAATAAATTAATAAATATAAATTTAGATTCTGATAATAATTATATAAATAATAAGATAAATAATACTGGTTGCAACTTAGACTACTTGTATGCCAAAATATTTATTGTTTAGAATAATTAAATACTGAAATTAGGGTGCATTAGTAATATTAAGTTAATGCGGAGCGATATAAATAATCAAATAAATAATATAGCAACTAAGCTAATTGTATGCAACGTGACAGACCCTGACTCATTCAGTTGGATTTTACGTACGTAATACACCGCGTCTATTACCATAAGATGGAAGCGTAAACATACTTCGCTTGATGTGCTTAGTGCGGCTACTGCGGCTCAACTGCTGATGAGATGGTATGTTCCCGTATGCGGCAGGCAGTTAATGACGGTAATGGTGACAGTCAGATTCGGTGTACGGCAGGCTTTTAGGTGACGGTATAGGGGACTGTCAGCACTACACTTGGCAGACGTTGTTGATTACGTTGGCAACAGAAAAATTCAAAAAGCAGACGTCTGTAAAAGCCGGTATGAGATGCACTGTAGCATTAGCTGCACGTGCACTGCAGCCACTGGTACCAAACGAGTTGAAGAATAGTGCAGAGAAAGAAAGTCGTGCAGACCATCCGATGGTTGAGAAGATGTTGGCGAGATATCACGTCTTCAGTTTGAGGTTATGTTGGCGACTTCAACAGGAAACTTGCTCCAGGCTCATAGAAATGCATCGAAAATCATGCAGACCTTAGGCACAAGCTTGAGAGCCACCGGAGCCAGTTTCCTAGAACGATAAAACACTCCTCAGAGTGAAGTGTGTGTTAAATATGGTGTAAGATAGCAGGAGCGAGTAGAGTGATGACTGCTTGTACTTACCACCAGAGAAAGAGAGAGAGAGAGAGAGAGAGAGAGAGAGAGAGAGAGAGAGAGAGAGAGAGAGAGAGAGAGAGAGAGAGAGAGAGAGAGAGAGAGAGAGAGAGAGAGAGAGAGAGAGAGAGAGAGAGAGAGAGAGAGAGAGAGAGAGAGAGAGAGAGAGAGAGAGAGAGAGAGAGAGAGAGAGAGAGAGAGAGAGAGAGAGAGAGAGAGAGAGAGAGAGAGAGAGAGAGAGAGAGAGAGAGAGAGCTATATGAGACAGTATCTGAATGCAGGACCAATAATTATACGTTTATTTTTTTTTTCTATTAATAAGAGCGGTAATACAAAATTTCCTCTGAAATCTTCAATAAAATAATAAACAAAAATTCATACACGATTCCCTATAGGAATTCCTACAGGGTTTCCAAAAGTAATGGCTGCAAGATTTCCTACAGGATTTCGTGGAGAAATCGTGCAGAATTCCTGTATGATTTCCTCTAGAATTTCCAATAGAATTTTATGCATAACTACCTATATCCTATAGGATTTCCTACAGGAATTTCTACAGGATTCCCAAAAAAATAGGCTCCAGGATTTTCTATAGGATTACGTTCAGAAATTGTGCCAAATTCCAGTAGGATTACCTATAGAACTTCCAATAGAATTTCGTATATGACTGCCTGCATCCTATATAATTTCCTACAGGAATTCCTACAAGATTCACAAAAATATAGGCTACAGGATTTTCTATAGGATAAAGTTCAGGAATCGCGCCAAATTCCAATAGGATTTCCTGTAGAACTTCCAATAGAATTTCATATATGACTGCCTATATCCTATAGCATTTCCTACAGGGATTCCTACAGGATCTCCAAAAGAATAGGCTACATAATTGTGAAAGAAATTGGCTATAGCACTGTCTATAGGATTTCATATAGGATTTACTACTGAATTTCCTATAGGATCACCAAAGAAAGCGGCTATAATATTCCCTATATAGGATTTCATACAGGATTTCCTACAGAATTTCCTACAGGATTTCCTACAGGAAAGACGCGAAATTCATGTAGGGTTTCCTATAGAATTTCCTGTAGAATGTCATATAGGACTGCCTGTAGAGTATCCTACAGGATTCCTAAAGGATTCCTACGGTATTCCTGTAGAATTTCCTATAGAATTTCCTACATGAATGCATATAGGATTTTTTCATATTTTTTCATAATTTTTTCATATTGCCACAAAATAGTTGAATTAGATAATCTCAAATCGAAAAGGAAGTACTTAGAAGGCTGCATTACCTCACCAAGGAGTTTAAGGGGCGTCATAACCTCTACATATAGGCATTCCCATATTCGGGCGTCGACTCTGTCGTCAGCTGCTGGATTTCCGTGATGCCCAGATGCTACAGGCCAACGTCACTCTAGTCATCCCTGCCGCACCTTCAGAACCTCTCAAGAGATCGTTGTTGGCACCAGAAAGTTAAATAGCTATTATTAAGAAACGCGCACTTCGTCATTCGTCATCGACGAGCAGCAACTGACGCCGCGACTGCTTTAACAATTGTACCAACGTAGGAAAATAAATTAAAACTAATCGTGACGCGTCGTACCAGCATAACGTACTCGGCATCAGTTTCTACTCGCCGATGCCGAACGACGACGTGCGCACTTGTTAAATAATGATAGCTATTTAACTTGCTGGTGCCAACGACGGTCTCTTGAGAGGTTCTGAAGATGCGGCAGGGATGACTAGAGGGACGTTGGCCTATAGCACCTGGACACCACCGGAGTCCAGCAGCTGACAACAGAATCGACGCCCGAATACGGGAATGCCTATATGTAGAGGTTATGTCGCCCGTTAAACTCCTTGGTGAGGTAATGCAGCATTCTAAGTACTTCCTTTTCGATTTGAGATTATCTAATTCAACTATTTTGTGACAATATAGGGCTGAAGTAGACGAGGTCGAGACTGACAAATTGAGTGACGACTGATGACGACGATCTTAAGAGATGGTAAAACTGCAGCAGAGATGACGAAAAGGACGTTGGCCTACAGCTCCAGTACACCGTAGGAACTCCAGCAGCTGACAACCGGGACGACGCAAGCCTAGGGTACGAAAATGTAGCTCACATGTAGAGGTTATATTGCCCTTCACCTGTATCTGCTGCAGCACTTCTAGACGCCTTCGTGAGATAAATAGCTTACTCTCAGATATCCAGATTATACTCTCGTATAGTAAGTGAAATAGTTTTTGCTAAAAAACCAAATTCAAATTTTTTCTCGGTACTCTTGGTAGTTTTATTGAAAATATGAAATTCTTCTTGCTTAAGGTGAACCTCAAGTAGTGATTTATGAAGTTGTTATAAAATTCCTTCAAAATCTATAAATCTTATAGACTTTATTATTTCTATATTATAAGATATAGCTCTTGTGTTATAAATGTTAAAATCACCTTCCGATGAATGACTTCTTCGAAGAACTGATGGAAATTAACATACATTCAAAATCTTTCTTGTGCAAACTACTTATACTGACATATTTTGATAAATTGTTATTTAATAACTTATTTCCGCCAAAGAAAGTCAGTACCCTTATAAAAATATCCTATAGAAAATCCTGTAGGAAATGCTATAGGAAATCCTGTAGTCATTCCGTAGAAATCCTATAGGAATCCTATAGGATACTCTATAGGCAGTCTTATATGAAATTCTATATAGGAAGTTCTATAGGAAATCCTATGTGAATTTCGCGCTATTCCTGTAAGAAATCCTATAGGAAATCCTATAGGAAATTCTGTAGGTAATTCTGTAGGAAAAACTGTAGACAATTTTACATGGAAAATCCTGCAGGGAATTCTGTAGTATTTTCGTGAAAACAGTTTATAGAGGTTTTGCATCTTATTTAGCGCTGTAACATCGCACAGCAAAATCAGTGGCAAACAGTCCTAGGTAAGGAGTTGCACCTAGGGACTGCCGTGCACGACTGCCGGCGCTTACCGATTAAGCCCAATGAGCTCAGCTATCAAAATCAAGGTAATCCTTGTCACATTGACTCTCCGTAAAGTCGTACAAACGGTTGAAGCTCATGGCTTTACATACCCTTGCGGTTCCAATGTGTTTATAAGAGTCCCGAAAAGTGCACCAAATACACAGGCAGTGGAACAGTGAATTTTTGGGATCAAACAGTGCATTTTCGATACTTTATTTTAAACTTTCATAACTTTATAAGAATCGACATTTTTTAATTCTTAAAAAGGTAAATGAAAGCTCGTTTTCTCTAATTTTATTTTATATTTTTGAAATAATATTTGAGACTTTCTAAAGTTAAACAGTTGCCGTTTTAAAAAGTGGGTATTTTCAAGACTTTTTCCAAAATAAACCTAAAAATGTCTAGAACTTTAGTTTTTTTTTAGCGTTAGGGATATTTCTATATCCAAAAACCTAACCCAAAGTTTAGTTACTTAATTAACTCGTCACTAAATGTGTTATTAACATTGTTCTTTTTTCATCAAAAAATAATAAAGCAATAAACAAAATAAGTGGTGGAGTAAAATGGAACAAATTAAAATATACAAGTAGCAATTTGATTTATATTTTTATACGTTTGCTCTCTTTAGTCAAAAATTTACGATAACTGATAATTTGACTTGGTTAGAAGCGCGAGGCTGGTCTCAAGCTAAAATTTTTTTTACTAAAACCTCAAGCTAAAATCACTTTTATTAAAATAAAATGTTTTTCTCAATACGCAGGTATATTGTAAAAGTAATTAAAATACAAAAGCAATTTTCTGTCAAGAAAAAAATGTTAAAAGGATAGCTATTATGTTTTACTTACTGTTATTACTGCAATATGTTTGTACGTAACATATTGCAGCATAATGACAAAACATTTTTATTCAAGTAAGAGTCATAGCCTAGCTTGTCACCCGTATATCTGTTGTCAGCATGGTCGTAGCATGCCTACCAACGTGTACGAAAGATACCGATATAAGAACTGTGCGTGCTCGAGTTCTGCTCCGCTCGCACTGCTGACTCTCTTCACTGTTCGACGCGCGCATACGGAACATACGAACTCGGGTGCGCACAGCTGTTCATTTGACTTTAATAACGCAGGACCTCTTTCTATGCATGTAAAAATAGTGGGGCGATCTACGAGCGTCAATACCGCATGGGCACCGGCGTCATACGGCAACGACCATAGGAGCGTCGGCATCCTCTCCGTCAGTGGTCTTCTTCTTTACTGTGTCCGATGATACGACGTCACATTATTAGCCATCGAGTACATCTCAGGTAATACGCTGGCGTTTTATACCTTTACGCTGTTTAGCTGATGCGGTCTAATTGTTTTTCAAGTTGCAAGTTACCAAAAATTACGATGTTCTTCTTCCTTGTCTCTGTTCTCCAGGTAAGATTTAGAGGTCCGATTAATTTATTAGACCGTTGTTACCATTGGTAATAAAAATCAGGCATTTTCTCCTATAGAATTTCCTATAGGAATTCCTATAATATTTTGCAGAAAAAATCATGCATTGTTTCCTATAGATTTTCTTATAGGAATCCTATGAAAATCCTATAGGAGTTCTATGCAAACTTATAGGAAATCCTATAGAATCTCTATAGGAATTCCTACAGGTTTTTTTCGTAAGGGAATTATACGCTGTCATATTAATTACTTGTAGATCTCGTCTCTGCTTAATATTAAATATGAACCAATTAGCTTTGCGGTCTACAAGTAATCAATCGACTGAGTAGCGCAGCGCTTATACTTTCTCCCTAAAATGTCCCCGCTAAACTTATGTAGTTTCTGTAGTGACTATGGAGAGCTTTTTTAGAAGTTAATTCCTTGGCGGCCGATGGCCAAAAATCTTTGTAATGAAACATTGAAAATCCCATAAGACGAATTTTTCCATGTTAAAGTGATTTTGAAGAAGTTGTAAGGAGTTTCTGCATAAATTCATAAGGTTCTACAGGAATAGTGTATGGATTCTGTAGAAATTGTGAAAAAATCCTACAGAAATTGTAGAGAGCTTTTGCAGAAACTGTGCAGAGCTTCTGCATAAATTATGGAGAATTTCTGCATAAGTTCTGCAGAAATGTTAGCCCAGAAATTCTGCATAATATGTATATATTTTATCGAAAATTTTCCTGCATAATATTTACAAATTTTCTATAGAAATTCTCTGCACAAATTCTGCAGCAATGACCTGCAGAAAATGAGGAAATTCATGCAGAATTTCTGCAGGACTTTCTGCATATTTACTAAAGACTTTCTGCATAATTTCTGCAGAAGTTTCAGCAGAAATTATGCAGGAACTCTGGAGATGTTATTCAGAAATTATGCAGAAGCTATGCAGAAACCATGCAGAAAGTCCTGCACAAATTCTGCAGAGAGTTCTGTAGGATTTTTTCATAAGGACGCGCTACCAAGCACAAGAGACGCTTCGTAGCTAAGCCCAGTTGCCCTAGCGCAAGCACCTTGATTATATCTTAGAGTCAAGTGCCACAAGTCAAGGTCATTTTGAATTATATTGAGTCACGGCTGAAAGTTTCTATATTTTATTAAAGTTCCAAAGTTAATTTTTCAATTGAATAAACTTGAAAGTACAATTTAATTCTCTGGAGTTCGAGTTTTCATTTCAAAGTTCCCGCAGCAGTTCCATGCGCTTTAGCGCTTTATCGAACAACGAACCCACAATCTTACTGGTCAACGCGGCGACCATTGCAAAAGCACCTTTCTGCTCTCGGACCCCGACTCGGATCGTAACAACTAATCAAGTTTTCAAGGCCCGAATTGATAGACACTGAGTCGGGCTCAAGTACGGTATATATACACTAAAGCATGTCTTCAAATCTTACTTGAGTCCGACTCACGTCTCACTTACGACTATGAATTCGGACCCATGAGCGAGTCCACATAAGAGGCACAGGCCTGTGCTTTTGTGCTTTTGTGCTAAGCGAAAAAAAATAGTTGTCCGACATCTAGCATACTCGTTAGCCTGCGACAGTGTACTTAGGCGATGAACGCCGAGCCCGAACACCAGCAAATAAAATAATTATTAATCTCCTCTCTCTTCCTCTCGCTCTTGTCACACTTACCATCCAAAAGGAGATTCCGCTGTGACGTCGTAACTGGGCAGGCTACGATGATGAAAAGGTTGGGGAAGGTGGTCTCGCAAAATAAATACTCAAATGCTAACTCCAATTATACTCTCATTTTATTCAAACTAAACACTAACTACACTTGTCTCTTTTTGCTTACGCAAGCTCGCACAGAATCGTCGCGGCGAGAGCCCCGGAATTACACGCGAATTCCCTCCCTCTCTCTCTCCCTCTCTACGAATATCTAACCGCGCTCTCGGAACATCGCCGCAGTGCGTTTCCACGAATTGTCGCCCGCGAACTCACTCTCACACTGTCTCTCTCCACCTGGTCGCGCGCGCAACGAACGCACGAACTCGTCTGTCACCGAACTTGAATTCTGCGAATTCACTGGCCCGCGTACACGAATCACTCTCTCTCTCTATCTCTCTCTCTCTCCACTCTCTCTCTTTCCACGCAAAAGCGATTTCTCTTGACGTGATTTTGAGAACCGTCGCGCACACCTATCTCTCTCTCTCTCTCTCCTCTCTCACTCGCCACGCAGCGTGAATCCTCTAGGCGCGATTCCGAGAATCGCAGCGCCTGCTAGTCTCTCTCTCTCTCTCTCTCCTCTCTCTCTCTCTCTCTCTCTCTCTCTCTCTCTCTCTCTCTCTCTCTCTCTCTCTCTCTCTCTCTCTCTCTCTCTCTCTCTCTCTCTCTCTCTCTCTCTCTCTCTCTCTCTCTCTCTCTCTCTCTCTCTCTCTCTCTCTCTCTCTCCACTTACCTTCTTCTGCACCACGGAGCGTTCGGCGATCGTCTCCGTCTTTCATGGTCTCTCGCGAGTTGTCAAAACCGGGAACATATAAAGAATATTCCTCCCCTTTAGCTCCCGAATTAACCAATCAATATACGGCCGTTCAACTCGGTGCGCCACGAATCCAGCGAGAGGAAGAGGCATTTGGGGCGAAAATACTTCGTGACAACCCATTCCTGAAGATTAACATATCGAACTTCTGCCATGGGTCATGAGTGTACTAGATATCGGACAACTAGTTTTTTTCGCTTGGTACGAAAGAACAAAAGCACAGACCTGTACCTCTTAGGGCTCGGACACTTAAAAAAGAACAGTGCACAGACACAAGAAATAGCATTCATTATATATATATATATATATGAGGAACTGCTTGTTGTTCCTCGCTGTTCTTGATATATATAGATATACAACCAATGCTATTTCTTGTGTCTATGCACTGTTCTTTTTTAAGTGTCCGGACCCTTAGGTACAATATACATAAGAGCCGTGTCATGCTGTGTCGTGTTGTTCCTTGCCGTGCCGTGCCTTGAGGCTAGGACACTTAAAAAAGAACAGTGCACAGACACAAGAAATAGCATTGGTTGTATATCTATATATATCAAGAACAGCGAAGAACAACGAGCAGTTCCTCATATATGTAGATATACAACCAATGCTATTTCTTGTGTCTGTGCACTGTTCTTTTTTAGGGGCTTTGCACGCTAAAAGCATAACGCAAAGGAATAAGGAATAAGAGGGCATAAGGTGGACATAAGGTACTTATGCTCCGCTTATTCCTCCTATGCCCGTGTTGTGTACGCAACGGATCGTGCATAACCCCTAAATTGCTTGTTTTGGAGTAAGTTTTTTAATAATAAATTGCAAGTAAACATTTACCTCTTCATCCATTGTTCAAAAATGTCTACACTATAAATTATTATAAAAATAATCACTAAATGATTAAGAAGAAAACTTTTCTCACTTCTGCACGTTGAAATGATAAAATACAAAAGCCCCTCAAGTTTTATTGTTTTGTCAACTTTTTACATCGTAACCAATTAGAGTCAATTAATAATTACAGTAAGCTATTTCATTTCGAAAACTTTACTCCAAAAAAATCGAGAGCTTATGCACGTTTCGTTGCGTACACAACACGGGCATAAGAGGAATAAGCGGAGCATAAGTACCTTATGTCCACCTTAGTCCCTCTTATTCCTTATTTCTTTGCGTTATGATTTTAGCGTACAAAGGCCCTTAAGTGTCCTAGCCTTTGCTCTTGCCGTGTCTTGCCGTTTCGTTCCTATTTCTGTCTGTTTATAAACATGTATTCTATATCTCTGGTGGAACGAAACGGTAAGGGACGGCAGCAGCAAGACACGACTGACGACACGGCAAGGGTAAGGCAAGGCGCAGCACGACATAGCACGACACGGCTCTTATGAACATTGTCCCTTATGTGGACTCGCTCTAAGTTGTCTTATGATTGGTCAACGTCGAATACGTTGTTTCTATTGTTACGATCCGAGTCGGGGTCTTCAAGCAGAAGGGCGTTTCTGCAATGGTCGCAGGGTTAACCAATTAGAATTTGGGAACGTTGCTCAATTAAGCGCTAAAGCGCACAGAGTTGCGGGAACTTGAAATAAAACTTCAAACTCGATGAATAACTTAAACCTTGACTTTATTAAGTTAATTAATACTTTTGATACTTGAACAATAAGCGAACTGTCTTTATAAGCGCAGCTCGATATAAACTTAGTCTGGCGAAGCCAGATTACGCGTAATGACGCAATACAGTAACAAAGCCAGAGTACTTTGCCACTTCAGACTACAGCTCAACGGCGCAACATACACAGGGCAAGCCCTAGTGTAGCAGAATACCAAGCTAGTTGGTATGATCGATTATAGAGCTTCTGGGCGCAATATGCACAAGTGCAGCAGAATACTAAGCTAGTTAGCAAGACCCAGGTCTTCAAAGACTGACTGGACGTCGGTGGCGCAGCTCCTTTTATATCCTGGACGCGGACCTTTGTCCGTTAATGGGAGGAGCCAGGCTCTCTGGTGGCGAAATGTTGAATCTTCTTGAGGTCTATTCCGAGGCCTGTAGGTGCCTAGAAGGACCGAGAGCTTCCCTCTCTTTTCTCAATCATGGCGAGCTTAGTGGTGGGGGAACCTTAGTGGATGCTCAGATTCTGGCCGAAAATCCCTTCCCGGCTTGCAGCGGGTGTGTCTGCCTCTTGATTGGTTCCCCTCCGTAGACTGCTACGCTCTGATGTAGTAGCTCTCGGTTGGTAGGGAGAATAGTACGATGTAGAGGCTGTAGGGCACCAGGTTGCCCCAGAGGCCTCCCCTACTCTGAGGTAGAGGGAGTGGAGAGAGTGGCGGCGGAGGGGCGTCAGACCCGAAAGTAGGGTCGAGAGCGCTGAGCGGCGAATGACGGTTGATGGTGGAGAGGGGTTACTTGTCTCTGATTGGCTGCTCCTCTGCTAGCCGTTACGCTCGTAGCCCCATGAGCTGATGCAACGTTGTCCAACGTATTCCAAGAGTTGTTGACTGTTGATGACTCATAGTTCGTTCCTTGCCGTGTTCAACCATCGTGTATTCCAGGGGCCTTTTGCTAATGGCCCTTCTCCGAATTGTTTATGCGCTGCTGAGCCGTTGGCTAATGGATTCCAGGAACTGATTGACCGTTGATTGCCGTGGTGCTGGCTCTGTCCTCCTATAAACAGAGCTTTACCCTACCTGAGCGAGCTTTTCCCTAGCTATCATTATTATTACAGTCGTCTCGTAATTATTATTTATTATCGAAGTAGTTATTAGGTTCATTGCAGATTACTGCCGTTTATTTAGTTTTATGCTAATCTCAATTTGTTCGTTAACGCGTTGACCTTGCTATTGATAGTTGAATTATACGGGAGCAATTACTATTTGTTAAGTTAATAATTTCATTATCACTTGTTTATTGTCAATTTCTATTCGGGTTATCATTAATTGTTTATGACTTAGTTAATTAACTAATTAATATATAAATTAATCTTTGGCATTTATTTAAATTATCCTATTATTTATTTGTCGGAATGTTCTGGAATCATTGTAGAGTGACCCTAAATACAGCGATACTCGTTCGCGTGAACGCAGTTCATAAAAATAGCGTCCATAAATTTTTGCTATTCCCGCTTCTGTTGAAAATCCTTCTTTTTCATCATTCTCAAAAGTTTACGTCTGTATATATCTGCACTCCCGCTTTGATGCAGTCATATTTGATATGCTTTTTTTGCGATTGAAATTCTTAGTGTTTTTTCTACTTACAGAAACTGCTTGAAATTACCTGTTCCTTTTTTAGTTCATTTATTTTTGCAAAACTTTATAGGTGTTCGGTTCTTTCGAAGTTCTTGATCATAGTCACTGATTGCCTTCATAAAGTCAATGGCTAGTTTTTTAAAAACCTTACAAGAATTTAAATTTTCATAATAAAATATCTTTGGTCTCTTTGAAAAAGAAAAAACTAATTAAGAATGTGAATTTTAAAGGTTTTTTTAGAGGGTCATATCAATCATTTATGACTTTAGTTATTGCTGTACATTTACGAAGAAAAAATACAAGTCTTACAAAATATAAAAATATTCTACATCTGAATTTTCTTTTTTTGTAACTGTAAGTATATAATTTCCAGTCACAATGCCTTATGATAAGAAAGCAGATTTTGAAAAACAAGCATGGGCCTGGACGTCAAATACAACTCCAGATGAAATCACAAAAAGTCATCTTGAATATGCTTATCGAATAGGGCCAGTTACTAAGAAATGTAGAAGCTGCAAGTAAGATTTTATATGACATACTAGAATTATTCATTAAAAATACCATGAATATTGATCTATCATAAAATTATTCTATTTCCATATGACAAAATAGTTTCACCTATTTTTAATGTATTACAGGAAAAACTGTATAAGTAATCCTCGATGTTTCACTGGATTAGGAGAAGAGTTTTATATCAAATCACAACCAATTAAAGTTGCAACACTTGAAAGTTCTTTAAGAGAATTAAGAGATCCTTCAGAGTATGTAGGTCTGATGAACCTTGGTGCAACTTGTTATGTTAATAGTTTAATTCAAGTTTGGTTCCATAATGAAGATATGAGGTAAATGATGTTAAAACGTCAATTATTGTCAGATGCAATCTATGTTGAAGAATTAAGTCATATAAAACATTTATTTTTCAGAAAAATAATATTTAAGTGGAATATTGAGGATGATCCAGATGAAAAGCTTAAGATGTTACAAGCTGAGGCAGAAAATCAACCTTACACTCCAGGAACAGCAGTTGGTCAATTGCAGTATATTTTTGCTATGATGCAATTTGGAAATCACAAATATCTTGATCCAATCAATTTGGCATCTGCATTAGGCTTAGACTTAACAACTCAACAAGATGCACAGGAATTTTCAAAGCTTTTATTATGTCATATTGAAGTAAAATTTCAACAAAATTCTGAACTAACAAGTATGTTACAAAAGTTAACACAAGGACAATATAGCTATATTAACTGGTAAATTTTGATAAAAGTTTTTGTTATTTTTACGTATATTTTATTTTCTAAAATTATTTCAATGTCTAAAATTGCACTGATTTCTGACAGTTGCAAAACTTGTGGGACTGAACATAAAACGTCAACTACATTTTATGAGCTGGATCTTCAGCTTGCGCCAACTTTGAGCGAAGCTATTGATAAATATTTAATAGAAGAGAAGTTAACTGGTACTAATCAATATTATTGTACTACATGTAATAATAAGCAAGATGCAACTAGATTTATTAGATTAGATTCTTTACCAGATACTTTAAACATTCAGTTGCTACGTTTTGTATTTCAAAGGTAATCCTTTATTGCTGTAATACTAAACAGAATCTTTAAAAAAATGTATTTTTTTCTTGTTATAACAATAATAATAATACTATCATTGTTGTTGTTACTGTTATTATTATTGTTATTATTAATTCTTATTACAATTTTGTGTATCTGTGCATACATGTGCATTTATATATAATATATGCCTCATAATATAAAAATAATGGTTTAGGATCTCTGGGCATAAAAAGAAATTATCAACATCAATTCAAATCCCAGAAGAATTAGATATGTCAGAATATTTAAGATGTGCGCCAGGAACACATATGTTTACTTTAGTAGCAGCATTAAATCATAAAGGTAGTTCTGCACACTCAGGACATTTTAGTGCCAATATTCGTAATGCTAATGGAGAATGGTTTGAATTCAGTGATGATAAGATAGAAAAAATGGAAAGTAATCGAATTGAAGATGATACTATTCAAGGTAAAATTTCTTATTTTGTATTAATCTTTTAATTGCATTAGTGTCAATTATAAAATTTATGAAACTTTGAATGTTATAATTCTATAGAAAATGGGAAAGGTGGTAAACGAGGCCGAATACCAAAAGGATTCTTTTCATCGAATACTGCTTATATGTTAGTTTATAAAAGAATTACTTATGTAGATAATTCTAAGAAACTGATCACAAAAAAAATCAACTATTCCACATTTAATCATATTGTTGATTTACAAAATCCTTCCGTTACTTTGATACGGGACCCTATAAATATTGCAATGAAAGGTAAAAGATTGTCTAAAGAAAACTGCACTGAGGCGAATTCACATGTAGTAGAGAAAAAGACAAAATTTGAATTGGATATGCGTGAAACTAAAAATCATTGTATCAATAAACAAATTTCTAGCAATGGAGCTTATGCAAAATTTGATAGAATTAATGGTGAAATTGGTGGCAATCATGAACTTAAAAAATTTGTGAAGAATCCCAAAGGAAAAATGGATTTTATGGCAATGAGTTGCCATGAACGCGAACAAATTTTAGAGGTATTACTTTATAGTAATATAAATATCTTTTCTTTATACAGAAATAAATAGTATATTATGTAACATAAGTGTAAAATGCGATTTTACACTTGCATGCTGATCGCTGCATCCGAGGGTTGTTCAAAAATATAGTGTTTTACTCCCCGATATCGAGGTGTAAAATACTAATTTTATACTCACTGTTGCAAAAAAAATAATAATAAGTTTATTTTATAATGACTTATTCTTAAGAGCTTAACAAATTATAATTTGTAAATTAAATATGACAGTAAATTCTATATCTCTATAAAGATTCAATTTTTAATGCAAATATTTATTTTATTTATCACAAAAAAACTTTTGCTAATATATTTATTGACTTATATAATTTAATTCATTTATATTTTTAGATTGAATTTGAGAAATGGGGTTTAAGTCTTAAAATGCAGTATTTAATTCGACGTGATAATGAAGCTCATGAGTTAAGTTTACTTGCTCAGCAACAAGGAAAGGTAGTAATACCAAAATAGTTTGGAATTTAAATAAAATTGCGTATTTCATTTTAATGTTTTCTATTTAGCTAAAAGAATTGGAAGAACAGAATGAAAAACGTCAATTAGTTATAGATTTCTATAAAATGATTTCCACAACCACTGTTTATAGCGAATACCGATGGATTCCAACAGAATGGTTTATAAATTGGTTAAAAGGAGCACGAAAATCAGATAAAGATGCGCCAAAAACTATACAGCCAATTGATTGCTCTATTTTAAGATGTCCTCATGAGAAATTTGATCCTTTAAAAGCAAATAAAGCTAAATGCATACCACTCTGTGCTGCAAAACTACTGTATAATAAATATGATGGTAAAAATGAATTTACTGAAGAATCTTTATGTGACTCTTGTGTCAAAAAACAGTGTAAAAAGTTACGTTTTAAAGAAGATTTAGAAAAAGATTGTAAAGAAGTTTACGAAGTTTTAAAAAATATTAAACATTTGTAAGTTTTTAAGTTACTTATTATAATGATATAAAATCTTTTCATTCATAATTTATGTGATTTAAGTTTAGAATAACCATTAATCTTGCATTATATTTTATTACTATTTTTTTTACTAGTTCTGAAGGATATATTGTTGGCACAGAATCCTTACGATCTTGGAAAAGTTTGGCAATGAAAGATTTCCTTCGCAATGTGGATAACAGTCAATTTGAAGATAAAGATGAAGAAGAGAATATGAATTTTAATGAAGATTTATTATGTGAACATAATTCGCTACGCACTCTAGATTCAAAAAGAAAGATTGTTCCCAAAAGAGTATGGGAAACATTGAAAACATATTTCCCACATTGCAAAGAGTATCTGTCTACTGCATCAGCATGCTTTATTTGTGAGGTATATTTTTATATATATATATATATATATATAGATATATATACATATGCACAAATAACGTTGTAATAATTAATTGGAAGAGTATAAAGGATTAGCAATCTTTTAATTATGGTTGAAGTCCTAGTTTCTGTCAATGTTTCAAATATTACTGCCAGTATGCCCACGTACTCTATCAATAATAAGTTCTTATGTCTTTGCTGATAATTAACAATGAAATAAGTACATAATAAAATTTTTAAGAGCAATTGAAAATAGAAAAAAATACTATTATCTAACAAACTTACAATATAAAAATAAATAATAATAAGTTCTTATGTCTTTGCTGATAATTAACAATGAAATAAGTACATAATAAAATTTTTAAGAGCAATTGAAAATAGAAAAAAATACTATTATCTAACAAACTTACAATATAAAAATAAAAAATACATTTATTATTTAAAAATTTGAATACTTCTCACTTAGGAAAACTTGATTCTGGCAAAGAAGACAAAGGAGTTTGATAAAGTTAATGCAAAAAATCAAAAAGATAAATTATATGATTTATATTATGAAAAAAATAGGCACAAAATTTTAGATTCTTTGAAACCTGGTCAGATTTGTTACATAGTTGGAAGAGATTTTCTAGATATTTGGCGTTCATTTATTAGGTGAGTAATTGGAATAATTAAAATATAATTTTATTTGTTGATAGAAAATGTGCGTAATAAATGACTCAAATTTATTTATATATAACACAATTTGATGCTTTTCATTACAAGCTATTAGAAATATTCTTGATTTATACAATGTCCAAAAATGATTTTCTGTAGAATATTTCTACTAAATTTTCGGTATTATCGTAAAAATTTATAAACTTTTTATTTTATGAATTTAATAAATTATAATTCGAAAACTTTTTTACTAAGAATTTTTATGATGAAAAGTGGTTAAAAGTTAAATACCTGCAGCTATATATACATGTACGTACATGATATTAAACTGTTTAACATATATTTCTTGTTGAATTATACACTATTGAAGAGAAATTTGAAGAAAAATTTTCATATTGAAGAAAAACTTCATAAAAGTCACTTAGCTAATGAAAAAACTTAGAAAATAATAGTGCATAATGTTTCAATTAATTTAATTTTTAACTTAAAAATTAACAAAAATGTTTGTAATAATAATTCTACTTTATTAAAACCTTTGTTACACTTTTTGTAGACCTTCTAACGTCAGTAAGAAGAAAGCACTCTGGCAAACAAACCTCTATTGAAAAATTAAATGGATAATTTTGCAATCTTTTAGGAGTTGCAGTGAATTCTGAAAAGAGTTTTATTTTGGCATTGTTGCATGTTGAAACAAGGATCAGCCTATAAGGTCCTCTGTTTCACCAATGTATAGGCAAGTTGGAGAGCAAAAAAATTTTTGCTGTGGTAGAATGAGTATACTTGATCTCCTCAGTTTTTGAATTTGCAATTAGTTGTTCTGGTCTGACTGGTCAGTTTTAGAACTATCTGTGTAGAAAAAAAGATGAGTGTAAAACAGTTATAGTGATGAGTAGATGTGTTTACTAAACGATAAGTTAGTTATTAAGTACACAATTGTAATGATTTACGTTTATAATCGATTTATTCATGTAGTAAATGAAATATTATATATAATCATAGTTTACGATGCGTATTAGAAAAATGATTCGCTCGCAGTTTATGATATATACGCAAAACGTTGATACAAGAAATCCCATGGTACGCCAATTACTAATGATATATAGAAAACTGTGGAAATGCTAATGAGCAGTGATCATCGACCTACTGTTACTAGCTGCGCTGAGAGATGTACGAGACCCCTCTGGTCGTGCACGCTACGTCAGAGTCTCCGTCCACAGGCTGGCTCGCCCCATCTAGTAAAACTTAGGCGGCGATCCTCCCTCCTTATGATGACCTGGTTGCAAATATTCAGCTGGTTTCCACCTGAATTTCCACCTGAATTTCCACCTGAATTATCACCTGAATTTTCACCTGAATTATCACCTGAATTTTCACCTGAATTTTCACCTAAAATTCACGTAAAATTCATGTGAAACCCATGTGAGATCGATCCAAATTTTATGTGATTTTCTAGTGGATTCAACGTGTCAAAAGTCCAAAATATCACATGAATTTTTTGTGAAATTTACGTCGTTTCACCCGATATACACGTGAACTTCACCAGAGATCAATTATAGCTTTGTTATTGTATTATCCTTCATACAACGGAATTTCACATGAATTACAGGAGATTCTTTTTTTAACTTCACGTAGGTTTCTGGTGATAAACATGAGTTTTAGGTTCAATTCAACTGAAGAGACTGTTAGACGGAGGTGAAATCAACCTGTAAACCACATGAAATTCAGCTGGAAAAGGATAACAGGAGAACGGAGCCATAATTAATTTCTGGTGACATACACGTGAATTTTAGGTTAAATTCACATCATTATTAACCGAATTTTTCACCTGATTTTTCACGTGATTTTTCACGTGATTTTTCACCTAAACAAGTGCAGTAAACCGGAACCTTCCGGATATATAGTAAAGTGTGCGTTGTAAGGGTGGACGGGCGCGGCTTCACCCACCCACTCCATATTAACATACTATGCGGCTCTGACAGCACCGGTCTTACGTATTGTGAGACCTGGGGTAAATATTTATTGCGGGGCCTACTTAAGGGGAGGATTTTCTTAATGAAATTCAGAATTGTTTGAAAAAGTACAAATATATTGTCAAAAAATTACAAATGTAGCCAAGGGAGTCGATGTATACATAAAAGCGATTATTTAAATAATTTTTAAATCCAAGTAGGCGGGGGATATGAGGTCCGCGCATGTTAGGGAATTACGTAGACGTGCAACAATAAGCAAGACAATTATTATTTAAAAAATTTTAAACCCAAGTAGCCGGGGGATATGAGGTCCACGCATGTAAGGGAGTCATGTAGACATGCAACAATAAGCAAGACAATTATTTAACAGGTTCGTTACTGACAATGTGTAAGGTTTTTTACTCCCCCATCCTACGCAATAAACTTGTTAATGATAATGTATACATCAATGTCAATATGAAATATTATTTTAAATCTTGGAATCAGTATTTCGTTGAATATAATATATCTTAAAATCAAATTCCACAGAATGAGAAAAACATGATTTAAAAAAGTTTTATTTAAGGGGGTTAGTGCGGTAACATACAAGCCAAAAGTACAGCTGGTCGAACGCCGTACGCCTCACGCTCTCTCGAGTCTCCCCACTCTCAAAATTTCACGAGAGACTGTCCACGCACACATAGCGCCGCTTCATCTGTGTGTACATACACATAGAAGCGCTACGTCTGTGTAGACACACACGCAGCGAGCCTTCGTTTGTTTACACGCACACAAGGACACGCGCGGCGTCGTCTACCCTGAGGCTACGTACTTTAAACAACTGTATCTCGAAAACGGTGAAGCTAGGCTTCCTGAAATTTGCAGAGGACATTCAAAGTATTGTTCTTAGTAACATATCTCTTTTTCTTTCAAGTCTTAAGAAAACTTTCCAAGTTATTGACGAAAACGTTCATTTTTTTACATTTCATGACGACGGTCCCATAAGACACCGTGTTAAATTTCGTAACTTTGGGAGCTTATATCTCACAAACGGGGAAGCTAGGCTTTCTGAAATTTACAGATACTGCGTATAATAGTAATATGAGTCTACCCTGCAAGTTTCAAGAAATTCTTAAGAAAAGCCAATATCGCACTAACCCCCTTAAGTGTCGAACCGTTCGATGTGATAAAGTACGGATAAACGCATAAGCGGCATGAGTCGTATTTGACTCATGTCGTAGCGAACCTGTTAAACAATATTTAAATCCAAGTAGGTGGAGGATACGAGGTCCACGTATATTAGGGAATTACGTAGACGTGCGACGTAAGCAAGACGATTATTTGAATAATTTTTAAACCCAAATAGCTGGGGGACGTGAGGTCCAAGCATATTAGGGAATTACGCAGACGTGCAACAATAAGCAAGACAATTATTTAAACAATTTTTAAATCCAAGTAGGCGGGGAATACGAGGTCCACGCATATTAGGGAATTACGTAGACACGCATTAATAAGCAAGACTATTATTTAAATAATTTTTAAACCCAAGTATCCGGGGGATGCGAGTTCCAAGCATATAACGTTGTTACGTAGACGTGCGACGTAAGCAAGACGATTATTTGAATAATTTTTAAACCCAAGTAGCCGGGTGACGCGAGGTCCACGAATATGAAGGAGTTATGAAGACATAAAACAATAAGTAAAACGATTATTTAAATAATTTTTAAACCCAAGTAGCCGGGGGACGCGAGGTCCACGCATATTAGGGAATTACGTAGACGTGCAACATTAAGCAAGACAATTATTTAAGTAATTTTTAAATTCAAACAGGCGGGGGATACGAGGTTCACGCATATTAGGGAATTACGTAGCCATGCATTAATAAGCAAGACTATTATTTGAATAATTTTTAACCCAAGTATCCGGGGGATGCGAGTTCCAAGCATATAACGTTGTTACGTAGACGTGCGACGTAAGCAAGACGATTATTTGAATAATTTTTAAACCCAAGTAGCCGGGTGACGCGAGGTCCACGAATATGAAGGAGTTATGAAGACATAAAAGAATAAGTAAAACGATTATTTAAATAATTTTTAAACCCAAGTAGCCGGGGGACGCGAGGTCCACGCATATTAGGGAATTACGTAGACGTGCAACATTAAGCAAGACAATTATTTAAGCAATTTTTAAATTCAAGCAGGCGGGGGATACGAGGTTCACGCATATTAGGGAATTACGTAGCCATGCATTAATAAGCAAGACTATTATTTGAATAATTTTTAACCCAAGTATCCAGGGGATGCGAGTTCCAAGCGTATAACGGAGTTACGTAGACGTCAGACGTAAGCAAGACGATTATTTGAATAATTTTTAAACCCAAGTAGCCGGGGGGCGCGAGGTCCACGAATATGAAGGAGTCATGAACACATGAAACAATAAGCAAAACGATTATTTAAATAATTTGTGTACCCAAGTGGTCGGGGGACGCGGGGCCCACGCATATAAGGGAGTCAAGTTATAGTGGTTAAGAATTTTGGAAATAAAAGTCTTGCTTACGTCGCATGTCTACGTAACTTTGTAATATGCGTGGAACTCGCGTCCCCCGGCTACTTGGGTTTAAACAGTACATTATGTAACGAGGGGCTAAAGTCGCAGATTATTCCCGCGGGTGAGTTCACTGCCCGAGCGAGCGTAGCGAAGCGAGATGTGGTTTTTCGTAGCGGCCACATCCACTGTGGCCATTTCATAGATTTGAAAAGTTATTTTGTATTAATGTGTTATATAATTTTGTTAGTTTGAACCCAATTCACCATAAAAGTAAAAAATTAGACTATGTTACATTATTCTCGCATGTGCGGGAATGAAGTACTTTATAGAGGGATTCAGATGCCACTTTTGCGCCGCTTCTCAGGCTATAAAGGGCCATTATAGTAGAGATGGGAATAAAATTATTTAAATAATTGTTTTGCTTATTTTTTCATGTCTACATGACTCCCTTATATACGTGTACCTCGCATCCCTCGGCTACTTGCGTTTAAAAATTGTTTAAATAATTGTCTTGCTTATTGTTGCACGTCTACGTAATTCTCTAATATGCGTGGACCTCATATCTCCCGGTTACTTGGGTTTAAAAACTGTTGAAATAATTGTCTTGCTTATTGTTGCACGTCTACGTAATTCCCTAATATGCATGGATCTCATCCCCCGCCTACTTGGGCTTAAAAATTATTTAAATAATCGTGTTGCACTTCTACGTAACTCTTTTACATATGGAGACCTCACGTCCGCCGCCTGCTTGGGTTTAGAAATAATATTAATAATTGTCTCTCTTAGTTTCGCATATCTACGTAACTCCGTTGTATGTGTAGACCTTGCGTCACCCACGTACTCGTGCGCTCGCCGTTTGAACGCGCGCGCTATACTCATGCAGCTAGAGCCGCTCGAGCGCCCAATCCATCAACATAGGAAACGCCGCTTCCTACTTTTCTCCCCTATCCATGTACGATTGACTAAGCGGCCTGTTTCGTGGCCTTGGCCACGCGGCCCTGTTGCCCTAAGGCCACGCGGCCCACCGGGGGCCTGATTCTAAAAATGTCTCACACTCGAGACATTTTTAGAATCAGGCCCCGGGAGCTCTCCCGAATTCCCTATGGTCAGTCCGGGCCTGTATTGCGGGGCCCCTATCAGCGCGGGGCTCGGCGCGTCTGCCCCTCTCGCCCCGCCCTAAGACCGGCGCTACGGTTACAATATTTACATAATATATAACGCAGTAATTTAGGTGAAAAATTATGTGAAAAATTATGTGAAAAATCTGATGAAATGAACCTAAAACTTACGTGATTTTCCCCAAAAATTGAGGTGAACATTATCAGAAATGAATGATAGCTTCGTTATCCTGTTATCCTTTTCCAGCTGTATTTCACGTGGATTTCGAGTTCATTTCACCTATGTCTCACGTTGTCTTCATATGCATTGATCCTAAAATTCAGATGATTATCACCAGAAATCTACATGAAGTTCACAAAAAAATTTCTCGAAAATCAATTAAAATTCTGCAGGATAAAGGATAATATGATAACAAAGCTATAATTTATTCCTGGTGAAGTCAACACGAATATCAGGTGAAAACTTCGTGAAAAACACATAAAATTGATCTGACGTTTTTGGAATTTTGACATGTGAAATTCAGTAGACAATCACATAAAATTTGGGTAAATCTCACATGGGTTTCACATGAATTTTACGTGAATTTTAGACGAAAATTCAAGTGATAATTCAGGTGGAAATCCAGGTAAAAATCAGCTGAATATTTGCAACCGGGGAATCATTCTAAAAAATTAATCTCACGTAAAACAATATAATGCATGCTATAAAAATACTGAAGACACTCAGCGATGTAGATATTGAATGAACCTTAATTAAAGTTTGGAAATTTCACGGATTTCGTTGATCGAAGGCAGACGCCATTCTGATCGAAGTCTGGTAACGTCGAAAAAACTCGCTCGTCCGGTACGTTTCGGCCCGTCCGATTTAGTCGGTCGATCGATCGCTCGCTGCTTCCATAACACACACACACACATATATATACACGGTGACCCATTTTAATCGCCGCACCCGGATTTCTCGGAACCTAAGCCAGATAGAGAAAAATGGTTCAAACAAAAGTTATAGGGGACAAAGGGGGCCACATAATGGCGCTAACGTCTTTGACCTTGAATTTGACCTTTGAGGTTATTTAAAGGTTAAAGTGGTTTTTTCATATGGAAACACCTAGTTTTGAACCCGGATTCGGAAAGAGCGGGAAATTTTACGTTCAAAATCATGTTGAGAAATTTTTTTCAAGGTCATTTCAAAGTCAAATCTAGGTCAAACTCAGAAAAGTCCGTTTAAAATCGTTTTTTTTCACGAACCACAGGCTAAGCTGCTTCAAATTGATCGTAGGCTTAATAGAGGAACCCACACACCTAAAACTTAGACATCCTAGTAAACAAAACTCAAACTCGCACATCCTAACCCCATACACTTCATGCCCTCACATGCTGAACTGTTACACCCCGGTCCCACAACCATACCCCACACCCCCCAGTCCCACACAGTGGGGTATCCCCCCTACTCGCTCCCCTCGTCAACCCCCATTTTTCGAAAGTGATTAAATTGTAAATTTTGTTCTATTTTTTTCACCCTAGACTTAAATAGAATGATACGTTTCATTTTAAGGTAGGCCTAATCCACTGTCTATGTCACTATACATTTTTAAAAACCATTAAAATTGTATGAGTTTATATTGAATCATATAAAAAAATTGAAACGAATTTAAAATGACCTGATGTACCTTTTGTATTACTTTTTCTTCTCATTTTCTTGAATATCACCTTTTAATTTAAAGTATATATTTTCGACAGAAAAAGAAATAATATTGATTCCAAAACCACGTATTCCACTATTTACGAGTGTGCTCTTTCGAATGGTGAGGTCTAAAGTGCAGTTGGATAGTCCCAACATGGTGGATTTTTAGTAAAAAATGACTAATAACAAAATCGTGACCAGCGACCTCGAACACCAATTTTCAGCAAAATCTAAGCTTTATTCGAACTTTTGACCACCATATTGGATACGCCATTTTCAATTCTGAAAGTCTGATAGCAAAATCGTGATCAGTGATCTCGAAAACCCCTGTATATCAATTTTTATCAAAATCTAAGCTTTTTTCGAACTTTTGAACGCCATATTTGATCCTACATTTTAAATTTGGAAAGTCTCATAGCAAAATCGTGATCAGCGACCTCGGAAACCCCTGTATACTAATTTTTTAGCGAATCCTAAGTTTTTTGCGAACTCTCACCGCCATATTGGATCCGCCATTTTAATTTCGAAAGTTTCATAGCAAAATTGTGATTAGGGACCTCGAAAACCCCACTGTATTTGAATTTCCAGCAAAATCTAAGCTTTTTGCGAACTTTCGATCGCCATATTTTGAATTTCAAAAGTCTGATATCAGGATCGTGATCTGTGACCTCGAAAACCCCTGTATACCATTTTTCAGCAAAATCTATAATTTCTTCGACCTTTTAAACGTCATTTTAAATTTCAAAAGTCTGATAGCGAAATTGTGATCAGCGACCTCTAAAACCTCTGTATACCAATTTGTAGCAAGATCTAAGCTTTTTTCGAATTTTTAACGGTCATATTGAATCGGCCATTTGGAATTTCGAAATTCTGATATAGCATGATCGCGATTAGCGACCTCGACCCCTGTATACGAATTTTGAGCCAAATCTAAGCTTTTTTCGAACTTTTGACCGCCATTTGGATTCTCCATTTTGAATTTCGATGGACTGATTGCAAATAATGACATTATTTTGCGGGGGCGCAAAATATGGTAAAATAGTGATTACTGGAACACTTACGACCACCTAACTCTTATACATATGATTTAAGAATAATTAATTGTTGTTTTTTTGTGAAATAAAAATTACAACCGATAGTTTATCCTTCGTTTAATTGATTTCACGAATAAAAAATGTTGTTAAAATATTATAAAAGTTTAAAAAATACATTTAATACGTAGTCTATTCACCCTTTAGTGGGACGCGATTTTTCACAATACTGGGACAATGTTAATCTTATGGGATAATCAAACTTCATCCTAAAGTGGGACAAACTGCCAGTAGTGGGACAATTTAAGGTTATATTAGTGAATATGTAATACTTGATTATAGTAAGTTTTCAACGTTCTGTCAATACTTGGCCATACATTAAGTAAGAAAATAAGGGTTTGATACGGCACTATAAATATTTATGTCAAAATCAAGGCAAAAGATACTATGTAAATACAGTCCTAGTATAGGCTACATGAGAAACTTTTCTTAATGTAGGACATCTAATTTTGAAATATATAATAATTAAAATCGTTATAATGAATATTTATTTTATTTATATACGTATTAAAAGTATATATTGTTATTTTGTTCATTATTCAGCGAAAATTCATAAATTAAGAAATCACAAAAGATATAATAACGCTCGTGGAAAGCAAGCAAAATGGCGAGTTCATACATGATCGATACACTGTATTGAAAGAGCACTGTTTATTATTTTTTCTTTTAAATACATAACTTTTTGAAATCAAAATAAATTACGTAATTGAATAAATTAGAACTTAAAAATGATTAATGAATTTTAGTTTTATGATCTAAGTTCATATGTATTAGATTATTAATAGTATTTATTACTGTCCCGGTATAGGGCACACCTTTTACGTTGTCCCAGTAATGGCTATTTTACAATACCTTAGTTGATCAAACTCTAAGAGATGTATGTTACAATGATATTCCGTTTCGTGTATGCTATAATGATATTCCGTTTGGTGATCATATTAGGGGGTGATTTTCGGCAAATTCTTCCAGTTATAAAATGTGGTCACAAAAATAGTACAATTGAATAAATAAAATTAAAAACTCAACGCGCCTACAACAGTACCTCAATGGTGATGAGGAGGTCGTTATCGCCCTCATAATATACCCGATAATATTATAATGAGCGTAATAAGTGGTCAACAGTGTGCTTTCCTGAAATGTTTTTTTTTTAGTTCGCATTCAAAATCTTACGTGAGGTTTCACGTTAGATCTTGCGATTCCGATCGCGGCGCTCGAAGCGATCGGACGTGTTCGCGCGCGCTCGAACCGCCTAGAGATCCGCCAGCGCATTTATATCTCTAATTATTTCAAATTCTCAACTGTTATTCAAATCTACAAATTTTATAAATTTTTTCATCAACTTCACGTCAAATCTTTATCTACCCACTCACTTCATATCAGTGTTGATCATCAATTTTATTCAAGTCATACCATGATGTTAATGTTGTTTTATAATATTTTAATGCTTTTGTTTTTTCATTTTCTTCAAAAACAATCTTTTGTTGATTTCAGTATGAACAGCGAGACGTGTTACAGTATGACTCCTTCCATATAAAGGAAAATTTTGTAAACGCCAAGCTGCATCTGTTGAACTTAAGGTAGTTGCATCCCAAGATGCAGATCGGTGTATGAAATAATTTTTATTTTACTTTGTTAGGAAATGAGGATCAGTATTGCTTGGAGTGATAAAAAGAGAGAATTCAAATAATATGACTGGTTTATTGATACTTAATATAATGATATATGGCGCTTCATAGCACCACGCGCGCGGTGGTCACGATTCAGCATACAGCGGTAGAGAGGACAACGCGTCGCTTGCTGCCGCTTCGGCTTACATCATACTCACGCATAAACTAGAGGGGAGGTATACATGTGTGCATTCGCTCTCTTGCTTGCGCGCTCTCGATATAGTTACACTCTATACGTATATCGTTACTCGATATAGTTAGTTATATAATATACATTTTTCCCTAGGTATAATGATATAGATGTACTAATTTCAACACGTCTCCTTACATTTATGTTGTACACTTCGACTTTTACGTATTTTACTAATTCTTACATTTCAGTTTAACATATCTTATTTAAGGCCGAATCCATCTCAAATCGGACGCCAGAGTATGCCTACCTCACCGATCATTTTGGAATCAAAGTACAGTACTCATTCAGAATACCGCCGTGCTCGGGCTTGTAGGAGAATGACTTTCTTGGAAAAACGGTTCCCCCACTCTAGTTTCAAGTCTCTTACTGCGGCGCGCAGTCGTGTTTCAAATCGCTCCTTCAGAATAATGCCGGAGAAATTCGCAAGTAAATATGAATATTACGTTGCATAGATTTATTTCAGGTAAGTATAAATATTACGTATTTATATATTTATAGTACATTAGGGTCACGTAACTTAATTGATATGTTTGTTTACATATACATAACGTAGATCAATTGTCAAATTGGAATGAATATATGTATGCACAATTTTTCAGTGTATCAAATGTAACGCTCTGCTGGGGATCAGGGCAGAGGTACGCATATGTGTGTGTACGACGTCGCGCATCGAGGCGTCGTGTGCCGTGGCCGCCGTGCACATTATGCCCGCGATCTTTATGTAAAGTACAATTTGCCACGTTACACAAATGAGAGTGATAATGCAGTAATTAGAGATTTGTTACATGTGCGATTTCAATTCTTTACGAAAATTACGAAATTATTTGAATGGGAAGTGGTACATACATACAATAATGATTCAGAATACATATGTCATAGTCTGTGAATACATATATGATCAATTAATGACCAATGTACTCAATTAATCATTAATCGAATACATTAATGTAAGATGAACATTTTACTGATAGTAAAATACATATTTTTGAATTATGAATAATGTGCAAATAAACATACATACAGTTTTATTTATTTATTTGATTAATTCTAATTTATCTATATGTATATTTCGTTTTTATTTTATTTATTCTTCTTCCACATTTTGGGCTTTCCAATATATTATATTTTTGTTTAATTTTACATATTTTGATGTATTTGAATTCATTTTAATTTTTGCCTTGTCCCTTTTTATAAAATAGTACATGAAAACTTAGTGTGAACGATGTCGAATAAACGCCGCATGAAAAACGCTGCAACGAAAGTTTGCCCAAACGACTTAGAAAATGTTGAAAAGTCTGAGAATGAAGGCCCTCCATCCAAAAAGAAGAGAAGGAAGAGATACACTTTAGTAATAAAAGCCATGATATTGAATGAGTTGAATGAGGAGTCTCTAGATATTGTTTGCCAATGACACGGAATCAGCGAGCGGACTGTGAGAGACTGGAAAAAGCACGAGGAAGATATTCTTCAATTGGGAAATTCAAACTGGAAGAAAAAGATACAAGAGAATGATTTAGACGATACACTGCATAGTTGGTTATTGAATGCCCAAGCCGAGGGCTTTCCCGTTACTGGTCCTGTTTTGAGGCAAAAAGCTCTTCAACTCAATCGAGAATTAAACGGTCCGAAAGACTTTAAAGCCTCCGAAGGTTGGCTGCACAAATGGAAAGAAAGAAAAAATGTCCGGACTTTGAAAATAACTGGTATGTACATGATTTATAAACAAGTATTAAAACAAATTATCAAAGGGTTTTGAAAATATGATTCAAATCAGCTGATACAAAAAAAAAAAAAAAAAAAAAAAACGGGCTCTAGAGTAAATGTGGATAATATGGCAGTTTTTTGCGAGGTTGGGTTCTTTTTTAAATGAAGCAATCTCGAAAGATGTAGAAATGGATTGCGCTTAATCGTATCAGAGTTGAATACAAAAATGTTTTTATTGGCCTTTCACTTCCCTCCTATGCGGGGAAGATGCAGTGAAGATACGATTTTCATCTTTTTTTATGGGATAAAATATAAGAATTTCCTTCTTCAATGATTAACAATTTACAAATTTACCTCAACAGGCGAGAAATTGTCAGCTGACCACGAAGGCGCTGAAGAGTACAAAGCGATATTTCGGACGATATTGGTTACGGACGGATTGACTAGAGCACAGGTTTTCAACTTCGACGAAAGTGGCTTGCAGTTCAAGCAGCTGTCAATGAAAACACTAGCACCGAAACATATATCTTAGGTATCGGGAACGAAGAAGTAGTTGGAACGAGTGACAATTGCAGCTTGTTGCAATACTGATGGCTCGCTGAAATTGCTTCTCGTGATGATAGGCAAAGCGAAGAAGCCTCGTTGTTTGAAAAACATAAATTTGAATAACTTACCCGTTCTGTATCGCAATCAAATCAACGCGTGGATGGACCAAACTATCTTCGAAGAATGGTTTATCAACGAATTTGTCCCGAGAGTCGAGCTGTTCTTGAAGTCAAAGAATCTCCCTCTATCAGCCGTTTTACTGATCGATAACTGCAAAGCTCGTAAATTTCTGCAAGTTCGTGACATCAAAGTGTCTTTTTTGCCTCCTAATGTGACGTCGATCATTCAACCACTAGACTAGGGCATTCTGCAGGCTTTGAAATTGAATTACCAAAGTAAATTGGTGAATTCAGTGTTAGACCTGGGTCACTGATGCCTGGAATAATTTGCGAGACGTGACAATTTACAAATGCTGGAATCGACTTTGGCCAATCCAGAAGCAGGACACAAGCACCCAATCCGATACTCCAGAGCTTGATCTTACCCTCTTACAAGGAAAAGATACTTGGTGTCCGCCTCCGATTTTCATGAAACTTCGCATATGAGTAGAGTGTCAAAAAATATTCGACACGTATTTTTTTTATCTGCGGAAAAACATCTAAGGGGTGAAAACCGCCCCTAAAGTTCACCCCCAAAAACCGTTTTTTTTTTTAATATCTCAAGATGTAATCGGAATTTTTTAATGAAACCAACACCTTTTTGTTTCTTACGAAAAGCCGAGTTTTTCGGCACAGTTTTAAAGCTGGGGGTTGCATCCCCTATTTTTTATAAGGGTAAATATGATATTTTCCCTTGTATTTTTGATATAAAAATGTTTTAACGAGCTAAATTTGATTGAAAATTGCCATGTTATAAAGAAAATTGAAAAAATTTCAAAATAAAAACACGTTGACGGGGTGAATTACTCCTAGTTTAATAAATTACCTTTTTGTTAGTGTCTGCCTCCGATTTTCATGAAACTTTGCAACTGGTTAAAGTATCGAAAAATATTTAACACGTATTTCTTTTTTATCTGTGGAGAAAGACATCGGGGGGTGAAAACCACCCTTAAAGTTCACCCCCAAAAACAGTTTTTTCTAATATCTCGAGATGGAATCTTAATTTTTTAATGAAATCAACACCTATGTTTCTTATAAAAAGACGAGTATTTGGACACAGTTTTAATGATAAGGGGTTGCACCTCCTATTTTTATGGGGGTAAATATAATTTTTTTCACACTGTTTTTGAAATAACAAAGTTTTGACGAGCCATATTTGGTAAAAAAATGCCATGTTGTAAAAAAAATTAGAAATTATAGTTGACCTGTTTCGAGGTTTAAAAAAACACATAGAAGGGGTGAGCTACCCTTATTTAGTTACTTATCTTTTAGTGATTAAAAAAAATTAATCACAACATTCCTTTGAATTTTTAATTTTGTAATGCTTATTTTGACTCATATTTACTATTAATTTGTGTGGGTGGCTACCCCTATTAACATAATTATTACTAGATTATGAGCGAACACTTTTTCACTTTTATTAATTTGTACAATGTGATGATTTGTCAATGTAACATGTATAAATATTACAGAAATTGGTGAATTTGCAAATTTTATTCCATATACGTTTGACAATAATGATAATCTGTGAAAAAATGTTTAAAACATAATAGCTTTTTACACCATGCACATCGTATGACTGCAATTCCTCCACATATGTCGCAAATTGGTTCCTCTTGAGTATGGAAACAGAACCCTTATGAAAAAATCCTGCAGAACTCTGTAGAATTTCTGCAGGACTTTCTGCATGATTTCTGCATAGCTTCTGCATAATTTCTGAATAACATCTGCAGGTTCCTGCATAATTTCTGCTGAAACTTCTGCAGAAATTATGCAAAGAGTCTTTAGTAAATATGCAGAAAGTCCTGCAGAAATTCTGCATGAATTTCCTCATTTTCTGCAGGTCATTTCTGCAGAATTTGTGCGGAGCATTTCTATAGAACATTTGTAAAAATTATGCAGGAAAATTTTCGATAAAATATATACATATTATGCAGAATTTCTGGGCTAACATTTCTGCAGATCTTATGCAGAAATTCTCCATAATTTATGCAGAAGCTCTCCACAGTTTCTGCAAAAGCTCTCTACAATTTCTGTAGGATTTTTCCAAAATTTCTGCAGAATCCATACACTATTCCTGTAGAATCTTATGAATTTATGCAGAAACTCCTTACAACTTCTTTAAAATCACTTCAACACGGAAAAATTCGTCTTATGGGATTTTCAATGTTTCATTACAAAGATTTTTGGCCATCGGCCGCCAAGGAATTAACTTCTACAAAAGCTCTCGATAGTTACTACAGAAATTACATAAGTTTAGCGGGGACATTTTAGGGAGAATGTATAAGCGCTGCGCTACCCAGTCTATTGATTACTTGCAGACCGCAAAGCTAATTGGTTCATATTTAATATTAAGCAGAGACGAGATCTACAAGTAATTAATATGACAGCGTATATCCCTTACGAAAAAAACCTGTAGGAATTCCTATAGAGATTCTATAGGATTTCCTATAAGTTTGCATAGAACTCCTATAGGATTTTCATAGGATTCTTATAAGAATATCTATAGGAAACAATGCATGATTTTTTCTGTAAAATACTGTAAGAATTCCTATAGGATAAGTTACAGAAAATCCTATACAGGGATTACAGAAATCGCATTCCGACCTGCGGAAATTTCTATAGGAAAATCTATAGGAAAAAATGCCTGATTTTTATTACCAAAGGTAACAACGGTCTAATAAATTAATCGGACCTCTAAATCTTACCTGGACAACAGAGACAAGGGAAGAAGAACATCGTAATTTTTGGTAACTTGGAACCTGAAA
Source organism: Torymus aiolomorphi (assembly GCA_036365515.1). NCBI lineage: Eukaryota > Metazoa > Arthropoda > Insecta > Hymenoptera > Torymidae > Torymus > Torymus aiolomorphi. The sequence continues at coordinate 74,875,606 of CM070876.1, forward strand.
AATAAATAGACCGTATCAGCTAAACAGCATACAGGTATGGAACGCCAGCGTATTACCTGAGGTGTACTCGATGGCTAATAATGCGACGTCGTATCATCGGAGACAGAAAAGAAGAAGGCCACCGACGGAGAGGATGCCGACGCTCCTATGGTCGTTGCCGTATAGCGCCGGTGCCCATGCGGTATTGACGCTCGTAGATCGCCCCGCTGCTTTTGACGCATAGAAAGAGGTCCTGCATTATTAAAGTCAAATGAACAGCTGTGCGCGTCCGAGTTCGTCTGTTCCGTATGCGCGCGTCGAACAGTGAAGAAAGTCAGTAGTGCGAGCGAAGCAGAACTCGAGCACGCACAGTTCTTATATCGGTATCTTTCGTACACGTTGGTAGGCATGCTACGACCATGCAGACAACAGATATACGGGTGACAGGCTAGGCTATGACTCTTGCTTGAATAAAAATGTTTTATCATTATGCTGCAATATGTTACGTAAAAACATATTGCAGTATAATGACAAAACATTTTTATTCAAGCAAGAGTCATAGCCTAGCCTGTCACCCGTATATGATACGTAAAAATATATTGCAGTAATAACAGTAAGTAAAACATAATAGCTATCCTTTTAACATTTTTTTCTTGATAGAAAATTGCTTTTGTATTTTAATTACTTTTACAATATGCCTGCGTATTGAGAAAAACGTTTTATTTTAATAAAAGTGATTTTAGCTTGAGATTTTAGTAAAAAAAATTTTAGCTTGAGACCAGCCTCGCGCTCCTAACCAAGTCAAATTATCAGTTTTCGTCAATTTTTGACCAAAGAGAGTAAACGTATAAAAATATAAATCAAATTGGTACTTGTGTGTTTTAATTTGTTCCATTTTACTCCGCCATTTATTTTGTTTATTGCTTTATTATTTTTTGATGAAAACGAATAATGTTAATAACACATTTAGTAACGATTTAGTTAAGTAACTAAACTTTGGGTTAGGTTTTTGGATATAGAAATATCCTTAACGCTAAAAAAAACTAAAGTTCTAGACATTTTTAGGTTTATTTTGGAAAAAGTCTTGAAAACACCCACTTTTTAAAACGGCAACTGTCTAACTTTATAAAGTAAATATTATTTCAAAAATAGAAAATAAAACTAGAGAAAACGAGCTTTCGTTTACCTTTTTAAGAATTAAAAAATGTCGATTTCTTATAAAGTTATGAAAGTTTAAAATAAAGTATCGAAAATGCACTGTTTGATCTCAAAAATTCACTGTTCCACTGCCTGTAGTTTGGTGCACTTTCGATGCTCAAATTTAAACTTTCTTAACTTTGGAAGGAGTGGACATTTTTTACTTCCTAAGAAAGCAAATGAAAGCTCATTTTCTCTACTTTTATTTTCTATTTTTGAAATAATATTCAAAACTTCCTAATGTTAAATAGTTACTGTTTTAAGAAGAGGCATTTTTCAAGACTTTTTTCAAAATAAAGCTAAGAATTTCCAGAACGTTAGTTCTTTTGAGCGTTAGGGTCTAATATTGCAGCTTTCTTCGTATTTCTCTATAAAAAACCTATCCCAAAGTTTCAGCCAAATCCGTGATCCGGATCCCTGACACTCTCCTAGTGGTTTACTTAATTAAATTATTACTAAATTCAGTTGTTATAAATAAAGTCAGTTGTCGTAACATTATCTTTCTAAATAAATTCTTTCGAAAAGCACATAACTAATGTAATAAATATATGTCAGTAAAAGGAACAAAAATTATTTTGTACTTTTACTCTCAGACATTGACATTTATTTAGCATAAGCATTAGCAAATGTTTAGTCAAAGTATAAAATTAATTTTTTTACTTTTCCTTACAATCATATATCATTACATGATATTGTATCATTATAACTACTATTACAAAGATCTAGACTTTGGCTACTGAAATGAAAAAGAAAAAAATAAAATTATTAGAGAAAGCCAAATGTTCAATGAGCGTACCGCTATATGTATGAAACAGAAAAAACTTGTAATCAGTTTCCAGTTGAACAATGACTGCCAGAGTTTTGCTATTTAGTATGGTAGTATAAAATGACATATGATTGCATAATAGATACGAAAAAAAAATTAGAAATAGTATATTACGACACAAGGCCAGGAAGTTGGATTTCCTGGCCGGCGCCATTTTGACGCCCGAGGCGAAGCCGAGGGCATCGATGCGCGCCGGCCAGGGCATCCAACATTCTGGCCAAGTGTCGTATACTATTTTTCTTCATCTCAGGCCGAAAGTACGCCTATATAGTTTTGATATTAATTAATAAAATAACGTTGTTGGCTGCTAACTACGGCTCGGCCATACTATGTATAGAAGGCCTGCTTCAGCGCCACTTTACATATCGCGGAGCGTAAGGCTCGACTTCTGCTTTTTTTGATGCCCGCCCGACTTTTGCAAAACCGAGGCGAAGCCTCGGTTTTGCAAAAGTCGGGCGGGCATCAAAAACACTAGCAAAAGATGCTTAAAAAAGATGATGGACCAAAAATATGTACATACTTAATTGATACTCATTTCAACTACAGAACAACCTCTCAATGGTTCCTCTGTTTGTCTTTTTCTATTCCATAAGCGATACATTATAGAATGAGAGTCAAAAAACTTTCATATTTAAGTATATAGCTACACCATGTTTTGAAACCAAAATGTAAACATCATGTCTATATATGGGAGCGTCCAGCAGAAACGGGCCACCGAGCGCGCGCGGTGCCTTTTTTCGCGTAAAAGGCGCTCTGTTTAACTCGTTCATAATCGTATGCTGCGTCTTTGAAAAAAAAACCAAGGACCTATATCGATAGATTTTTTCCTGCTCTTTCCAATGGTGCCATTGTTTTTATTGCGAAACGCTTTCTTCCGGACGAAAACTCGAGTTGAATATTGAAAGCCATTTTTCTCAAAGTATATCATGTTTTTTTTCAAAATAAACTACACCATTGGAAAGTACAACTCTTAAGCTTCAAAACCCTATCTTGGAGAAGTTGGAGAAATAAAGGGTTTAAAAGTAACAACATGAAAAAGACAGCGCCGAGGGTCCGCGCGAGCCCCTCGCGCCCGTGCGTACGGCACGTTTAAGTGCACGCTCTATTCAATGTTTTTCAAATTTTGTTATATAAATGAACGAAGTTCATTGTAATATTATACTAACTGTTACAACTAGATCCACAAAATTATGTCCACGCATTGGCATTGTAAGTTACAAAACATTTTATATTTACAAAAAAGAAAGGCCGAAATAGCACATCGCGTGTATTAATCCGCCCTTGAGCATAGCGTAAAAAGTTCGGGCAGCCGCTGTCTTTTTGATCTTACTATTTTTGAACTTTTCATGTTTCAACTTAAAAATATAATATTTTATAGTTAAAGACTTGTACTTTTGATGAATATAATTCATTTTGAAGAAAAGACTGATATTTTATTGAGAAAATAGAGTTTAAACATTCAAATGGAATTTTCAACTAGAAGGAAGCATTTCGGAATAAAAATAATAGCACCATTGGAAAGAGCAGGAAAAAATCTATCGATATATGTCCTTAGTTCTCTTTTCAGAGACTTGGTACACGATTATTAGCGAATTGAATATAGCGTGCACTTAAACGTGCCATACGCACGGGCGCGAGGGGCTCGCGCGGTCCCTCGGCGCTGTCTTTTTCATGTTGTTACTTTTAAACCCTTTATTTCTCCAACTTCTTCAAGATAGGGTTTTGAAGCTTAAGAGTTGTACTTTCCAATGGTGTAGTTTATTTTGAAAAAAAAACATGATATACTTTGAGAAAAATGGCTTTCAATATTCAACTCGAGTTTTCGTCCGGAAGAAAGCGTTTCGCAATAAAAACAATGGCACCATTGGAAAGAGCAGGAAAAAATCTATCGATATAGGTCCTTGGTTTTTTTTTTCAAAGACGCAGCATACGATTATGAACGAGTTAAACAGAGCGCCTTTTACGCGAAAAAAGGTACCGCGCGCGCTCGGTGGCCCGTTTCTGCTGGACGCTCCCATATGTATAGAAGCTTTCTGACAGCGTGTATGCGATATAAGAACATATTGATTATTAGAGTTATAAATATATTGTTCAATAATAACATAAAATTATAATAATAACATCAAATTAATTTAATACGCCTATATTTTTTCAAATTTTCGATTTTACAAATGATTTTCTTGTCATCACATTTGGAAGGGTTAGCATAGTTTAGGTTACAACACGTGCGCTGTCGCGGACGTTGCTACGCAACGATCAACAAAGAGCGGCCACAAAATTCGCTCTTTCCGGCGCGTAATCGAGTCGGGAAGACTGTACTTTCGGCTAGGGGATGAAGAAAACTTTATTTCATATTTTCATTTTGAGACAGATTGACCATGTTAAGTCAATTTCAACATTTCAATACCCAAAGTGCAAAATAAATTTTTCCAATTTTTTGTTATATAGGTATTATACAATTATACAATTATATCACATGCTGTTTCAAATATTATAGCTATAGCGGACTACTTATACGTTGCAAGAAAAAGGACAGAATAATTTTAAAAAGCCACAACTTCAGTCAGCGTATCACTGAACAGATGAAAAAGAAAAAATGTTTAATTGATTTCTACTTGAACTATGACTGCTAGAGCTTTGATATTTGGCATGGTAGTATAAAATGACCTAAGATTGCATAATATATGTGCAAAAAAAAAAATAGATTTATTTCATGTTTTTACTTTGGGACAAATTGACCATGTAAATTTTAACATTTCAATATCTAAAGCCCAAATAAATATTTCCAATTTTTGTTATATAGATATTGTACAATTATATAATTATACAATTATATCACATGCTGTTTCAAATATTATAGCTATAGCGGACTACTTATACGTTGCATGAAAAAGGACAGAATAATTTTAAAAAGCCACAACTTCAGTGTGCGTACTGCTGAATACATGAAAAAGAAAAAATGTTTAATCGATTTCCACTTGAACTATGACTGCTAGAGCTTTGATATTTGGCATGTTAGTATAAAATGACATATGATTGCATAATAGCTATGCAAAAAAAAATTAGAAAACTTTATTTTATATTTTGACTTTGGGACTGATTGACCATGTTAAGTATATTCCAACATTTCAATATCCAAAGTCCAAAATAAATTTATCCAATTTTTTTTATATTGATATGTACAATTATACCATTGTCAGTCTATCAAGTACATATGCTCTGTGTACACTTCTTGATAGACTGATTCTTGTAGAACGCGCCTGATAAATTTAAAAATTCTGCAATCGCATTTAAAATTAATGGCTATACTTGAATTGTCAATAGGATTGCAGGATTTTAAAATTCAGTAAGCACGTTCCACGAGAATCAATGTTTATCGAGTGTACATACAGTCACATACTCACACATGCTGGTACGACGCGTCACGATTAGTTATAATTTATTTTCCTACGTTGGTACAATTGTTAGAGCAGTCGCGGCGTCAGTTGCTGCTCGTCAATGACGAACGACGACGTGCGCGCTTCTTAATAATAGCTATTTAACTTGCTGGTGCCAACGACGATCTCTTGAGAGGTTCTGAAGGTGCGACAGGGATGACTAGAGTGACGTTGGTCTACAGCATCTGGACATCACGGAAGTCCAGCAGCTGACGGCAGAGTTGATGCCCGAATACGGGAATGCCTATATGCAGAGGTTATGTCGCCCTTTAAACTCCTTGGTGAGGTAATGCAGCATTCTAAGTACTTCCTTTTCGATTTGAGATTATCTAATTCAACTATTTTGTGGCAATATAGGGCTGAAGTAGACGAGGTCGAGACTGACAAATTGAGTGACGACTGATGACGACGATCTTAAGAGATGGTAAAACTGCAGCAGAGATGACGAAAAGGACGTTGGCCTACAGCTCCAGGACACCGTAGTCACTCCAGCAGCTGACAATCGGGATGACGCAAGCCTAGGGTACGAGAATGTAGCCCACATGTAGAGGTTATGTTGCCCCTCACCTGTATCTGCTGCAGCACTTCTAGACTCCTTCGTGAGGTAAGTACCTTACTCTCAGATATCCAGATTATACTCTCGTATAGTAACTGAAATAGTTTTTGTTATAAAACCAAATTCAAATTTTTTCTCGGTTCTCTTGGTAGTTTTATTGAAAATATGAAATTCTTCTTGCTTAAGGTGAACCTCCAGTAGTAATTTATGAAGTTGTTATAAAATTCCTTCAAAATCTATAAATCTTATAGGCTTACATTATTCTACGAAAGTATAAAATAAGGCAAGTATAGACGTTTTTTCTGCATAATCTATAAAAAAACAGCACAATTTGCCTAGTCGTTTTATTTCTTCGTATCTCGAAATGTATTTAAATTTGTTCATCTTTCTGTACAAATTAAACACAAGAAAGTACTGAAATAAATTTATTGTAGTCAAGTACCCATAAGTTAACTTGACTGACATAATACAACTTTTCATACCTACTTATCAAACATATTCAGCCAGCGGGCATAAAGTACTACTTAACGCCCAAGAGACATAATAGCTCATATACAGCTCTTACAAAACTTTATAGAACCTACGCACTTTACGCCCGTGTGGGCAAAAATTATTTCAATTATATAGTATTATATAAGTACATTCAAATTTTTCATTGTAAATCAAATAAACGAAAATTGTGAAATTAATTACCGATAGTCAAGTAATGCAAACAACTCTCCGAAACAACTGTACGACTGTTCTGAGAACTGTATTCAAATTTGTTCATTCTTCTATACAAATTAAACACAAGAAAGTACTGAAATCAATTTATTGTAGTCAAGTACCCATAAGTTAACTTGACTGACATAATAGAACTTTTAGTACCTTGCGTGTAAAATTACATTTTACGCCCACGTTGTATCTTCAAAAATATTCAGCCAGCGGGCATAAAGTACTACTTAACGCCTAACAGGCGTAATAGCTCTCATACTCCTACAGAACTTTATAGAACCTACGCACTTTACGCCCGTGTGGGCGAATATTATTTTAATTATATAACTATTATGCCTTCTTTTTATTTCTAAAATTCATAAGAATTTTTTCAGATATTTACGAAAACTCAAAGCCTATATAAAAAAATTACATAATTACCACCACATCACCATTTTTCATTATTCTTTCTCAATTTTGAAATTTCTATAATATTACGCATCTTGGGAGGACAATAGAAGTCTATAGAGCTGCTCTAGCAGGGGTGGTCCTCCAATCTCCCATACATACTTGGTGGGCCCGACGGTTTGCAGTTTAAGTTGTAGACATGGTCATTTTCATATAAATGTTTTCATATGTTTACAGATCAGATAAAATGAATAAATAGGTTGCTTCTACATATTAAATACTAATACGTATTCAATGTATTACTCTGTTTTTAAATAGAAAGTGCAAACCCGCATGAAAATATCGTATGAGATCTCATATGAGATATCGTGACATCCCATAATATATAAAATTGCAGATGACATCACATATATCATATCTCATATGAGACCTGATGTCTGAAATACTCATATGAAATTTCATATGATATTTCATATGATATTTACACGCGGGAAAAGGATAAAAAATCGGTGGCTTATAAAATGGTTAGTAAAAAGCACTTTTGAGTAGACTATAAATTTATATGCATTTTTTATCTCATTCGCGCTTAAAAAAGACGGACACAAGGAAAAAAATTTTGGGTAATGGAAGTAAATCATGAGATTTTGCACATGTAGGGATATTATATTTAAAAATGGTATGAATTAAAAATTAGTGGCAATGTAATTATTTATAGTGGACTTTATGCAAAAATTTAGTATTCTGCATTTACAAAGCCCATCGGTAAACTGCAAACCGTCGGGCCCGCCAAGTATGTATGGGAGATTATGAGAGTATGAGAGCTATTGCGCCTGTTAGGAGTCAAGTAGTACTTTATGCCCGCTGGCTGAATATTTTTGAAGATACAACGTGGGCGTAAAATGTAATTTTACACGCAAGGTACTAAAAGTTCTATTATGTCAGTCAAGTTAACTTATGGGTACTTGACTACAATAAATTGATTTCAGTACTTTCTTGTGTTTAATTTGTATAGAAGAATGAATAAATTTGAATACAGTTCTCAGAACAGTCGTACAGTTGTTTCGGAGAGTTGTTTGCATTACTTGACTATCGGTACTATATAATTGAAATAATTTTTGCCCACACGGGCGTAAAGTGCGTAGGTTCTATAAAGTTTTGTAAGAGCTGTATATGAGCTATTATGTCTCTTGGGCGTTAAGTAGTACTTTATGCTCGCTGGCTGAATATGTTTGATAAGTAGGTATGAAAAGTTGTATTATGTCAGTCAAGTTAACTTATGGGTACTTGACTACAATAAATTGATTTCAGTACTTTCTTGTGTTTAATTTGTACAGAAAGATGAACAAATTTAAATACATTTCGAGTTTCGAAGAAATAAAACGACTAGGCAAATTGTGCTGTTTTTTATAGATTATGCAGAAAAAACGTCTATACTTGCCTTATTTTATACTTTCGTAGAAAGTTTTATATTTATTTGTATAGTCATAAAAAAAATTATTACCATTTGTAGAGAGAGCTTATTGAATAGATGAGACTAGAAGAATTAAAAGGAGTAGACAAATTGTGTTGTTAGAACGTACTAAAAAAATTAGCTTTTAAAAAACGTGTTGATTGTTTTAAAGAAATATTTAAGCTCTCATTAAAGTTTTTGGTACTCAGTTTGACGGATGTTGAGAGAGAGAGAGAGGGAGAGAGGGGAGGGAAAAAGAGGGAGGGAGAGGAAGAGAAAGGGAGGGAGAGAGGAACTAATACTTGCCTTAGTTTAAACTTTTTTAAAATGTTTTTTTAGATATTTAATAAAACTTTCTAATGTAGCATACTTGTTCGATTTAATTTTGACAAATTCATGAAAATAACCCATAAACATAAAAATCTCAATAAAAATGTTGTTCGGAATATGTATTTTAAAAAATATTTAAACTTCTATTCCACTTTGACGAGCAATCTTATTGTATTTATCTTTATTATTTTCAATCATCTGTTTAAAATCTTTTAAAAAATTATCATAATAAAATAAAATATATGGCAGTCTTATTTCATATTTGAGATTATTTTCAACTGATCAGACTGATTTAAAACTTCTAACACATTTTTAAATCATTATTCTTCTCATGTTTTATTCAAATATTATAAAATATTATAATAATGGCATATATCATATATTCTAGTTCTATTTAATATTATGTTCCTCTGATCAGCCGTTCCAAATACACTACGTGCACTTGTGACATAAAGTTAATATAAAATATCTAGACTTCTATTCGACTTTGACAACTGTATTAGAAATTTCATACGCCATAATTCATCTTTAGCATTGTACAATTCACTTCTTTTTTCCATAACCAGTACTTCTGTTCTTCAATAACAATATCTTGCTCATATATTCACAGAACAGATGGCTCCACTGAAACATTTGGCGCCCCTCACCATAAGCCAATCATTAGTTATAAAATAATAATTTTCAACACTTGGATTCGTTGAAGTTTTCAATAGAAACCACTTGAATTAAGAACCAATCAGACGCATCTTACAAAATTAAAAACAAAAGTTTATAAACTAAGAATCATTGAGCCAAAAAAGGTTTCTCGACATTCTTTTATAGTAGAAAATGTAAAACATCTTGATATAATTATTCATTGAATTATCCATGATTGCCACACATCTTGTAAAATTAAAAACAATCAGTTTATGAACTAAGAATTACTGAGAACTTCTCTGAAACATTTTGACGTTTCCCACCGTGAGAAAATTATAACATTAGATTAACTGAGCACTTTTATTTGTGGAAATTTTCACAACAATAACCCATCATTTTTTCTTTTTTCTGTATCTTAATGTTCATTTGGCATAATCTTTTAATTGGTGTTTAAGTAAATATGTACAACAGAACAGCACTAATATCGACTAAGTTTCTTGAAGTATAGACAAAAAATCCTTTTTTTTAACCAAGGCTTTGACCAATCTTTTAAATTCTGATTTTAAGTAGAGGTTCTAAATTACACACTTCATTTAACACATCATACCGCTACTATATTTTATTTATTACACAAAACATTTTATTATATCTGATCTGAAAACTTGCCCTGACTTCACTATAATCATATTATATTTATGAACACTGATCACTTTTTAAGTCACTTTTTAAGTATGCAATAATAATATTTGTATTGGGTAGATAGATCACTATGTTATTTCTCATCAGTCAGATTCTATCAACTGATTCTAATCTTCTAATTCTATATTCTAATCACTCGCGAAAAGCACAGGCTGAGCTTATTCCATAAGTCTTCGAAATCTATAAATAGTCTGTCATGTGAGTTATATGTATTTCTCCTATACGTACAAAGCATATGAGAAATTTCTCTTCATTAAAGCTGGAATGTTTACTTGAATTGCACTGTTTAATATATTCACCAAAGACTATGAGAATCTGGAAATGAAAAAGAAAAGTCACACAAAGTATCTATTTTTTATTTTCTTAAATTTTATATATGTACTGTAATATTTGCAGATCAAATGGCACATGTGAAACATTGGGCGCCCCTCACCATTGTCAACACTTGGGTTTTGTTAAAATTATCACTATATAAGAAACTATTTAAATTAATAATGGAGGATTATTGCTACACATAATCTTGTAAAATTAAAAACACAACCAGTTGATGAATTAAGCATTATTATTATCTGAATCTTGTATAGAAAAATATGTACTAAAAACGTCTCTGAAACATTTTGACATCTCCTACCATGAGAAAGTCATAAAATAGATTAACTGAGCACTTTCATTCCTTAAAATTTTCGCAATAACACATCATTTTTCCCCTTTTCCGTATTTCCATGTTCATTAGACATAATTTTTTTACTGGCACTTGAATAAATATGCACAACACTGATCTGCTAAGTTTTTTAAAGATGACACGGTGCTTTTTAAACCAACGCTCAAACCACTATTTCAAATCGGCATCATAAATTATATTGTAGTATATATCAATAAATATTCTTCACCTCATCAAATTTTAATGACTCCGAAAAAATTTTCTTGACTACTTACCTGCAAATAAAAATTTTCACAAAGTATCAATTCTTTAAAAAAATTACTATTTCACATTTAGTCATTTTAATACTTACCTAAAAAATGTTGTTGCCTCATTGATGTTCGTAAATAAATCTTTTATTCTTTTCGTCAGTTAACTTCCTCAGATCTTTGATTATTGAAACGAATATACACACACACACACACACACACACACACACACACACACACACACACACACACACACACACACACACACACACACACACACACACACACACACACACACACACACACACACACACACACACACACACACACACACACACACACACACACACACACACACACACACACACACACACACACACACACACACACACACACACACACACACACACACACACACACACACACACACACGCCTATACTATAAACAATCATCCGTGATATTGTGTGTATGTATATATCTACGTTGTACAACCATCCAAGTTAATTCAAAATCGAATTTCAATAACTGTAAACAAATCTTGTATAATCTGTAAATATAAAAAAAAATCGCACAAAGTATCAATTTTTTTAAAAATGATTGTAGCCATTTAACATTTTGCTGTTCAATACTTATCTAATAAAATCCCCGTTGATTGATATATGAATAGATGAATTCTTCTATCACCAGTTGCCTACATGAGATCTTTGAATAATTAATTAACTAATTTTAATTTTAAACTAAGTCACGACGATATGATAACATTTGTAACATCTGTGTGTGTAAAGATGTGTAAGGTTAGGTCGTCATCGCCCAGACACGGGAATATATATATATATATATATATATATATATATATATATATATATATATATATAAGACAACGGAATATATATTATTCGCCCGTTAATTGATACATGAATAGATGAATTGTTCGATAACCAGTTGACTACTTGAGATCTTTGAATATATATTAATCTTGACTACTTATCTGTAAATAAAAATTTTCACAAAGTATCAAATCTTTTAAAAAATTACTATTTAACATTTAGTCATTTTAATACTTATCTAAAAAATGTTGTTGCCTCATTGATGCTCGTAAATAAATTCTTTTATTCTTTTCGTCAGTCGACTTCATCAGATCTTTGATTATTGAAATGAATATATATATACCTATACTATAAACAATCATCCGTGATATTGTGTGTATGTACATATATATATATATATATATATATATATATATATTATATGTTGAGAGATGCGTAAGGTTAGGTCGTTATGAGGGGCGTGTGTGTGTGTGTGTGCGTGTGTGTGTGCGCACGCGCGCGCGCGCGCGCGCGCGCGCGTGTGTGTGTGTGTGTGTGTGTGTGTGTGTGTGTGTGTGTGTGTGTGTAGGTCACGTGACAGGAAGTCGCAACACCGGATGAGAGTCTGAAACTATCTAGAAAATTTAGAATCGGAAAGTGGACATAAAAAAATTCAGCTCTCTATATCTTTTAAAGGAGATAATCTTTTTAAATAAAATCTTTTGATTTGTGTAGAGTAATGAAATGGCTTTCGATTAAGAGGGCTATGTTATATAGTTGAAATTAACGAAATAGGTATATAAGTGCATTGATTTTCTCGTACATCCATTTCAATGTATATCATCGCGCGGTCACTCCTAAGGCTCTTCTATACTTGCCTTCGGAGCGCTCCCGCGCTCCTTGATTCCTATATTATATGATATAGCTCATGTGTTACAAATGTTAAAATCACCTTCTGATGGATGACATCTTCAAAGAACTGATGGAAATTAACATACATTCAAAATCTTTCTTGTGCAAACTACCTATACTGACATATTTTGATAAATTGTTATTTAATAACTTATTCCCGCCAAAGAAAGTCAGTATACTAATAATCTAATTAAAAAATTTTTGTAAAGGGATATTTTATGAAAATAAGTTATCAAGTTGAATTTTAGAAAGATTAATTAAACTTCAAGTTAAAATAAGATAATCCAAGAAATAATCCATCGTAGGATGATTTTGATAGTTGTAACACATAAACCATATGTAATATTTAATTCATCCATGTTATCAGAGTAAATATATAGAATAAATTTGTCTAATTTTTTTTGCACAGATATTATGCAATTGTAGGTCATTTTATACTACCATGCCAAATATCAGAGCTCTAGCAGTCATAATTCAAGTGGAAACCGCTTAAACATTTTTTCTTTTTCATGTATTCAGTAGTACGCTTACTTTGTTGTGGCATTTTAAAATTATTCTGTCCTTTTTCTTGCAACGTATAGTAGCTATAGCTTTAATATTTGGAAGAACATGTGATATAATGGTATAATTTTATAATATCTATATAAAAAAAATTGGATAAATTTATTTTGGACTTTGGATATTGAAATCTTGTAATATACTTAACATGGTCAATCAGTCCCAAAGTGAAAATATAAAATAAAGTTTTCTAATTTTTCTTTTTGCATAGCTGTTATGCAATCATATGTCATGTTATACCACCATGCCAAAATATCAAAGCTCTAGCAGCAATAGTTCAAGTGGAAATCGCTTAAACATTTTTTCTTTTTCATGTATTCAGTGGTGGTATGCTTACTGAAGTTGTCTCAATAATTACGATAAAAATCTTCAATTTACAGTCGAAAAAGTACAGAATAATAGTATTAGTTTTCTAGATGTTAATATTATTATTACTGAACAAAAGAAAATTATAGCAGATTGGTACAGAAAACCGACTTTCTCAGGTAGATATTTGAACTTCAATTCACATCATCCGATTAGCAACAAAATAGCCATAATTTATTGCCTTATCGATCGAGCCATAAAGTTATCACATAGTTCTTTCCATAGAAATAATATTACCTTTATCAAGAAAGTTTTAACAAAAAATGATTATCCTCTTGATTTTATCGAGTTTTATATAAAAAAACGATTAAAAAAGATCTATTGCACAAGAAGTACTCAACAAAATTCAAATAATCACAACAAGAATTTCATTTGTCTACCATATGTGAAAGAAATCGAAGGTTTTACAAAGAACTTTTTTAAACGATTAAATACTAATTTTATATTTAGTACACAAAACAAAATGAACAATATTATAGTACTAGGAAAAGACAAGAATGTAAAATTAGAAAAGTCTAACGTTGTGTATAAAATCAATTGTAATAATTGTAATGCGTCCTATGTTGGCCAAACTTGTCCGCGCTTAGGTGTGAGAATCAAAGAACACCATAAAAAGTACATGGAAGAAGATGAAAATTCGTCACTACACATACATAGGATAGAAAATAATCATACTATAAATTTCAACACTGTTAATATTCAACTGTAAACCGATTACAAGTTTTTTCTTTTTCGTACATATAGCGGTACGCTCACTGAACATTTGGCTTTCTCTAATAATCTTATTTTTTTCTTTTTCATTTCAGTAGCCAAAGTCTAGATTTTTGGAATAGTAGTTATAATGATACAATATCATGTAATGATATATGATTGTGAGGAAAAGTAAAAAAATTAATTTTATACTTTGACTGAACATTTGCTAATGCTTATGCTAAATAAATGTCAATGACTGAGAGTAAAAGTGCAAAATAATTTTTCTTCTTTTTACTGACATATATTTATTACATTAGTTATGTGTTTTTTCGAAAGAATTTATTTAGTAAGATAATGTTATGACAACTGACATTATTTATAGGAACTGAATTTATCATTAAAAATATTACTTATGTCGACTGCAACTTACTATCAACTGATGAGAATTTTTCCATCGGTCTTACAGTCTTATAAATTAAATTAAAATAATTAATATTAATGGCAGTCAGATTGCCCTTGTTTATAATCACCCCCGCAGAATCTGAAATAAAAACTTAATTAAAACCTGGAAAAAAAACTTTATTAGCAAAGGACTATCTGACTGCCCCCTACCACCAAATTGCCCAATTGCCCAACGTTTCGAGCCCGCTCCGGCTCCTCCTCAGGGACTCTTAACTGAATTTAGTAACAATTTAATTAAGTAATTCACTAGGAAAGTGTCAGAGATCCGGATCACGAATTTGGCTGAAACTTTGGGATAGTTTTTTTTTATATAGAAATATGAAGAAAGCTGCAATATTAGACCCTAACGCTCAAAAGAACTAACTTTCTGGAAATTTTTAGCTTTATTTTGAAGAAAGTCTTGAAAAATACCTCTTCTTAAAACAGTAACTATTTAACATTAGAAAGTTTTGAATATCATTTCAAAAATAGAAAATAAAAGTAGAGAAAATGAGCTTTCATTTGCTTTCTTAAGAAGTAAAATATGTCCATTCCTTCCAATGTTATGAAAGTTTAAATTTGAGCATCGATAGTGCACCAAAATACGCAGGCAGTGGAACAGTTAATTTTTGAGATCAAACAGTGCATTTTCGATACTTTATATTAAACTTTCATACTTTATAAGAAATCGACATTTTTTAATTCTTAAAAAGGTAAATGAAAGCTCGTTTCCTCTAGTTTTATTTACTATTTTTGAAATAATATTTCAGACTTTCTAAAGTTAAATAGTTGCCGTTTTAAAAAGTGGGTTTTTTCAAGACATTTTTCAAAATAAAGCTAAAAATGTCTAGAACTTTAGTTTTTTTTTTAGGGCAGGCATATTGTAAAAGTAATTAAAATACAAAAGCAATTTTCTGTCAAGAAAAAAATGTTAAAAGGATAGATATTAGTTTTACTTACTGTTATTACTGTAATATGTTTGTATGTAACATATTGCAGCATAATGACAAAACATTTTTATTCAAGTAAGAGTCATAGCCTAGCCTGTCACCCGTATATCTGTTGTCTGCATGGTCGTAGCATGCCTACCAACGTGTATGAAAGATACCGATATAAGAACTGTGCCTGCTCGAGTTCTGCTCCGCTCGCACTGCTGAGTCTCTTCACTGTTCGACGCGTGCATACGGAACAGACGAACTCGGATGCACACAGCTGTTCATTTGACTTTAATAACGCAGGACCTCTTTCTATGCGTGTAAAAGCAGCGGGGCGATCTACGAGCGTCAATACTGCATGGGCACCGGCGTTATACGGCAACGACCATAGGAGCGTCGGCATCCTCTCCGTCGGTGGCCTTCTTCTTTTCTGTCTCCGATGATACGACGTCGCATTATTAGCCATCGAGTATATCTCAGGTAATACACTGGCGTTACATACCTTTATGCTGTTTAGCTGATGCGGTCTATTTATTTTTCAGGTTGCAAGTTACCAAAAATTACGATGTTCTTCTTCCTTGTCTCTGTTCTCCAGGTAAGATTTAGAGGTCCGATTAATTTATTAGAGCGTTGTTACCTTTGGTAATAAAAATCAGGCATTTTTTCCTATAGATTTTCCTATAGGAATTTCCACAGGTCGGAATGCGGTTTCTGTAATCCCTGTATAGGATTTTCTATAACTTATCCTATCGGAATTCTTACAGTATTTTACAGAAAAAATCATGCATTGTTTCCTATAGATTTTCTTATAGGAATCCTATGAAACTCCTATAGGAGTTCTATGCAAACTTATAGGAAATCCTATAGAATCTCTATAGGAATTCCTACAGGTTTTTTTTGTAAGGGATATACGCTGTCATATTAATTACTTGTAGATCTCGTCTCTGCTTAATATTAAATATTAACCAATTAGCTTTGCGGTCGACAAGTAATCAATCGACTGGGTAGCGGCGCTTATACATTCTCCCTAAAATGTCCCCGCTAAACGTATGTAGTTTCTGTAGTAACTATGGAGAACTTTTTTAGAAGTTAATTCCTTGGCGGCCGATGGTCAAAAATCTTTGTAATGAATTATTGAAAATCCCATAAGACGAATTTTTCCGTGTTAAAGTGATTTTGAAGAAGTTGTAAGGAGTTTCTGCATAAATTCATAAGATTCTACAGGAATAGTGTATGAATTCTGCAGAAATTGTGGAAAAATCCTACAGAAATTGTAGAGAGCTTTTGCAGAAACTGCGGAGAGCTTCTGCATAAATTATGGAGAATTTCTGCATAAGTTCTGCAGAAATATTAGCCCAGAAATTCTGCATAATATATATATATTTTATCGAAAAATTTCCTGCATAATTTTTACAAATTTTCTATGGAAATGCTCTGCACAAATTCTGCAGAAATGACCTGCAGAAAATGAGGAATTCATGCAGAATTTCTGCAGGACTTTCTGCATATTTACTAAAGACTTTCTGCATAATTTCTGCAGAAGTTTCAGCAGAAATTATGCAGGAACTCTGCAGATGTTATTCAGAAATTATGCAGAAGCTATGCAGAATTCATGCAGAACGTCCTGCAGAAATTCTGCAGAGAGTTCTGCAGGATTTTTTAATTTAATTTACTGATTTTGATGTCTTGGAGGTCTTTTCGTTAGGTATCCACTTTTGTACCAGGCATATTTAAAATCATTTTGAAATCTTGGTGAAGAAAATTGATTATGGGTTAGAGATTATAGTTTGATTATATTATTTCTCTGGTGTAATTTAGCATCATAATTCATAAGAAGTGTTGTGTCTGATAATTTCTTATAAAGTTTTTTCATAATCGAAAACCATATACATCAAGAGGCTATATCTGACCAGTTGTGCCTTTTGGTATCGTTTTCAGTATAAGATTTGACTATTTCGGTAAAGGTTCTTTTACAGCGTTTTCACATTGTCCACTCCATGAATCTAATAGCAGTATAGGTGAATTCTCACTGTGAATCAAAAGTACATTTTGAATCCAAATTTGAAATAGTTCCTTGGATAATTTACCGGACGCCGATGCTTCTGCGTATATATTTTCTGGTTTGAATAAAGTTTTCGTTACTTTAAGTCCAAATTGCCCATGAGCCTCTTTCAAAACTATAAATAACGGGGACATAAGCTGTCCCTCTGTTGATATTATTTATTGAATAGTGTAATTATGTGTTGTAGAAGATACCGACTGAACGATGTTTTTTACATTTTTAATCCCCTCATAACAAAGAGTGCGACCACTATGTATCTCTAAATTGAACCCACTTTGATCAGAATTGTAAACGTTTTGAGCACTATGTACTTCAATGAGATTTTTGACATTGTTAACAAAATTTTCTTCGTGTTGTTCTACTTCTATTGCCTTCTGTGTAGATGACATAGTAATAAATTTTGTTATTTTACGTGAAACTGTTGGAATATATGTAAATGCTACGCTCCTGAACATAGCTCCATGCATGAGAGTGAGTGTGTGTGAGAGTACCGAGAGCGCCGACAGCGCATGCAAAGCCAGTCACCACGAGAAAGCCATGTGAGTCAGACGCGTGCTTACCAATGTAATATAATCCTATAGTAGCTAATAAACATACTATTAATATTAACTCAACTTATTCTTATCCCCAAAATTATCCAACAGAAACAATGTGATGTTTTTTTTTTGAATATTTGTATCCATCTATGTGAAGCTTTAAACCACGGAATATTTAGTTCTGCTTTCTTTACCAGAGCCTATATTTTTATATCAATACTATCTGTCAAAAAACTATCCGGAATTTTTAAATAAAACACACAATATTCAATTATTTATCAATATTTATTTTGTCGCGTTCAAAGTAGGCCCCATTTGATGCAACACACATGTGCCAACGATTTTTCCAATCATCAAAACATTTTTTATAAGCGTTTTCTAGGATTGCCTTCAGTTTCCTCAACGAATTTTGTTTTATGGCTTCGATCGCTTCAAAACATTTTCCACGGAGAGGTAATTTTAGTTTCGGGAGCAGAAAAAAGTCACATGGGGCCAAATCTGGTGAATACGGTAGTTGCTCGATTGTTTTTATTGAGTTTTTGGCCTTAAATTCGGTTACAACTGCGGCTCTATGCGGTGGTGCATTATCGTCGTGCAAAATCCACGAATTGTTCTTCGGTCTGTCCCTCTGGTAGGAATTCATGATGCACCAAACCATGAATATCAAAGAAAATACTCAGCATGACTTTCACTTTTGATCGACTTTGACGTGTTTTTTTCGGTTTTCGCTCGTCTTTTGTTTGCCATTGAGATGCCTGTTGACTTGTTTGCATGTTAAACTCGTAGACCCATGTCTCATCTCCAGTTATAATGCGTTCCATGAATGTAGGATCGGAATTAGCACAATCCAGGATGTCCAAAGAGATCTGTCTGCGGTACTCTTTTTGAAGAAAATTCAGCTCTTTTGGAACAAGTCGAGCGGAGACGCGTTTCATGCCCAAAACATCCACCAAAATCGTACGAACTGACTCGTGAGAGATGTTTAGCTCTTGTGCTATCTCTCTTAAGCCTGAATGGCGATTTTCCAATACGATTTGTTTCACTTTTTTAATGTTCTCGGTGGATGCTGTCGATGGCCGTCCGGACCGAGGCAAATTTTCACACACTTCTCGACCTTCCTTGAATGCTTTGTACCAATCGTAAATTTGTGTTTTTGATAAAACTGATTCTCCATAAGTCTTTTCCAACATTTTCAAAGATTTCGCGCACGAAATTTCGTTGGTAACACAAAGTGTGAGGCCAACTTTGTTCAATATTTGTATTCATTGTGAAAATCGTGACGCACTACTGAGCTTAACTCATTATAACAGCTGGCGTAAACAAACTGCTTAATGGAACGCGCTCAAACTTGACATCATAATTTGGTACAGTGATCCCAACATACAAAAAAAAAAATTTCAAATATCTATAACGCGGGAGATTTAAAAAAACTTTTCCGGGTACTTTTTTGACAGAAGGTATCATGCAGAGTCATTTTTGATTCTATCGCTTCTTTAACTTTTTGAAGTACATAAGTTGTTATTCCATATAGAATAGTTTTTCTGGTACCTCCTGCTTCAATTTGTAATTTCCACCGTCGCAATTGGCGATCGGAAGTAACTTTTCTATACTTCGATGGTACTCTTGTCAAGGATAATGGCTTTCTTTTTCCACTTTGCCAATACTGTACTGCCTGTTTCTTATATTCAAAGTCTACATCTTCTTCATTCGGTAAACAAGCAGGAACCTCTGCATAATCTTTATTTAATTCATCCTCTTCTTCAATCTCTTGTGAAAGTGTATCACTTCTGTAGTCATCCTCAAAAAGTAAAGTACAGTGCAACCCCGTAATAAGCGCGCCTAAGCCCGTAAGATGAAGAATTTTTTCCATAAACGGTATACCCCCTACACGCACTTTCCCCTCGAGTATCTAGCGCCTTCTGTCTCTCTCTCACTTTCTTCGGCGCGTGACCTCTCAATAAGCGCTCTGACCATCGTCAGTTTGTTGACAACATTGAAGGGCACGTAATACAACGTTTTGAGAGTCAATATCGTTTGCAGTATAGGAAATTGTGTTGTGCATAAAAATTTATACTTTTAAGAATATTTAAGTGTACGTGTGTTGATGAAAATGAAATTTTTCTGTTAAAAAGTCCGCTTATTCCGGGGTTGCACTGTATATTCTTCTTTTGTATGTAAATTGTAATTTACACTCTCCTTTATTATATTTTCTATTACATGATATAAAGTTATCTCTTGTTCGTTAGCTTGTGATTCTTCAATTTTAACATTTTTAGGATTAAAGCTTATAGATAATAAAGATATTACAACCAGTGGATTAATAGCCATTTTTTAATTTTATTTGAGGCAATGACGTTCAAGCAACAGCCGTAGATTATTTATTCTATAATTATTATTTTACTTAAAATAACTATATTTTATTTTCATGAACGTCAATTGAACTTACTTTTATTTAAGATATTTCATAATTTTATCCCCTTTATTAAAATTGATGACTATGTTATTTCACGTTTTATTCGTAATCTGATTGGTCGGAAGCGTTGCCATGCTGTACCTATGTGCATGGCAACGTAATGTTGTTTCTTTATATTTTTCTTATAAGGTTATTTTCCCATTTTTGAATATTGTATCCAACGCACAGTTCATCTCCGCGCGCGCAGCGCGCGTTTGATCTAGTCTTCTTTTTAAAATAAAGTTATGTTTCACTGAAATAAAAATATTATAATTACTACAATATTATGTGACACACACAAATAATTTAATTTATTTTATTTGTTTATTATATGGTAGAGCGAATCGTGCCAGTTTAATATAATAAATACATAAAATAATGATATTGAATATATGTATTTACACTCAAGCGCGCGTTCGCACTCACACGCTTACACACGCACGCTCATACGATTTCATTAATTTTATCTATTAATTTGGATAATAAGACTCGGGTGGTGATACTATCAACTTATTTATTCACTAAAATAAATAACAACGGTTGATAGTTGATAGTTGATAGTATCACCACCCGAGTCTTATTATCCAAATTAATCTATGGCTTTCACTAGAGTCATTTAATCATTTATTTATTAATTGTATTAAATGGGCAAGATACTCATTAAAATAAAATATTATACTAGTTTTATTTAAAACAGTTATTGTGGGCACGTCGAATAAGAATAAGAAACTTTACCGGCCACCACGTGTTTTAATGAAAAAATTAATTTGTAAACATTTATTTGATATAATCTCGACTTCAGGCCTTCGATTTGTGCGGAGATAATTTTCAGAAATTTTGTGGATCATTTTTGTTATAGTACCTGTGAGATATTTGGGTTGAAAAATCTGACGACTTTTTTAGATAATTGTAATTATTTAACATACACTCAATAAAAGGCAAACGAAAAATTTATTAATATATCATGATATGATATTTATGTATATAATAAATATTATAAATTCTAGTAACTCTAGAAAAAAAAATGAAAATAAGTCGATGTTTTTTTACAAATATTCTTCTTATCATGGTTATATTAATAAATTGAACATTATTAGAATCATTATTTTATTTTACGTTTTTATAATAATCCTATTTACATTATATCACTTCTTTTAATCAAACTTACTATTTGACTTCAGATATCATTTTAATATTTAAACTATTTTATTTTTTTTCAAGAAAGTTCTTATTTGTTTAAACGTTTCGCCCATATGATTAAAAATAAAATAGCAATACTTACAAGCCCTTTTTAATAATATATGTTCTGTATTCTCAATGCGTAATTTAAACATTTTTTTTGAAGAGTATATAATAAAATGTATAATTATATCAATTTAAACAATTGTATAAACATCAACAATATGTAATCAGTTTAGTAACTAGCGTGTAGTCTATACAAAGAAACACTACAAACTGACCACAGTCGAATAAGAATATCTCTTGTTTACTCGAGAATTATCTCGTATTCAAAGTTTATTTTTAACTTACCAATATTTTTATAAATGTCTTCGCGAGAAAAATATTCGTAGAAGCGTGCTGACATTGAAAATTGTAATGTAAATTTAATATAATTATAATTATATTGCATATTTCGGTAAGAATGAAACCTTCGTTGATAAAAAAAACTTAAATTTTTATGACATCAACAATACAAGTATCAATACTGGAAATGAAATATTATCCTAATATAATGTAAAAAAAGATGAATTTTTAATAGAATATTAACGAGAAAATTTCTTTGTTTATAAATAATTTCATCATTAATTTCATAAACAAAAAAAAAATCGATAAAAATTTTCTTGCAAATTTTCATTTAATGTATTAAATTTTAGTAGTCAATTTTAGTATTTCATGTAAAATGTGATTTGAAATAAGCATTTCAAAATTAAAAATCAAAAAGAATGTTGTGTTCAATTTTTTTTTTAAACTAAAAGATAAATAACTAAAGTAGGGGTAGCTCACCCCTTCTATGTATTTTTTCTAAACCTCGAAACAGGTCAACTATAATTTTTAATTTTCTTTACAACATGGCATTTTTTAATCAAATATGATTCGTCAAAACTTCGTTATTTTAAAAACAGTGTGAAAAAAATTATATTTACTCCCATAAAAATAGGGGGTTCAACCCCTTATCATTAAAACTGTGTCCAAATACTCGTCCTTTTATAAGAAACAAATAGGTGTTGGTTTCATTAAAAAATTCGGATTCCATCTCGAGATATTAAAAAAAACTATTTTTGGGGGTGAAGTTTAAGGGCAGTTTTCACCCCTTAGATATGTTTTTCCGCAGATAAAAAAAATACGTGTCGAATATTTTTCGATACTCTAACCAGTTGCAAAGTTTCATGAAAATCGGAGGCAGACATTAACAAAAAGGTGATTAATTAAATTAGGGGTAATTTACCCCGTCAACGTGTTTTTATTTTTAAATCTCGAAACAGGTCAACTATAATTTTCAATTTTCTTTATAGCATGGCAATTTTCAATCAAATTTAGCTCATTAAAACATTTTTATATCAAAAATACAAGGGAAAATATCATATTTACCCTTATAAAAAATAGGGGATGCAACCCCCAACATTGAAATTGTGCCGAAAAACTTGACTTTTCATATGAAACAAATAGGTTCGTTTCATTAGAAAATTCCGATTCCATCTTGAGATATTAAAAAAAACGGTTTTTGGGGGTGAACTTTAAGGGCGGTTTTCACCCCTTAGATATGTTTTTCCGCAGATAAAGAAGAATACGTGTCGAATATTTTTTGACACTCTACTCATGAAAATCGGAGGTGGACACCAAGTATTCTTTCCTTGTTAGAGTCAAGTGTGAACCCGCAGAAATGGAACTAGACTTCGCAAATCAAGAAATTGCAGACAACTTGTTCGGTCTTATCAGAAAGATCGAGGGATAAAGCATGATTAACAAAAACGACTTGTCCAGATGGCTGGAAAATTGTAAACTTGGTATGCATATAAAATTGATTTCTCAATGTTATTTAACAAGTGGAAAGAATACATATTTATATAATTATTTTTTTGAGGTATTGCAGAGCAATTGTTGAACGAGGAGATTTACAACCAAGTGAGACAAGCTGAAGAAGATTCTCACATGAACTCTGAAGAGATGGAGGACGGATCTATGCTCGAACCAGCGGCTCATGGATCCGTTGATAATAACGATTTTGTCTCGACGTCCTTTCGTATCTTGTACGATTTGTGAAAATTCTGTGATGAATTTTTTGTTTATGTCCCAAAAGAATTATAAAAGTGTTTCTTATGTTTGTTTTGTTATGTTTCATAAATAAAGTCTTTTTATTTTGTATTATATAAGTATTTATTTTTTTTTTACTCTGAACCCGGAGTTAACAGCATATTAAAATGTATTTTACACTGTTAAAGATTTATGCATTAAATTTAATGTAAATATAATGGAAGCGAAAGTAAAGTACGTACATTAAAAGGATTTAATGAATTCACTGAAAATTCAGTAAATGTAATAGAAACTTTATGTACAAATACATTAAATTTAATGCAAATCTGCATTACAATTAATGTAAATCTGCATTATAATTAATGTAAATCTGTATTACAGTTACATTCACAATTAACAACAATGTTAATATTTATCCATATAACTTTTTAATATTATAAATTTTCGAATTTTCATTAAATAACTCTTAAATTAATCGCATTTTTATTATCACAGAAAAAAAATTTCATAAAATTTTCGACCTAATCGGAAATCGAACCAGCAAACCTTGGGTTACTAAGCACGCACGCTATCTGTTACGCTATCTGTCGCTTGAGAAAGTTTGACATTTTCATCTACATAAGGTGCATTATCCATATTAACGTCATCAAATTTTATGTAAAATTTCTTAAATTTGTTTCACATTCATATTAATTTTAATGCACGTGAACTGTAATTTTTATCACCATGTTCATTAAACTTTGTGCATAAGACTTTAATTTTAATTTACTCACGTAATTTTCATGCAATACAGATATTTCATGTACTCGTACAATAATTTCTATGTAGAGGTACAATCATTTTAATGTACTTTCATTAATATTGGTATAGATTCACATTAATTTTGTGATAAATGTGCATTAAACGATATTTAAGTTACAAATTCATGAAAATTAATGCGCAAGTGTACATTAAATTTAATGATATATTTAATAGTGTATAATATCAATAAGTATGTAGTTGATTGAAATTACTCCATTAACTCATTTGAGTGATTCAATATACTGCAGTACATACGTATGTATACATTTTCGAATGTTTCTCGGGTGGCGTTATTCTGAAGGAGTGATTCTAAATCTCGAAATCGGAGTGGAAATGGATAGTGGAAGGGGAAGCGTTCGAGCGACATGTAGGGGGAGTGGCGGTATTGCGGGAGGCGGTATTCTGAAGGAGTACTGTATTGCTGTTCTTCTCGAAAAATGATTCGACACATATTTTTTCATTTTTCGATTGCACTAAAATTACATCCGGTTAGAAATACAAAATTTTTTTACAAAATCCTAACTTTCAAATTTTATTTTTCAAGGTCATCTTCGAACAGCTGCCAATTTACGAATTTTTTAAGTTCTTGAGTAAACTATATGCGATCTTACTCCTGATGCCTCGACCAAATGAGCTCAAATTTGGTGGAGATCTTCTTTATATGTATCTACACTACTTAAGGGGACGCTGACCTTGTCTGTTTTACCATCTAACTTAAGCAATTCAGTACGCTCTCACACGCGACTGTAAACAAATCGCGTTGACATCGCACACGCGCACATCTAAAGTATATATATATATATATATATATATATATATATATATATATATATATATATATATATATATATATATATGTATTATATATGTATGTATTATATATATATATATATATATATATATAGACATGCTTATCGGGGTTTATGAGGCCCAACACTGTATATTAGTACCTACAGCCCAGAGTTCCCTATAGCAAGTGACTAAAGAAATAATGGACCCTGGGGTTATAGACTCTAGGTCGGGCCGCATAAACCCCTATATTTAGGAATATTATGAAGCCCGGGCCGCATAATCAAAATCGGGCTCGATAAACCCCTATATATAAAAAAACGGGCTTTATCTCAAAGGTAACTTATGCGGACGCATCCTTAATGGGAACGGTACTTATGCGGACTTTCATCGACTTGTGCAGACATTTTTTAGTGTCTACATAGAGAGAGAGTTATTTCTTTAGCCAAGCGTGACTTGTGCAGACACGGGTCTAATGGAAACGATACTTATGCGGACAACTTACGTAAACGGATCGGGACTTATGCGGACGAGTCTATATATGTACCTATACATCTGTTTACACATATATATATATATATATATATATATATATATATATATATATATATATATATATATATATATATATATATATATTTATTTCAAAAAATTGTAACTCTTTTCCCTTTGCTCGGCCAACATTGACCAAAAAAGCATTTTGAAGGGTTTTCGAAGAAGAATCCCAAAAAAATTTGTCGAATGAAAAAAATTTGGCCGCAGTCTCAATATTCTGTGATGAAGGTATATCAAAAAGCAACCAATCAGAGGCTTTCGAAAAGGGTTCTAAAAAAAATACTGGCACATTCTAGAGATAAAATGCAAACTTTTTTCCAATCAATGTCCTATACAAAAAATTTCAAATTTTTGAGTAAAAAATGATTAAAGTTGAATTATAACCAAAAAATGAAAAAAATTTGAATTTTCAATGTTCCATAACTGGCTTATTTTTGAAAATTTTGGTCTCAAACTCTAGGAACATTATTTTTTCATGAAAAACTAGAAGTAAACCAATTTTCAGCGATTTTAAAATTTTGAGCTGCTGACTTTACCTGAAATATCCCATATATATATATATATATATATATATATATATATATATATATATATATATATATATATATATATATATATATATATATATGGGAGAAAAAAAAATGGTGGTGTTTTTCAAGAGTTTTTTTTTTTAATTTTTTACATTTTTTCATAATTTTTCATAATTTTTCTGATGTAAAAATTTTTTCCGTCATTAATCCTAAATCCCTACACTTATATGAGAATTATACTATTCAGGAGTAATTTAGTTCAAATCTGGAGTCAATCCATCCAAAGGAAAATTTCAAAGCTTACGGATAGTGAAAAAACTTGTTTCATCGATGACTATGGTTCTGGACCATAGTATGGAAGTTTTAAGGTAAGGTAAATATACCCACTTTTATATGTAAAAAGTATGAAATAATTAGTTTACATTTATGTATTAAAATGTGACTTCTTATTTCAGAGAAAAAAGGTGTCTAGCCCCCTTAAGTGTTTCCAGGTATGTTTTTACCGGTTTTGCAACGTGTGGGCGAGCATTGTCGTGCAGCAAAATGACTTTTTCGTGTCTTTCGGAGTATTCCGACCGTTTTTCTTTCAATGCACGGCTCAAGCGCATCAGTTGCAGTCTGTAGAGATCCCCAGTTACGGTTTCATGCGGTTTTAGGAGTTCGTAGTAAATGACATCCGTCTGATCCCACCAAATACAGAGCAGGAGCTTTGACCCATGGATATTGGGCTTTGCCACTGATGCTGATGGTTCGCCGGGCTTAACCCATGACTTTCTGCGCTTCGGATTGTCATAATGGATCCACTTTTCATCACCGGTAATAATTCGATGCAAAAAATCTTTTCTTTTCTGCCGTTGGAGCAGCAGTTCGCACGTGGAAAAACGTCTCTCAATATCCCTTGGTTTCAATTCACGTGGGACCCAATGTCCTTCCTTCTGGATTATGCTCGAACTTTTAAGACGTTTTCCCACTGTTGATAAGTCAACTCCCAATGACGTAGACAATTCTTTAAATGTTTGACATGAGTCTTCATTGAGCAATGTCTCCAAATCATTATCTTCAAATTTTTTTGGCTGACCAGGTCGCTCTTTGTCATCCAAGTCGGAATCACTAGCTTTAAAACGTGCAAACCACTTCCGACACGTTTGCTCAGTTACAGCATGTTCACTGTACACTTCAACTAAAATACGATGAGCTTCAGCTGCACTTTTGTTCATATTAAAGTAATGAAGCAAACCTCCCCGCAAAAACACTTTATTCGGCACAAATTTTGACATATTCAATAAATTATAAAGTGTTGTTATTTATGATTTGATAAAAGGTTATGTGCGGCGAATGGCGTCGTATGATAGCTGTTTACGATATATACATTACTGTAGGTAACAACGAAATAGTTTACTACTTGGGCCATCTCTTGTAAAACGCTACGAATTAATTTCAACACCCAATATATATATATACACACACACACACACACACACACACACACACACACACACATATATATATATATAAGTAAGTATACTGTTATTATCCAGGACTTCTCTAGGTTTTCTGCAATAGAAGTTGGTAAGGGCGGCGCTGCGTGCCGCCATTGTCTGAAATAATCAAATCCCTCAGGATATTGACTAAAACCACGACGCCTGCGGCGCCCCCTTTCAGTTCCGCAGTATTTTATGTTGATTTCGGAAAAATTTTACAGAAAAAAACGTTGTGAAAGTAACCCCAAAGGTCCTGAATAATACAAAAATGTCCTGGAAAATGGGCGTGAACATGTTAATCATTCAGGACAGTCCTGGAAAGATCCAAATGTCCTGAAACATAGCGGTAAACCAATGAAAAGTCCTGAAACATAGCGGTGAACAGATATATACATATATACCCACGCTTCGCTCCGGTGACAAACTGTACCTGTGAACAAAACACCTACTTCCGCACTAGTTGCGCAAAATGTACTATTTTGCTTTCTCAAAGAGAAAGCTTTGTAACGGTGAAATTTTTCGACCTCGAGATTTCGATGATTTTCGATATCTCTGAACTCCTTGAGTCGAAATATGCGTTTTCTAGAAAATGTCTGTGTGTAAAAATGTATGTATGTATGTGTGTGTGTGTGTATCTGTGGAATGTATTTGTCCGCGGCATAACTCGAAACTGGCCAGAGATATCAAGTTTATCAAGTTTGGGAGGTACGCGCAGTTTATTTTGAAGTTGTGCCAGTTCAATTATATAGTTGATTGGGTAATATTAAGTATTTAAAAAATTAAACAAAAATATGGAAAAATCGAAATTTTTGTTTTTTGTCGCCGCCCTACTGAAAAAGTGCAGCTGATTATCAACTGATAATCAGGTGATAATCGTGCCAAAACGGCACCTGATTTTCACATGACAATTTATCGTTTAAAATTTATTTATTATTAATTATTAATATTTATTATTATAAATTATTATTATCGTCCATTTACCTGAATCTATACGATTAACTAATGTATTTAAAATAATGTTCACTGTGGCAAAGAAGTTTTGAATTATTTTTCATAATTTAGGAATATAAAATTAAAATTAACAATAATTAATAATAATAATAATAATTAATAATAAATGAAAATATGAACAGGATTTTCAGGTGAAAATCAGCTGATAATCAGATGATAATCACCTGACAGTCACCTTATAGTTATCCGATTCTCAGATGATTATCAGCTGATATGAACCTGAAAATAATGTTGATATTTTCATTTATTATTAATAATAATTATTATTAATTATTGTTAGTAATGTTACATTCCTAAATTGTAATAAATAATTCAAAACTTCTTCGTAGGCATCTACATTTTTCGACATGTTTTCGAACACATTAATTAATCGTAGATTCAAATAAATGAACCATGATAGTACTTTATAATAATAAATAACAATAATTAATAATCAATAAATTTTAAACGATAAATTTTAATGTGAAAATCAGCTGATAATCAGATGCCGTTTTGGCACGATTATCACCTGATTATCAGCTTTTAATCAGATGCACTTTTTCAGTAGGGCGGATTTGGACATCGGTCGGAAGTAGGCCCATTTTCTGAAAGGTGTTGAAATTTCCTATCTACCCATATTTTTGTCGGCCTGATTGGATAATACTAACAAGGAGAGGGTTTCAGCTGGGGGAAAAGGATTTTAGTGGGCATTGGAGAGTCGATTTCTGGTACCTAAAAATGAAACCCAGTGCTCACATTTCCGTCAAATGGGCTCTTTTTCTTGAGATATGGGAAATTTAATCTCAAATATCGTCTATTTCGTTAAAAAATGATGTCTCTTCTATTGACTGTCACATTGCAAATATTTAAGATACGAAAACGAGGAAGAAAAATTATAAAAGTAGACAGTAACAGCTAAAATTTAAGCCCTGATTCATTAAAAAATATTGATTTTTCAGGAAGTTCCAAGCAATCAAATATAGGGTACGAAAATGGTTAAAAATACGATCCATTTAATCGGTTGAAATGAAGACAAATTTTTAACCATTTTCGCACCCTATCTTTGATTGCTTGTACTGAAAAATCAATATTTTTTAATAAATCAGGGCTTAAATTTGAGCTGTTGTTGTCTACTTTTATAATTTTTCTTCCTCGTTTTCGTATCTTAAATACTTGCAATGTGACAGTCAATTGAAGAGACATCATTTTTTGACGAAATAGACGATATTTGAGATTAAATTGCCCATATCTCAAGAAACAGGGCCCATTTGACAGAAATGTAAGCACTACGCTTCATTTTAGGTACCAGAAATCAACTCTCGAATGCCCGCTAAAATCCGTTTTCCGCAGTTAAAACCCTCTCCTTGTAAGTCTGTTAAAGAAAAAAAGAAAAATAATGAAAAATTCGAAAATAATTTTTCTTGTTCTCTGGGGGTTTCAATATCGGACGGAAATAGACCGATTTTCTGAAAGTTTTTGAAATTTCCTATCTACCCATATTTTTGTCGGCCCAATTGGATAATGTTGAGTCGTTTAAAAAAAATAAAGAAAAATAAACGTGATCAGATTATGTACTAAATTTGCATTACCTGCTCTCTGGTTTAATCATTCTCGGCTCGTACGACTCGTATTATCATCAATTTTTTCGCACTTTTTAAGTAATGTACTATTTTATATTTTTTTTAATAAAAATAGAAAATAGTCTTGATAAAAAATTTGATTATACGAAGATAAAATCACTTTCACGCACTAGTATCGAAATGTAATATTTTCAAATTTATATATTTGATCTAAGAAATATTATGGCTATTGTTGGTTGATTGGCTTTTCAATTGATTAATATTCGATGTGAGGATGAATTGATTTTTGGCAATAAATGAAAAATAATTACCATTTTATAAAGCGTAATATTTTATTTGAAATTCGTAACAATCTTCTATGTTTATACATAGAAGTTATTCATACATAGTAGTTATTCTCATTTTATCATAAAAAAGTGTTGAGCAAAAAGTAAAGCCTAAATGACGCTTATGGTAAGCTAAATCAAATCAAATTAAATTGTAATTGACGCTGGCGTGACTGAAACGAGGAAATTGTGCTTAAGAAATGAGCAAAATTGCCTAAAAATAAACTATGTAGAAAAAGACATATGTCGTAGAGCCTGTCGACAATGTATCGTATATTGTAAGAGTATCATATATCTTGTTTCATTGTTGTCATATCCTCTTCTAACAAAATTATGGTAGATAGTAAAAACGATGAGGCCGCGGCCACATAAGCGCGGACGGATGCGGACGCACGCGGATGCGCGCGCGCGTACGCGCTGACTTCTAATGATAACGTTGGTATCTTTGGCTGTAGCCAACCATGCAAATTTTAAAGTAAAAGAATGAACTGACCTGCTCCAAAATGTAGTAACAACTTCAATAGTTAGGCCCTTCAGGCAGCTCTGAGTTACAGATACAGTGAGACATAGATACGAACAATAACATGGGTTACTATATCTATACATATGAGGAATAGAAGGATACATGGGTTACAAATCTCTTGTTCCTTTGTATCTGACTTGTAACTTACACACACACACACACACACACACACACACACACACACACACACACACACACACACACACACACACACACACACACACACACACACACACACCCACACACACACACCCACACACCCACACACACACACACACACACACACACATACACACACACACACACACAACACCCGACAGGCAAAACAGCGAATATGACCCGAAGAGAGAGAAATGGGTACCAGCTACTTTCGACAGGGAAGCTTTTCTCTGCTTTTTGGAAGGAGCATCTGTCGAAGGAACAGCTGAGGTTAGGGCTCAAAGCCTCTCGGAGACCATCACAGCGGCATGCGATGCCTCGATGTCCACAAGGACGAACCACCGGGGACGCTTACCAGTCTACTGGTGGAACAAGGAGATTGCGGTAATACGTAAAGAGTGTCTTCGTGCTAGGAGGCTGCACCAAAGAGCAGCCCGTGGACCGCTGTATTATCAATTAACAACTAGATATGAGCAAAAGAGGAAAGAGCTGAAAATTGCCATCAAGACAGCCAAAAGAAAGTGTTGGCAGGACTTCTGCGAGGAAGTGGACAGTGACCCGTGGGGACGGCCGTACAAAACGGTCATAAATAAAATCAATCCCAGAGGCACCAATGCTCCCTCCTGTCCAACCTTTCTTGATAGAATAGTCCAAAATTTATTCCCACAACACCAGGAACGGCAACATGGCACTGGTCTAACGGAAAGAATCGGTATAGCCGAGCCAACAGCAGTCACCGAATCAGAAGTAAAGATAGCGGCCAAAAAGATTGCCATAAGAAAGGCCCCAGGACTGGACGGCGTTCCTGGTTTAGCTATAAAGACTGCAGCTCTGGAAGTTCCTTGCATATTCAAGGACACTTTCAATGCATGCCTAAGTGAAGGAATATTCCCGACATAGTGGAAGATACAGAGGTTGGTACTCCTTCCTAAGGGAAATAAACCTCCGGATGAACCATCCGCGTATCGACCACTCTGCATGTTGGATATAGTCGGAAAATTGTTTGAACGTATCATATCCGTCAGACTGGAGGCAGCTATACAAAAGATCGGCGGCTTGTCTGATAACCAATTTGGCTTTAGGAAGGGTCGATCAACGATCGATGCTATCGATAGGGTGGTGTCAGTAGCTGAGAACGCCGTTAGTGGTAGCCGGTGCACAAAACGCATGTGTGCTATAATTGGTTTAGATGTACGGAACGCGTTTAACACGGCCAGGTGGGATAAAATCATGCTCGCATTGGAAGACCTAAGCGTGCCACTGTACC
This sequence comes from Torymus aiolomorphi, assembly GCA_036365515.1. Classification (NCBI taxonomy): domain Eukaryota; kingdom Metazoa; phylum Arthropoda; class Insecta; order Hymenoptera; family Torymidae; genus Torymus; species Torymus aiolomorphi. The sequence goes on from CM070876.1 coordinate 74,908,741, forward strand.
TTCGAAGAGTAATCTCGAGTTACCTAACTGACCGCACGCTTCTCTATGATACCGACGACGGTATGCATTCTTATAAGATCACAGGAGGCGTGCCACAGGGCTCTGTACTAGGATCCCCAATCTGGAACATCATGTACGACGGATTGCTTAGGCAACTGCTCCCACATGGGGTGTCGATAGTAGCTTACGCAGATGATATTGCTCTCATTATCGTTGGGAAAACCATCGAAGATGTGCAATATCTCGGAGATACGGCAATCGAGGTAGTAGGAGATTGACTGAGCGACCATGGACTCAGTCTTGCTGCCGAAAAGACCGAGGCAGTGCTCATTGCCAGAACAAAAAAGAGAGTCTACGCCACTTTCACGGTCAACGACGAGAAAATCAAGACAAGGGACACCATGAAGTACCTAGGAGTTACAATAGATGCGCGGATGTCGTTCAAAGACCACCTTAGGAACGCAGGATTAAAGGCATCAAAAGTGGCTCGAGCACTCGCAGGCATCATGCCAAACATAGGAGGGCCGAAGCAGCCACGACGGTTGCTTCTTTCATCGGTGGTTTATTCCGTGATTCTATACGGAGCCCCCATCTGGGCTAATGCTATACGTAGTAACCCAAGCTATGGTGCAGCTTGCCGAAGGGCCTGCAGGACAATCGCGCTGAGAGTGGCCTGCGCCTACCATACCGTGTCAGACATTGCTCTCTCGGTGGTCACCGGACTGCCACCCTTGGACCTAATGGCATGTGAGAGAGCTGAGGTGTATCGTGAAGGAGTGATAAGAGAGGAGGGCGAACTTGATCAGGGACCACGTCAAAACCGATGGTTCAGGAAGACTGTGGAAGAGTGGCAGCCCCGATGGGATATAGCAGATAAAGGTCGGTGGACCCATCGCATTATTCCATGTGTCGTGGAGTGGACGGAGAGGAGACACGGACTCGTGACCTTTCATCTCACCCAGGTACTAACTGGGCATGGCTGCTTTCGCAGCTGCCTGAAGAGAATTGGAGTGTACGAAAGCGCGAAGTGCCCAACATGTCCTGAAAGTGATGAGGACGTTGGACACGCTTTGTTCGTATGCCCCAGGTTTCGGGAAGAGAGGGAAAGGTTTCAGGCCTTATGGGAAGGCCCCCTAACTCCCGAGGGCATTGGGAGATGCTTACTCTCTTCACAGAGAGGATGGGATGCTGTGATTGGTCTCGTCACCGAGGTGGTGGACAGATTGAACTCCATAAGGCGAGAAGAAGAAAGAAGAGAAAACCGTCTCACAGAGGACCAGGCGGGGTAGAGGGCCGTAGAGGCTGCGACTGCCCTCCGCAAAGTAATGCCTAACGGCGGTTTCCGCGGTGGGAGGCCCTGCTATAGAACAACAGCAGAGGGTTTTAGTAGGTATTGCCAGAAATGGTCGAGTCCTACATAACATCTCGTATGCGTAAATGCATTTTTCCGAACCTCAAAAAAAAAAAAAAAAAAAAAAAAAAAAAAAAAAAAAAAAAAAAAAAAAAAACCACACACACCCACACAGACACATACGCACACGCACACACCCACCCACCCACCCATACACACGCACGCACGCACGCACATTTTTTAAAATAGTGTATTTTTGTTCCAAATGCCCTTTATAATATTTCTATCATGTTTTCTCAGAATAAATTTTGTTCCACCATCACAAAGCTTTCTCGAGGAGAAAGCAATTATTATTATATACTGAAATTTGGTTAAGATCTCTACATTTTCAAATAAACTATGAACCTCTTTAATGTTATCTTAGGCATGGAAAAATACTGGTGAATAAGTATACCATAATTTACCTTGCACCAGCTAGTTTTGATTTTCAGATGTTTTTATCATTTTAAAATGTCCAATTTTTCATAATTTATTCTATATTTATCAGGGATAGTTATTAGTGCATTGACACATTACTGCAATTTTTCTTTTTATCACAATCGTCAATTACATTTAAAATACACTTATTGTATAAAAGAATGCACTGTAGAATAGACTTGCAATACACTGAGAATACTCTGTATTGTATAAAGCGAATCAGAATCTATAAATGAATAAATGTACAAAATAAAGTGGAGGACAAGTATCACGTCGCATATAGTATCAACTAGCTAATCTCTAATTACCAAAAAAAGAGCAGTGCAATTACTTGCTACGAAAGGGCTTTATTGAAGGGCAGTTTGACGGAATGACCAGTTGCCCAGTAGAGAAAATTAATTGAAACCGCCTAACGACCTAGGAGCAAATGATACATCGACCCCGCTAAGAGATCCTGTCTTAATAACGTTGGTCTTCTACATTGACGTCTATATTTTTCCCAAAATTCAATGTTCATTTATATAATTTTCTTTCTTTTTTCTGAGTATTTATTTGTTTTGGATTTTTCAATAATGCCTTTTCTTTTAGATGCCTTTCGTCATAAGTGGTTTTATTAGTTTTAGGTGTACGAAACATTTTATACATGGATTATTTTTATTAATGTTAATTTTATCAATATCGAAATCGACATTATCATCTCGAATACAAAAAAGAAAAGTAAATAAAGAATGCTTTGTCGAAGGGAGTCCAACACCTACAAGGAAGGTATCCCAAGTGTAAGTCGCCGATTTGGATGATATTGTAATATGTTGTAGTACATTAAAAAATAAGAGACACCTATTTCTTTTACGTGCTGATAGACATTTTAAGGGGGTGAAATCTACCCCTAAAGTTCACCCTCAAAAACAGTTTTTTTTTCAAATATTTCAAAAACAAATAAAGCTAGCTTGATGAAGCCGACGCCAAAAATTGTAGAATAAAAAAGGCTTCAAAACAGCATCACTTTCAATTTTAAGGGTAGCAACCCCTATTTTTTTCAAGAAAACTAATCTTTTTTCATCAATTTTCGCCTATAAAAATTACAATAAACTAAGGTAACTTAATAAAACCAACGCTAAAAATTTTAAAATAAAAAGGCCACAGATCTGTATCACTTTCAATTTTAACGGTAGCAATCCCTATTTTTTTTTTTTTTTTTAAGGAAATTAAGTTTTTTATCAATTTTCAGCTATAAAAAATACAATAAACTATAAATCTGCTTAAAAATCATACCACTTAAAAGAAAATTAAAATACAAAGTTGACTCTTCTCGTGGTTTTGGCTAAAATTTATCTTTTTGGGGGGCACTACCCCCTTTTGTTCTTAACTAAGCAATGGAAGATTAAATATAATTTTTTTTAGAAAGTTTTTCTCTAAATGTTTTTTACGCTCACATACATTCTTCAAAAAGTAAAATAGATATTTTTAACTGGTAAGAACCACCACTACATAACTTATTACTCTCTCCGTTAATGACCATAAAATTTTGACCAATAACACAGACAAACGGTATGTAATTTTAGTACTTTCGGGCAATACGAAATATTAATTTACCATTAATTTTGCAAAAATAGTTTGATTAAACTATTTGTTTAAACGAATTATTGTAAAGTTTTTTTCGAAAAACTAATTTTTAGTCGAATTCCACAAGAACAACAACATGTTTATTTAAACTTTTATATGTTGTAGTGGCCAAAAAGAGGGTGAAAATCATCCCCGGAAGTTCATCCCTCCTCCAAAACAGAGTATTATATATTATCACTAATTTACACTATTACGCAACATTTTCTCTAAAATTTACTCACTATTTGTTACAAAATGACAATATTATCCACGGTTTTCGGTTCCCGGGATTTGCAACCCTTATTTTTTAGAAGGGTTTTGAAATCACTAATCTCAAGATCTTGAAATTTCATTGACTTCAATTATAATTTTTTCGTATAGAGTTTTATTGACCTATGTCGATATATATCAATTTCGTTGCATTTTATCGAGTCCCGTTGAAAAAAATGGAATTAACAATAAGATTCACCATTTAAGTCGATAAGTAATCTTATTGAGTTCTATTAACTTTTTCGTAGCTTCCTCAAACTTAATTTATTGATCCCTTTAATTAATTTTTACATCTAATATTTAAAATGTAATACTTTATCTTGTACGCTTAGACTAAGTAAGAGAAGGTCATGGGTCCAGATTCAGCTTAAACTGTGCGTTATATCTTTTTTCGTAATGGACCGATTTTTTTGGGCAACGAACTTGATCTGAAGATATATAAAAGCTACATCTGTGCCAAACTTCAGGATGATTGTGTAATTTTTGCTCTTGTTATCGTGCGACAACGAAAACGCAAATTTTTTCTAAAATAATTTTTTTCTAAAAAACAAATGAAGATATTCTCCTGAAATTTTAACCAAATGTAGTCTTCTATAAATTTAATAAGTGGTTAAAATTTTAAGTCGATAACTCAAGTATTTTTTGAGAAAACGCGATTCGAAAATTTTTTTAAAAAATTTTTAATCTCAAATATCTTTTTTCGTAATGGACCGATTTTTTTCGGCAACGAACTCGATCTGAAGATATATAAAAGCTACATCTGTGCCAAATTTCAGGACGATTTGATAATTTTTTCTGTAGTTATCGTGCGACAACGAAAAGGCAAATTTTGTATAAAATAATTCTTTTCTAAAAAACAAATGAAGATCATCTCTTGAAATTTTAACCAAATATAGTTTTCTATAAGTTTAATAAGTGGTTACAATTTTAAGTCGATAAATCAAGTAATCTCTGAGAAAATGCGATTCAAAAATTTAAAAAAAAAAATTTTTTACCTCAAATATCTTTTTCGTAATGGGCCGATTTTTTGGGCAACGAACTCGATCTGAAGGTATATAAAAGCTACATCTGTGCCAAATTTCAGGACGATAGGATAATTTTTGCTCTAGTTATGTTGCGACAACGAAAACGCAAATTTTTTCTAAAATAATTTTTTTCTAAAAAACAAATGAAGATAATCTCTTGAAATTTTAACCATATACAGTCTTCAATTAGTGTAATAACTGGTTATTTATTTCAAGGCGATAAATAAATTATTTTTTGAGAAATTAATTTATGAAATATAAAAAAGTTTTCCTTAATAACAATTGACAGAGTGAAGAAATTTTAAATTTTAAAAAAGGAAAATATAGGTAATTTAAATACCTTTCAAGAGAAGTTTATTATATTATGTAATAATGACTGTAAGATATCAAAAAATCAAAAAAACTAAAAATTCAGAATCTTTTTTGGTTATAAAACAAAAGAAAATCAATAAAAATTCAAATACATCAGGGTACCTTTCTTTTCCCGCGAGACGAAGAGAATAAGCTTTGCCCGACAAAAATCGGTCGATTCGTTTCGGAGATATGAAGAGTTTACACACACACACACACACACACACACACACACACACACACACACACACACACGTACATCCACGAAAACAAAAATTATTAAAATCAATTAATATACACATATATCGCCTTAAAACATCTTTTTGAACATTTTTTTTTTCGAAAAATTTTTTCACCGTTACAAAGCTTTCTCTATGAGGAAGCAAAATTAGAAGTACAACACCCACAAGCCGAAAACTGTGGATAATATACTCATTTTATAACAAATAGTGAGTAAATTTTAGAGAAAATGTTGCGCAATAGTATAAATTAGTGATAATCAAGGAGCGCGGGAGTGCTCCGAAGGCAAGTATAGAATAAGCCCGAGGGTCGACCGCGCTATTCTTACATTGAAATGGGTGCTCAAGATTTTGAAATATTCACTGCGTTCTTTAATCGTATTTACATTATTCCAATTAAGTATAAAATAAACGAGATCTATTTTGGTATATATTATGTATAAAAAAAGTTTCATGCACATAGATGCTCTCATATTAGAGATATAAAGCAATGAAAAATTTTATGTCCCGTTTCCGATTTCACATTTTCTGTATGTTTCATCAGACTTCCGGTTTCTTCCGACTTCCGCCTTTGAATGTGTTATATACACACACACACACACGCACACGCGCACGCACGCACGCACGCACGCACACACACACACAGCAAATACATACAAATATTGTAAAGAGATAAAGAGATAATTTAAAAATGAGAATAATTACTGCTAATAGCAAAAATCAGTTTTGTGAGAAATAGAAAATGTTTTTATAAGAATTATAGAAAATGCTTTAAATAATAGTTTTTAAAAGTATTTATTATAATTGTTTCAAAAAAACATTTAAGCTTACACACACACACACACACACACACACACACACACACACACACACACACACACACACACACACACATACATATACACACACACACACACACACACACATATATATATATACACACACACACACACACACAGGGTGTTCAAAAAGTTCCGGTACGGCTAAATAACTCGTCAGGAAAGCATTTTCGCTGAAAACACTAAATGGGAAAAATTAAGGATTTTGAAAAAGTTACCTGGTAGAATTGCCATTTTTTGGGACCTACTACAATTTTGGGCCTTGTGAGTCCCAAGATAAATTTTTTAAATGGGAACCCCTATTTTTTCCTCCGAATTCGTTTTCAGCAGCAAATTTTACGTTCAGATAGGTATTTTTTGTGACATCCTGCCACAAAATGTTTTTTCCTATAAAAATGTGTTATTTTACGTGGGTATTGGTTTTACAGCATAGTCTCATATTTTATTCAAAAACAAGTTTTTGGGCCTTATGGGACTAATAACGATTTTTTCTCCGGTGATAAGTGGTTTAGGGGGTATTCCCACTTCATAATTTGAAATATCGAAGTTTGAGACCCAAAATCTGATTTGGACCTTACCAGCCTAATATCTGATTTTTTAAGTGGTGCTTATTGGGTCATGCTAATACTGGCGGTAAAATTTTGGGCCCAATGTATGTTTTTTCCTCTAAAAATGTGTTATTTTAAGTGGATAGTGATTTTACATCATATTCTTAGATTCTAGTCAGAGACATTGAGATTGAAGTCCCAAAACATATTTTGTGCCTTACAGACCCAATATTTCTTTTCTTTACACAAGTTTGCCATTTTGAGTGATTATGAGTTATGTTAGTTTCCAGGACATTCCAGATGTTTAACGTTGGTTTCGGGGACATTTGTTAGTTTTGGGGACAGTCCCTGAATCTACATATGTTTAACGTCAGTTTTGAGGACATCGGCCCCCATAAGAGACATTATTTCTTTAGTCACGTATAGGTATACAGTAACATGGAGTCCTGGGAACTAACGTTATACAAGTTTATATATATATATATATATATATATATATATATATATATATAACACGAGAGAGAGAGAGAGAGAGAGAGAGAGAGAGTGTGTGGGAGAGACTGTGTATTTTTATATACACAGTATGTATTTTTTATTATAACGTAACCTCTCTACATGTATGTGAAAATATATATATACATATAAATATAATATAAATATTCAGATAAGTATAGCAAACTTGAATTAGAAATTAATATAAAATATAAAAGTTCTTGTTACTTTGTAAAATCTTTTTTTTTTTTTATTACAGAGTATTAGCACGTAAGGATTATTTTGACAAGTATTTGACATCATAGAATGGAATTGATGCCAACTATATCGTAAAATAGAATAGAAGAGTTATTCAACAGACATAATTTTTTACAAGTTCTTCGTTTAAAAATGTTTCTGGAAGTAAAAATCACCATGAAAAAAAATTGTGAAGCCTTTGTGTCAGCTGACGACATTTAAAATAAGGAGGATGTCCACTTATTAACCTGTAATAGATGTAAGATTTTCTCAGATGTTAGTAGTGCATCATGCTCAATTATTGCTTCCCCATAGAGGAAGCTTTGTAACGGTGAAAACATTTTTCGAAAAAAAAAATGTTCTAAAAGATGTTTTAAGGCGATATATGTGTATATTAGTTGATTTTGATCATTTTTGTTTTCGTGTGTGTGTGTGTGTGTGTGTGTGTGTGTGTGTGTATGTGTCTGTGTGTGTGTGTGTGTGTGTGTGTGTGTGTGTGTGTGTGTGTGTGTGTGTGTGTGTGTGTGTGTGTGTGTGTGTGTGTGTGTGTGTGTGTGTGTGTGTGTGTGTGTGTGTGTATTTGATCTCTTCATATCTCCGAAACGAATCGACCGATTTTCGTCGGGTAAAGCTTATTCTCTTCGTCTCGCGGGAAAAGAAAGGTACCTTGATGGATTTGAGTTTTTATTGATTTTCTTTTGTTTTATAACCAAAAAATGATTCTGAATTTTTAGATTTTTTTATTTTTTCATATCTTACAATCATTATTACATAATATAATAAACTTGTCTTGAAAGGTATTTAAATTACCTATATTTTCCTTTTTTAAAATTTAAAATATCTTCACTCTGTCAATTGTTATTAAGGAAAACTTTTTTACATTTCATAAATTAATTTCTCAAAAAATAATTTATTTATCGATTTGAAATAACCAGTTATTACACTAATTGAAGACTATATGTGGTTAAAATTTCAAGAGATTATCTTTATTTGTTTTTTAGAAAAATAATTATTTTCCAAAAACGAATTTTGAAGTTTTAGTTTTTTTGATTTTTTCATATCTTATAGCCTTTATTACATAATATAATAAACTTTTCTTGAAAGGTATTTAAATTACCTATATTTTCCTTTTTTAAAATTTAAAATATCTTCACTCTGTCATTTGTTATAAGGAAAACTTTTTTATATTTCATAATTTAATTTCTCAAAAAATACTTTATTTATCGACTTGAAATTTTAACCAGTTATTACACTAAGACTATATGTGGTTAAAATTTTAAGAGATTATCTTCATTTGTTTTTTAGAAAAAAATTATTGGAGAAAGAATTTGCGTTTTCATTGTCGCACGATAACTAGAACAAAAATTATCCAATCGTCCTGAAAGTTGGCGCAGATGTAGCTTTTAGATACCTTCAGATCGAGTTCGTTGCCCAAAAGAATCGGTCACTCATCCAAGGTTGACCTAGTATCTGTGACTTTAGTTATGAAGGCAGTTATATCCATCTGTTGGATATAGAAGTGCAAGAATCTTAGAACTATGCATGTAAACAATTTAATACTAAGCCAGAATCTGATTATAATCAAGAAACATTAAGTGTTAGTTTATACACAATGAAGAAAGAAGATGATGCAAGTTTAATTCATGTATTTATATACATACATGCATATTAATACATCTCTCTCCCAATATACATTCATTGTTATTATATGAAGACTGTCAAAGCACGTAACCTCCTGTAGTAGAGGCAGAAATACTGAGGCAGATATCCCGTTAGCAGAGCTTCGTTCTACTTTATGATGTTTCAATGCTTTACTGGCCGTATGAGATCGAAAGATAAACTAGCAAGTCTTCCAAATGCAACTCGTCCAAAGTTGGTCCAGTATCTGTGACTTTAGTTATGAAGGTGGTTATATCCAACAGATGGATATCGTAGTAGAAAAAAAGAAATACGGTTGCAGGTAATATTCCTCTAGCAGAGGCTTGTTCTACTTTATGGTGTTTTAATTATGGATGCTTTACTGGCCTATGATTTCTAAAGGTAAACTAGCATTATTAAAACCCGTAAATAGTGAGATATAAGATTTTCTCAGATTATTAAAAGTGCATCATTATCATATTTTTGTACTATGATTCTTTCTACTAAAATGTCTGTGGACTTGTGAGTGGAATGTATAGTTTATTATCTTATTTGCTAAATCTGTGGTTTTATTATAAAGCATAAGTGAATCATATTAATGCAGTATAAATATTGTGACATAATAAATTATTCTTCTAGGTGATTTATGGTTTCGTAATTAATGTGAAAGGAGTTTCTGTAATAAGTTTAGAATGTAAGTGAGTGAAAATTAAATGACCAATGTAGTTTACTTGGCAAACTTTGAGCTTCGCATTTTGTAAAGGCTAGAGGATTAGGTGATTTCAGAGAAATAAATGCGAAAGAGTAGTTTTTAAAAAACTTTGTACCGCCTGCTGCTATGGAAATGGCAGTTGACATGAGAACTCAACTTCTCAGCCAACTTTGAGCTTCGAGTTTTATAAGAGCAAGAGAATCAGGTGATACAGAGATTTAAATTGTAATTCTGAGAACTTGTACTTTTTTCTTTTATTCCTTGCGATAGCTACAAAGAAAAAATATATTATTGTTATCTTTTTTAAGAACATTAAATTCTCTATTGAAATCCTAATAAAAGTTTAATGTTTTTATCCAAACAATCTTGCTCTCAGCAACTGTCCAACTCTCTACGAAGAACTTGACTGAAAGCTTAAATGTTTTTTTAAAACAATTATAATAAATAGTTTTAAAAACTATTTTTTAAAGTATTTTCTATAATTCTTATAAAAACATTTTCTATTTCTCACAAAACCGATTTTTGCTATTAGCAATAATGATATTCTCATTTTTAAATTATCTCTTTATCTCTTTACAATATTTGTTTGTATGTATTTGCTATGAAAATGTTTTCTTTTTCTTACAAAAATCATTTTTCTTATCTGTACTCATTAAATTAAAGTTGAGTACTTTCAATAACAGAATCATTTCTGTAAATTATTCATTATTATATTTTCCCTACAAAATATCTCCAAAAATGGTCCATCACTACATGTTTTAAAAAATCCATTAATAAATTATTTTACAAAACTTCTACAATCCTTTACAAACTCTTGCAAGCAACGAGAAATTCTTTTCCAAAACCTTTATAATCACTTTACAAAAACTTTTACAAACGGTAGGAATTTTTTCGGAAACGATAAGAATTATTTTCGGAAACCTATACAATATCCTAAAAAATTATTTACGTTTTATTTTATGAAAAGGAATTCTACGAATAAATAATAAATTTTTGCTTTCTAAAGTCGAAATAAATTTCTTTCACGCGGATACTGAAAGTCAAAACCAAAAAAGTTGTGAAATCAATTAAAGTGTAATTTTATACTTTATAAACATTATTTATAATGTACTTTTACTCTTAAAAAGTTGTGAAATTTTTCTAAAAAATTTTTTTACAAAGGTAAAAATTTATAGGTAAGAATAAGTTTAGTTACTATTCTACATAGTTTTATACTTAACAAACATTATTTGCTGAACTCCCCCACCCTCTCTTTCTTCCCCCTCTCTCTCTCCTTCTGTACCGACAACTTTAATGAGAGCTTAAATATTTTTTCAAAACAATCAACACGTTCTTTAAAAAACTAATTTTTTAAATATATTCTAACAACACAATTTGTCTGTAGTCCTTTTATTTATTCTGATCTCATCTATTCAATAAGCACCCTCTACAAATCATTAAAAATATTACTTATGTCGACTGCAACTTACTATCAACTGATGAGAATTTTTCCATCCGTATTACAGTCTTATAAATTAAATTAAAATAATTAATATTTATGGCAGTCAGATTGCCCTTGTTTATAATCACCCCCGCAGAATCTGAAATAAAAACTTAATTAAAACCTGGAAAAAAACTTTATTAGCAAAGGACTATCTGACTGCCCCCTACCACCAAATTGCCCGATTGCCCAACGTTTCGAGCCCGCTCCGGCTCCTCCTCAGGGACTGAAATGAAACCCAATTAAGTAAATTAACCCAATCAAGTAAATTAGATAACATTTATCATTCCTTATTAATTTAAGTGAGAATGGAAATTTGGAGAGGGGAAGGTGGATGGTGGTGGGGGTAAGAGGAAATAAGTGGGTATGGGTATATAAGGAGGTGTATCGCGGGTTTCATTTCAGTCCATGAGGAGGAGCCGGAGCGGGCTCGAAACGTTGAGCAATTGGGCAATTTGGTGGTGGGGGGCAGTCAGATAGTCCTTTGCTAATAAAGTTTTTTCCAGGTTTTAATTAAGTTTTTATTTCAGATTCTGCGGGGGTGATTATAAATAAGGGCAATCTGACTGCCATAAATATTAATTATTTTAATTTAATTTATAAGACTGTAAGACCGATGGAAAAATTCTCATCACTGTCTACAAATGGTAATGATTTTTTTCATGACTGTACAAATAATAATATTGTTAATAAAACTTTCTACGAAAGTATAAAATAAGGCAAGTATAGAAGATTTTTCTGTATAATCTATAAAATAATATTTATGATTTTTTAAAAGAAGTCAAATAAATACTCTAGTAAAAAAGTCTTTTACTTCTTTGAGTCAATGTATGCTCAATAAATTATATGTAAGTACATTCAAATTGTTTACTGCAAATCAAACAAACGAAAGTTGTGAAATCAATTATTGCTAGTCAAGTAATGCAAACCATTCTCCGAAAAACTGTATGACTATGTTCTCAGAAATGTATTCAAATTTCTTCATTCTTCTATACAAATTAAACACAAGAAAGTACTGAAATAAATTAATTATAGTCAAGTACTGGCCATAAGAACTTTTCGTACCTCGCGTGTAAAATTACATTTTACGCCCACGTTGTAACTTCAAAATTATTCAGCCAGCGGGCATAAGGTACTACATAACGCCCAAAAGGCCCAATAGCTCACACACTCCTACGAAACTTTATAGTACCTACGTACTTTACGCTCGTGTGGGCGAAAATTATTTTAATTGTATAACTATAATGCCTTCTTTTTATTTCTAAAATTCATAAGAATTCTTTCAGGTATTTACGAGAAGTCAAAGCCTATAAAAAAACACAGCTACCAACACATCACTATTTTTCATTATTCCTCCTCAATTTTGTACACGGAGAGAAATTTTGTAGTGAAAATTACAAATATTCGAGACAAAATTACCAGTTTCTATGGTAATGGATGGACAGACTGACAATTTCAAAGTTTTTACCAAAGTGCCTTGGTAAAATTTTTTTTTAGTTAATTTAAATTAAAAAAATTAACTTTTTTTATCCATATTGATGGATATATAGTATTTTAATATAGAAATAGAAACAGAAACAATGATGAAAAAACATTAAACTGAAAAAAATTTTTACGGAAGCGGGATTCGATCCGACGATCTTTGGGTTGAGAGTCCGACGTTCTACCGACTGCGCCACAGAAGCTGTTACCAACAGTCATTTGAATCGCCGTTATTACTTACTGAAAATATGTGTATTGTTTTCATTTTAACGTCGCGCACGCCTCTAGTATCAATCTTCTGAAACACAATAATGCGCAGTGCGCATGCGCGAGTACACAAATACCAGGTTATTTGGTAAAATTTATCAGTTTTCTTAGTAAAAATTCTTAGGTTACCTTGTAAAAATGACTAGATCTCAATTTTTACCAGTGTTTCTGGTAATTTTTATTCAGATAATTTGGTATTTTTTTTAAGTGGTTATGGTAGTTTTTCTTGGGAAACTTATAAATTGTATTAGAAACCTGGGAATAACACGGCTTTTGACAGTCTGTCCATGCGCTACCAAGGCACCTTGGTAATTTTTACTCTAAAATTTCTCTCCGTGTACTTTCTATAATATTACGTAGTCCGGACGCTGGGTACAGTCCCGTACACAATAAACATTCCCCGGGTAAAAATGGATGTTCCTTACATATTTTGGCACGCAGAATCCAAATCTGGAGGTCTTTTTTCGAGAAAAGTGGTACAACATTGTTTAAACAACGATTGTTTAAATAAATGATAAAAAATGGTTTTTTGCCATTCGCGTATTTTTTGCTGAAAATTTACGTTATTTTGAGAAGAAAAGGTCCTTAGGTCCATCTCCGAAAAATGCAAATTGAAAAAGTTATGATTTTTACAAGTTGCAATTTTTCCATTTTTTAACAACTTTAACCGCTTGTAAAATGAATGCAAGTGAATGTTTTTAAAAAATTCAAACTGGTATTTCATCTTTGAACCTTGAATAAGCATTTTAATGCCCAAAAAGTATAGTTTTTATCGATTAACTATACGTTTTATTAATGCACAATTATGCCAATTTAAACGTGATCTTACTCATAAAATACGCGATTATTAATTTTAAACCAAATTTTGTCGTTTTTCTGGCACGTTACAAACGTCTCTTCTTTCATATTTTGGTTCAGAGAATTCGAAACATAAGGTCTTTTTTAAGTAAACGTTGTAACGGAATGACTTCTGGGGTAAGATCGCAAAAAGCCACAGGCCAGCGATGCCCTAGAACACGGTGCCGCGGGTGTCAGACTAAAATGACTTGCCCGGGGATCTGCTCCTGGAATCCCGAAAACAACGCGAAGATCCCACGCGAACTTCGCTTTCCAACTAATTGGATCGCTGAGTTAAAAGCGCGCGCTAAAGAGTAAAGCGCGCGGCCGCTAGGCTCAGATATGAAAACGACCATCGGAGTCGTTTTACCGCGGAGGCGGCGGTATCCGGGAGAAGGTTAGGTTAAGGTCGATAAATGAAAAATAGCCTCAATTATTTCACAGGACAATAACAAGGTCTATTCTAAATAATCATTTACATCAAAAACGCGTCGCGTTGCGCGCCGACAAGAAGACAGGATCCTTCGCTCGGCTCGGGCGGATCAAGGTATCTATTTTCGCTGGGCCGGTGGATGCACCACCGGCCACTCGCCGCTGCGAGTCGAAAATACACAAATAAATCGCTGCGCGGGAAGTACGAAGAGGCTTACGGGGAAAGGAGTGCACTCCTCTCGTCGCTCGCTCACGAATCCGCTCCTGCGTCAGGCCTTATCCTCCGGTTGACTTCGGAGTGTTCAGGCCGAGTTCTAACGTCCAGCGTTCACCTACAGACGCTTCGGACCCCAGGAGTGGCTCGGACTGCTCACGTGCGCTGCTCTTCGTGGTTGGTACGTGTACGGGCGCTGCTCTGTACCGGTGTATCGCACGGTGACCGTTTTCTCCGGACTAGACGATCTATGTTCGCGTCCGCGCGGTTCGACGGCCCGAGAGAATCTGACTCAAAAATGAATCGAGCGCGACTTTGCAATCGCCAAAGCCGCGCAGCCCCCCGCGCAGATCACGAATACATCGTTCGAGCGATGTCAGCAAACGCTCGCGATGCACGAATTCGCGGAAACGAGAGTCGAACGAGTTCGATAGAATACGGAGAATCGAGATTCTTATTTTCTCCGTATTTTATCCTGGAACTCCGTTATAACGTGATACAATATTATTTAAACAACAGTTGTTTCAACAAGAAAACAGAAAAATTTGTTTTTTGCTATCCAAGTTTTTTTTTTTAAGTTTTTTTCTCGAAATTTACGTTATTTTGAGAAGAAAAGGTCCTTCGGCCGACCTTCGAAAAATGTAAATTGAAAAATTTATGATTTTTCTAAATTTCAATTTTTCCATTTTTAAGCAATTTTAGCCAGTTGTAAAACCAATTCCTTTTTTAAGGGTACGCCGAAGTCAATGTATTTTAAATGGAGGGTGGCGCTGTAATCAGTAAAACGCGTTTTTATTATATAAATTAAAAAATTCTTATCTTTTTAGATTTGGAGACTTGAGCGCGCTTTGAATATTAATGTTTAGTTATTTCTCAAAATCTGAACTGAAACAATCAATTAATTGCCAAGAAAACCTTGAAAAACTTGTGCGGGTAACATAACCTATAAATTACGAAATTGAAAGATCATCATTTTTTTGAATTTCAAGACCTGAGCGCGCTTTGTATATAAATTTGAAGTATTCTCCCAAAAATTCAGCCCAATCAGTTAATTATTCGAAGAGAAAACTTTGTGATAAGTATATGTGGATGGTGGAAGCAGGAATCCAGGACACAAATGAGTATACACGCACACACGGAGATTAAAGTATAATAAGTAATTTATTAGAACTACAGATCACTCGACACTCGCTAATCAATAACACAGATATAAATATAAGTAAATGTATAATCTGACTTGGAAGCGATGTCACTCGCTTCAGCTCACATAGAGCACTGACTGGCCCTCCGCACAGAGCCGTACTCAGTATTTAAAGGGGGCGCTAGAGTAGATATGAGATGGCGAGTGCGGCAGCGGCTTAAGAGGACCCGCAATTCGAACACTCCCTCTCGGGTACCTTAAGCCACGCTGCCCTTCAAATCCTTATTTGTTGTCTGTAACATAGAAAAAAAAACACTATAAACAAAATGAAATGATAATTCTAAAATTAGAATTAGTTCAGCTAATTTTATGCAATTCAAATTACATGTACAAGCCGTCGCTTAACGCATTCTCTCACATGATGCTCTATTACATTGGTCATATGTCGCAATTCATTTCCGTCGCCCGCTTTAACGTTTGATTTAGCTGATCGATTATCGCACCATAAAATAATCAACGTAAACTCTCTGGATAGCACATTTTAGGGAATTATGTATGGAGATCAATTCTTTACTACAGTCGCTCATTAATACATATTCCGCTAGACACATTGCGTGTCCCTCAAGCAATGGCATCTCCAAGAAGTTTAATGATATAGCCGCTCGTTGTCAGAGAACTTTCACGGTCGCCAAAACTCGCATCCGAATAACTTTCGAGAATGTCGCTTTTGTCAAGATAATTCAAGCCTACAGCTTTAGTACCCTTAAGGTATCTGAACATTCGTATCACTCCTCGCCAGTCGCTGTCGGTAGGATGATTTGGTGCCTGCTTAATACGTTAACCGCATAAGCTATGTTGGACTTGCATGCATTTGCTCAGTACAAAATGTACCTGTAACTTCGCAATAGGGTATATTATCGTTATTTTCTGTCGTTATAAGTACAGCAATGTTTTCAGTGTCTTTTCGCTCTGTTCGCTTTCGATTCGTAATTATGGGCGTTCGTTGTGGGTGCATGTCCTGAAAGCCAAATTTAGTTTTCATTTTTATGATATACTTTTCTTCGTCGATTTTTATTACCCTCGCTTCTCTGTCTCTTTTGATTTCCAGACCAAGAAAATATTTAAGCTCTCCTATATCAGTCATTTCAAAATTTCTACTAAGACTGTTTCGTCTTACGCATTCTCTCTCTGTCGTTACATGCCAGTAATATGTCATCGACATACAGAATCAGAATCAGAAATTTATTACCTTCACGCCAGGTAAACAGACAATGCTCGTTATTATCTGGTTTCAATCCAAATTTCGTTACAATTCCAGTAAATTTCTCATTCCGGCATTTTGGGCTCACTTTCAAATCATACAAGGCCTTTTTCAGTTTGCATATTTTCTTTCGCTTAAGTTCTGTCGCACATTCGATTCCGTTTGGAATTTTCATGTAAACTGGTACATTTAAGTGGCCGCTCAAATATGCTTTCTTAACATCCATCTGAGTCTATCAGTCGCTTTCATGGCCTTTTGGTAATTCACGGAGTCTCCATTTATCTCAGCTAGTAGAGCGTGAGTCGTCTCTTTAATTGATTCTGTCTCTTGAGATTTGATATCTCTCACCTTTCGCGAACGACCACGACCTCTTTTTGTCTCTCCCTCCATTTCGGTTGTTTCTGTATCAAACTTATAAAATCAGGTGTTTGTATCAATTTCAGAGTTTACAGTCTCCCAGTCGCTTATGTCTGCCTTTGTCAAGTTTAATATATCTGTCGCCTTCATGATGTCTCAACGAATTGCAGATTTATCGTTTTTCTCCAGCCAATAAGAAAAGACTTCAGTCTCTCTTAATTTCTCCCTCCGTTCTCTAATTTTCACATCAAATTCAACGAATCAGATGTTTGGATTAACTTCTGGCCTTGGTTATTACACTTAAATTCGCAATGCATCTATAAAACGATTTAGTTGCATAGTAGCCATATTACAATGTGGATTGAAAGTTTTAATAGGCGAAGCCACATTATTTGAACATGTGATGCGTCTGTTACATGCATGAACTGCAGTATTTAAAACACAGAATTTTGTATTAACACTCGCATTTATCTCTGAATAATCTTATCAAACATTTCATCGGCACTATCACGGCGCGGGTTATCAGGACACGCCAGCTGTAATTTTATATTTAACTTTCTCAGAACATATTCACTCAGTCGCATATTCACTCGTGAATTCTGTTCTCTGATCGTTTCGCAAATAGCAAACCTTCGCATCTTTTCCTAGCAAAAATTCGGGCACTTCTTTCAAAGATTAAAAAAAACAATATCCTGTCTCATCTTTTCTTTTCATTGTATAGACCATGGCTAAACGAGAAAAATCATCCACGAAGACAGAAATATATTTGTATCTTTTTGGTTACGTAATAGGGCTTATCATACCCATAAACATTAGCATGTATGATCTGTAAAGGATTCTGTCGCTCTCTATCGCACTGTGGTTTCTCATTTTCAGTTACTTCATTTACATTGCTTAATTTTCTGTCTCTTATGTTTTCGAAGCCCGAACAAATCTCATCGTTTGTTTCTCTGTCTCTATTTTCACTGCACATGCTTCCACTGTTTCAGTTGCTTTTCGTTTAGCCATGTTTCTTTCGTAGTTACATGGGCTATTTCTCTGTTTCTATTCACGTTACAGTCAACATTCGCTTTATTTATTTCAAATTCTACCATCCAATGCCGTTTCTAATAAATATCCAACAGACAACATTCTTTGGATATATGATCATAGATATCAATCTGTATATTATCAAAATAAAAGCATAGTCCGAAATAAGTAAAGTTTCGCAATGACAATAGGTTCTCTGACAGATTTTCAGCGTAAATCACATAATCAAGTTTCAGTAATTTATTATCACCCGCAAATACTTCAACCGTACCGACTCCCTCCGATTTTAAGTTCGCACTGTCGCTTTTATTTGTATATTAATTTTCATCTTGTTACATGTTAAGACCATTTAAAACTCAAACTCTAATTTATCGAACTGTTCTGTCGCTTCAGTATCTATCACAAGTCTAGGTCACAAATCTAGATTAAAGAATATTGTTATTTACAGTCGAGGCGGAAACAAGTTTAGCATTGTGTGCTTGTATCTTTCGTTCGTGCATATTCAACCATGTCTGTCGTTTTACAAGCTTGTTTGCTCCGCGATCACTCGCTTTATTTCTAGTACTAACTTTTTCAGGTTTCTCACTGCTTTTTTCTCAATCTCTCTAGTTTCGCCGTTTTATCGACCTTACGCTTACCCCCGCTATAACGACTTCGGCCTCGGCCACATCCACCTTCGCGATTATACGGTTTATGTTGTATATTCCAGTACCTTGAACTGTCACCATGCTTTTTGTCATGAAGTCGATATTTATCATTTGCATCACTGCGCTTACGACAGCACTATAAAATACGTCCGTTTTCTCAATTTGGGGTAAATCATTGACTTCAGTAAGATTATTATATGATCTAACCACGTCCTCGAATCTGTCGATGAAGACACTCACTTTTTCTTTAAACTCCTTCAGTCGCATAAATTTACCATAAACTTGTTAATCAAATTCAGGTCATTTACTGCCATCGCGATTGGCGACATAGTCGCTCGATCGCTTATTATTACACTAAACATAGAACTCTTTTTGCTTATCTCGAGCTCGCATAGACAGTCTCCAAATTCGCCACTATATATAGCAATTGTTTGCAAATCATGCTTTCAGCAGTATAAATAAAAACCATATGTTTTCTCGATCTGAAGTAAAACTTCAACCAAAATATTATAAGTCATTATTAAGTCCTCAACACCTTCCACGAAGACTTTCGCTTTTTCTTTCAACAGTTCCTATACCGCGTGTCATAAAACTGTCTACGCTCTGTCGCCCCGATATTAACAGTGGTCTCGAATTCTAGACTTACATTCATCAAGCACATTGAAAAAGTTTTATTTAGATAACACTCGCTTTTACAATCAAACCAGTCATCCAATAAGTCGCTCATTTGTAAGTTCAGATCTAAGAAGATTCCGAAAATATCACTTTATAAACATTTTTATCACACTAACATTCACTCTCATTCAAAATCCAATTTTGATTTTCTTTCTCATATAAAATGTTTTATTTATATTTGATTTTATTTATATTAATTTTCACTTATGTGAAATTACGAAACTCCAATTATCAAATATATATGGGTCATCCGTC
Organism: Torymus aiolomorphi; assembly: GCA_036365515.1. NCBI lineage: Eukaryota > Metazoa > Arthropoda > Insecta > Hymenoptera > Torymidae > Torymus > Torymus aiolomorphi. The sequence continues at coordinate 74,928,599 of CM070876.1, forward strand.
AATTTATTTTCTATCGTATTAACATACGTTTCTGTCGCTCTTTGTATCTGTCGCTCTTATTCACTATACTTTTTCGCCGGCTACCGCTATCACTCACTTTCTGTACCGAATTGGTCACCACTGTCGCGCTTATTTTGGGATAGTCTGTCGCGTTCGCCCGTCTCTATTTCGCCGTTACTTCGAGAGGTACTTTCCATGCCCTTCCGGCAATTAAGCATTAGCAGTGGTTGCCCTTCTACTACTGCCTGCTCAAACGCACCTTTTAAGATGCACTTATTACCCAGCATCATTAATACCATGCCTGTAATTAAAATCTTTCAATAAACAAACCGTGCCTAAACACTACGAGTTTATTTAAGAATTTAAACAGAAAAACATTTTTCATCCAGCATCATTAATGCCATGCCTGTAATTAAAATTTTTCAATAAACAAACCGTGTCGAACAGAAACACTACGAGTTCATTGAATATTTTAAACAGAACAATATTTCAAGGTTAATCATGCGCAATTCCATTTAACCTATTACTCATATTTACTATTGGAGCTGACAAAATTCAAGGTTCTTATCGTGTGTCGCAAGACAATCAATAATTTTTGTTTTTGTCATATTACATATGATATCAATTTCATTTTCAGCACTGAGTTTCAGTCGCCCTCACTTGCTGTTTCATCGGATGCAGTCGCTCATCTCTCGCTTTATCGTCACTCGCCAGCTCGCTCATTTTTCGACTAAACTCCGCCATTTGCGTCGAAATGATTTGGAGTTGTTCATGCATTACTGCAGTACAAATTATCATTAGTAGTTTTACTAGCTAGATTTTCCTTTGTACAATTATAATTTGATATCGTTTTTATTCGCATATAATTTTTCTATATGTACCAATTGGATTTATTTTTCGTACGTTTTATATACTTGGTTTACGGTTTACCTCTCAAAATTTCATCGTTTTCTCAGGTCGCTGTAGCACCGTCGCCTTCGCTCTGTCATTTGCTACCGTCACTATCGATCGCATATTGCTATCGATTATTCTCGCCTTCACTCGCTTTCCAGTACCGGACTCGACCTGTTCGCATCATTCTCACTCGCTGACTCGCTTTTCTCCGTCTCATTCTCACTCGCTATTTTGAGAGGCATTCTTGCCTTTGTGGCAACACGGTATCAGCATCGACCGGCCCTCTAACTCTGCTTTTTCGATTGCATCTTTCAAAATGCGCTGTTCGCCCAACGTCATTGTTGTTACCAAAATCTTTCAGTGAACAAACTGTGCCGAACGCAAGCACTACGAGTTCACACAAGATTTGACAATAAGAATTTTAAGATAACTAAGTGTACATTTTTCCTTAAAATTATCAATTTTATTGTAGGTATTTTCCTTCTGCCGTACCAAGTTTTTAATTTTATAGACGTACTAAATTTCTATTGCTCCTGCATTCGCGGGGCTTACTCGAGATTTATTTTATCTGTATACAGAATATCGTTTTTAACCATTCATATGCATATGTTAATTTTTAAAATAAGACGTAATTCGCGAAGCATAATCGGCTGCTGTGCAATCTGTTTCCAAAAAAAAAAATTACGTTCCGCTTTCTGTCTCTCTTTCGTTGTATGGCGCCATACACTCAATCTCCTCTATACACGCAAAGTCGCCGCACGTGCTTCCCCGAAACAGAGAACTCGCGCTACCTCTCCCACTCGCTTGTCTCACTATAGCGCGCTCACTGCGCGCAGTGACTTTTTCGTTGCTGCTTCCGCTTCTTTTCCGTAGCACCACGAGCGCGCCTTCGACTCTCCTTCCCCTCTCTCGGCTGCATGCGGGAGCTCGGTCGCTACTTCCCCTCACGCGCCTTGATGCGGGAGATGGACCGATGCCGCTCTCCTTCCCAGCGCGCGCACACGGTACACGAGGCACCGCCTCGTCTCCTTCTCTTTCTCTCTCTCTAGGTCAGGCATACATGCACATACCGCGCGCCGCCATTACGCTTTTTCGAGGTTCGCTCGCTCTCTCTCACACACGCGCAGGCACACATGAATATGCCGCGCGCTGCCATCACGCTGTTCGAGGTCCGCTCGCTCTCTCTCTCTCTCTCAGCGCGGGCATAGAGAAGCTCCCGGCGCGCCGCCATTTTTGCTCGTTGGGAGCCCACGTGCGCGTTCAAACCTGTTGTTGCGGGTATGCGCGCCGCTACACCGGGACGCGTCCGTCCCTTGCGTTTCGAGGAAATTGGACGATTTCGTTCACACTTTTTCTCACTCGCGATTTGCACAGCCGCACGATACGCAACGCAAATAAACTCTTATTACCGGTATTACGCGTTTTTCTCTCGTCGCCATAAAGAAACCTAATGATTTCAACGGTCGCGCACTGTCTCTAATCAGAATTTTCACAGTCTCACTTACCTCTGTAAGTTTCGTCCGTCGCTTCTATATATCAGCCGCTGTCCATTCCGTCGCTGTCTCCTTCGTCGCAGTTTCCTCCGTCGCAGTTTCCTCCTCGTGCGTGCTCATGTCGTCCTTCTTTCCTCCTGGGCCCATAACCTGATAAGTATATGTGGATGGTGGAAGCAGGAATCCAGGACACAAATGAGTATACACGCACACACGGAGATTAAAGTATAATAAGTAATTTATTAGAACTACAGATCACTCGACACTCGCTAATCAATAACACACAGATATAAATATAAGTAAATGTATAATCTGACTCGGACGCGATGTCACTCGCTTCAGCTCACATAGAGCACTGACTGGCGCTCCGCACAGAGCCGTGCTCAGTATCTAAAGGGGGCGCTAGAGTAGATATGAGATGGCGAGTGCGGCAGCGGCTTAAGAGGACCCGCAATTCTAAAACTTTGAAAAAGTAACTGACGGGACTTCGGCCTCCCCTGAATTGCATTTATATCCTTAAAAAAATTCAAATTTATATGACATCTAATTTTATACTTTGAATAACCATTTAAATATCTAAGCAGCATATTTTTTCTTAGTTAACTATGTATTTTAGTTATAAACAATTCTCGAAATATGCGATTTTTTCTATTTAATAAAATTTTTCAATTTACTGGCAGCTTATAATAATATTTTAATTTTTAACTGAATAATACACAAATAATTAAATACCGCTATTTCGCATATTTTCATGGAAAAGTAACGTTTTTACGAACTTCAAATTGACTATTATCAGTTATATTATGATAAAAAAGATTGTACATCTATGAATCATATTTATCTGCTTTAAATTAATATTATATTTAACAGTAATTATGAATTTTAATGATAAAAAAATATGTTCCATTTTTGTAAAAGTCGTCGTAAGTCGTAATGTAAACAAACAAGTGACAGCTCGCTGCACGAACTACAATAGTAGTTTTCGTCACAAGGGCGTAAAGTTGAACTTCACGTACTGAGTGATCAATATGCATGAGGGCCGGTCCGAGTGTTGGATGATCACGAGGTCGTAAAGATTTCGCCCGCGTGGCGAACAATATTTTTTTTTTATAGTATGAGTAAAGCACGTTGTCGCATCGTTTGAGTTTCTAAAGTTGAATTTTACGAATAGTATGCATAAAACGAAGCTTTACGCACACTATGTGTGAAATTCTACTTTACGCACTGAAAACGATACGAATCGACGTACTTTACGCATACTATGCAAAAAAATACATTAGCGACCGCGCGAAAACTCCCAGGATAAAAAATATTTATAATACTGTAACTTCGGCTAGCGGGAAATGGGAATTAATGAAAATTAAATGAATAATTGTTTGAATTAATTATTACTTAAAAAATTCGTATTTATTTATTAATTAATATATTTACAAGAAATATAGTGTATATAAATAGGATTAATAAATATAAAAGTGCCATCAATTTAAAATACGTAAAAACGTTACTTTTCCATGAAAATATGAGAAATTGCGTTATTTAATTATTTGTGTATTATTCCGTTAAAAATTAAAATAGTATTAAGTTGTCAGTAAATTGAAAAATTTTATTAAATAGAAAAAATCGCATATTTCGAGAATTTTGTTTATAATTAAAATACGTAGTTAACTAAGAAAAAATATACTGCTTAGATATTTAAATGGTTATTCAAAGTATAAAGGTAGATGTCATATAAATTTGAATTTTTTTAACGTTATAAATGAAATTAAAAAAGGAATTGGTTTTAAAACTGGCCAAAATTGCTTAAAAATGAAAAAATTAAAATTTAGAAAAGTCATAAATTTTTCAATTTGCATTTTTCGAAGATGGGCCAAAGGACCTTTTCTTCTCAAAATAACGTAAATTTTCAGAAGAAAGACGTAGATAGCAAAAAACAATTTTTTCTGTTCTTTTGTTTAAACAATTGTTGTTTAAACAATTTTGTATCACGTTTACTTAAAGAAGACCTTATATTTCGAATTCTGTGAACCAAAATATGAGTTTCCAGAAAAAAAAATAAGTTTTCAGAAAAAAAAATACACGAATGGCAAAAAACCATTTTTTATCATTTGTTTAAACAATCGTTGTTTAAACAATGTTGTACCACTTTTATCGAAAAAAGACCTCCAGATTCAGATTCTGCGGGCCAAAATACGTAAGGAACACCCATTTTTACACGGGGAATCTTTATTGCATACTGGACTATACCCAGCGTCCGGACTAATGCATCTTTGAAGGGCAAGAGAAGTCCACAGCTGCTCTAGCAGGGGTGGTCCTCCGATTTCCCGTACATACTTGGCGGACCCGACGGTTTGCAATTCAAGGTGTAAGGCATGGTCATTTTCATATAAATATTCATATGTTTAAAGATCAGATAAAATGTATAAATGGGTTGCTTCTACATATTAACTACTGATCTATGAATCTATCACTCTGTTTTTAAATAGAAAGTACACAACCGCGTGAAAATATCATATGAGATCTCATACGAGATCCCATAATATGTAAAATTGCATATGACATCACATATAAGATCTCATACAAGATATGCGCTGTCTGAAATTCTCATATGAGATCTTATATGATATGTACACGGGGGAAAAGGATATAACATATGTTGCTTATTTATAAAAACGGTTAGTAAAATGTAAAGGACTTTTGAGCAGGCTATAAATTTATATGAATTTTTTATTTTATTCTCGTTTAAAAAGGACGGATACAAGGAAAAATATGTTTAGTAATGAAATATAAATGACGTACATGATTCTGCACATGTACGGATATGTTGTACTTAACGGCATCAATTAAAAATTAGAGCTAATGTAATTATTTATGGTGAACTTATAGGTATAAATATTGTTAATGAATTTATGCAAAAATTTAGTTTCCTACATTTAAGTAGCCCACGTAACAGCAAATCGTCGGGCCCGCCAAGTATGTACGGGTGATCAGAGGACCACCCCTGCTAGAGCAGCTCCAGATTTCTCTTGTCCTTCCAAGATGCGTAATATTATAGAAAGTTCAAAATTGAGGAGGAATAATGAAAAATAGCGATGTGTTGGTAACTGTGTAATTTTTTTATATAAGCTTTGACTTTTCGTAAATACCTGAAAAAATTCTTATGAATTTTAGAAATAAAAAGAAGGCATTATAGTTATATAATTAAAATAATTTTCGCCCACACGGGCGTAAAGTACGTAGGTACTATAAAGTTTTGTAGGAGTGTGTGAGCTTGGGTGTTATGTAGTACTCTATGCTCGCTGGCTGAATAATTTTGAAGTTACAACGTGGGCGTAAATAGCAGGGATGAAACATTTGCCCTATTTTCCCCTATTCCCCTTTTTTCAAATTCTGCCCCTTTTTTCCTCTATTATAAATTTTTTCCCCTATTTACCACTATCATCACTGTTTCCCTCCTTTTCAGCTAATTACTTTTGTCAAATTTAATTTAGAATTTTGAAAACATGCTAAAGAAAAGATGATACTTAACTTTCCGCGGAGTAAATTTCGGAGTGAGTACGTGGAAACTCAACGGTCGATAGAGTTCGCCGGAAAAGTCGCGAGGATAAAATTCGCGGAAAAATCGCGAGGAGCAGAAGAGCGCCCACTCAGAGAACACTGTTGTGGATGCGCGTAGACGATGGGGCTTCCCACCACCGCGGGAAGCGGGCGCGAGCTGTGATTGGAGCAGCGGCTCTGGGGCCCTTAGACTATCAGCAAAGGGCTATGGGAGGCTTTGGAGAGCCAAACTCCCCCACTTTAGCTACCGGCGAAGATTTGCGGATTTGGCGAGTGCGGCGATTTGAAATTCCGAGTCCGCTCGCGCGTGAAGCGTGATCTCAATGTGGTGACACGTGCGAATATTCTCGAAAATAATTATAAAAAGTAATTGTCAAACTCGTGTGCCTATGCTATTTAATTTATATGGATTCTAACCTTACAAGGTAAATTAATTTCTTTACTAATATAAATATAGTATACAAGTAAAGCCAGGGAAGAAAAGACATATTCATGGCGATTTTATTTAATTTAATTTTTCTATATCATTGTCCTTCTGAGTGGATAATGTTTTTTAATAAACAACATCAATTATTCGTAGAATGTATTTAGTGCGTATTATCTATAAAATAAGAAGAAACTGAATTTGAATAGTATTTTTATGTTTAAAAATTTATAATACTAATAGATAACTAATTTTCAGAGAAGTGTACACAGTAAGAGATATGTTGCTTACTGGATATAATTTTTCACAATAGACCACTGAGTGATTGCGATGGAAAAAAAGAATTATATCAAACGATGTTTCCTGGACCCATATCTGATAATTTTACTTTATCTAGAGCCAAAGCAGCGTATTTATTAATTTTTGCTTTGTCGCCGTATTTCAGAAATATTTTCTTAGAGGAATTGCAGAAATCTAATGTTTTTTTTACTTTGCAATATGATGAAACTGGCAATAAGAAAAGTAAAAAAGAATTACAAATAAGGGTACAGTATTGGTCAGAAACATCTAATTCAATTATTAACAGATATTTAGCTACGTATTTTATCGAAGATGGTAAAGCTGAAACTATTTTAAAATATTTGTTAAAAGCACTTGATGAGAATAACTTATCTATTAAGAATGTTATAACCTTAGGACAGGATGGACCAAATGTAAACAAAAAAGTTTTTCGTTTATTTCAGGATCATCTTAAAAAACTGAAATACAATGAAATGTATAACATGGGGTCTTGTTTCATACATGTTGTACATAATGCTTTTATCAAGGGTATTACATGTTTCACGTTAGATATTTCAGACTTTTTAGTGAAACTTCGCTATTATTTTCACGATCAACACTTACGTTCTGAAGATTTTTAGATCAGTACAAGTTCTTTTAAATTTACCTGAACACGTATTTCTTAAACATATAGAAACGCGTTGGCTGACTGTGGGCCCTGCTGCTTCACGAGCCAAAGAACAAATTCCAGCATTAAGTGAATATTTTTTCAAATTTGTACCAAAAGAACGTAAAGATACTATTAAAAAGAATTCATACATTGATCTAGTCAGCTATTTGAAAAATACATCGTTGAAGCCAATGCTAGACTTTACAGAGTATTTAGCTAAGATCATGACAACTGAATTTACTGCTAAAATGCAACGCGATGAACCCTTGATTCACATATTATATTCGCAATTACAAAAATTAGTAGTTATTTTAAGCTGTAACATTGTGAAGGACGATTCGCCAATTCTTAAAATGGATATTTTCAAAGAGAATATTGAAAAATTGTTTGTAGAATCAAATTTACGAAACTTATGTGATATATATGTAAGCGAAGAAGCTAAGAAATCTGTTGAAATGTTATCTAGTAAGGATAAATTAATATTCTTAGGTGAAGCTAAGAAGTGTTATTTAGCAATCATAAATCACATTTACAAGAAAACGTTGGAACTTCGTAGTTTAAAATGTTTCGAGTGCCTGATCCCTGAAAAGATAATAAATCGTAGAAGCTGTGATTATATTTTAAGAATTGCGAAATTATTTCCATTTACTGAAATGGATTTTGATAATTTAAAGATTGAATGGCGTCTGCTTCAATTGGATGCAGATGTATCGTTTATCGAAAAAGCCAAAGATCAACGAATTGATGAATATTGGGCATCCATTTTCTCACTACAAAATGGGCCGGAAAAGCGATATCCTTTAATCATTCAAGTTGTAAAAGCTGCATTATCTTTAACTCATGGAAGTGCGAGCGTGGAACGTGAGTTCTCTGAATCAGGTAAAATCTTAAAAGCCGATCAAACGAATATGCAAGAAAGAACCCTCGATGCAAGATTGATAGTTCGTAATAGATTGAAAAGTTTTAATTCAAAACCTCATGAAGTACCAATCACGAATGAATTACTGAAATTGACTAAGACTGCGAGATTTAAGTATTCCTGTTATTTAGAAGACCAAAGAAAGTTAAAAGAAGAGGAAAAACGCAAATTAGATGTCGACGAAGAAGAGAAAAAGAAAGAGATTGAAAACTTAAAAAATTTAAAAGAGCAAGTTGTAAGTATACAGAATTTAGAAGAACATCTGAAAAAGGCTGAAAAAGTCTTGAAAAAAGCAGAAGATGATGCAGAGACAATGCAAAATTTATTAAGTGAAACTAGTAAAAACTCAAAATCCACTTCAAGTACAGCAATACTTCAGCAATTAATATTGTCCGTAGATAAGTTACGAGCTAAAGAAAAGGAAAAGAAACTGATTGTTGACGATTTACGAAAAAAAATTAATAAAAGAAAATCTACAATAATTGATAAAACATTAAATAAAAAGATTAAACTCGCATAATATTTGTTTATTATTTCTGAAAACTTCTGTATTTGACATTTTTTACTGAATAAATTATTAACATTATCAAAGAAAACATTCATACTTTTTTTTCCATCTTTGAACCTTGACCTTGGTATAACACCGAAAAAAATCCCCTTTTTACCCCCTTTTTTGAAAGAAAAACATCCTCTATTCCCCTATTTTTTTTTAAATAGGGAGTTTCATCCCTGAAATAGTATTGTTTGATTTGCAGTAAACAATTTGAATGTACTTACATATAATTTATTGAGCATACATTGACTCAAAGAAGTAAAAAACTTTTTTACTAGAGTATTTATTTGACTTCTTTTAAAAAATCATAAATATTATTTTATAGATTATACAGAAAAAACTTCTATACTTGCCTTATTTTATACTTTCGTAGAAAGTTTTATTAACAATATTATTATTTGTACAGTCATGAAAAAAATTATTACCATTTGTAGAGAGTGCTTATTGAATAGATGAGATCAGAATAAATAAAAGGACTATAGACAAATTGTGTTGTTAGAATACATTTAAAAAATTAGTTTTTTAAAGAACGTGTTGATTATTTTGAAAAAATATTTAAGCTCTCATTAAAGTTTTTGGTACAGAGGGAGAGAGAGAGGGGGAAGAAAGAGAGGGTGGGAGAGTACATAATACATTGTTTTGTTTCACCCCTTCTTTTTGGCTCACTACAACATATAAAAGTTTAAATAAAAATGTTATTGTTCTTGTGGAATTCGACTAAAAATTAGTTTTTCGAAAAAAACTTTAGAATAATTCGTTTAATTATACAATACAAAATAGAAAACATGAGAGATATAATCAGTGTATAAAATAATCGAGTCATTTTTAATCAAAATAATAATAAAAAATAACTAAACAAATGAAAAGTATTACAATAAAAGTAAGAATATTACAATATAATGAAGAATCATACAAAAAAAAGATTACAATAAAATATTACATTGCAAAAGGGAATATAATAAAATAAGAAAATGAAAAAAAATATTTAAATATTATAATATAAAAGATAAACAACACTCAAACGAGAAAATGAAAGAAAGACAATAATAAACAAAATGAAAGAAATTCAAAAATAATCATATATCATATTTTTGCAAGAATGCTAAAAATAAAATAGAACTTTTCTGTAAACTCTGTAATCACAGAGCACATTCTGTAGATAAGTGTACACTTAACCAAACCAATGAAGATTATTGCCAATACTGTCAAATCATAGGACATACAGCTACTCAATGCCCTGTTATAAAGAAATATGAACTTGATTGTGATTATTTCGGAAGCACGGGTCACTCAACTATAGACTGCTTGTCAGCAGTATGCACGAAATGCAATAAACTCGGGCACTGGATGAAATACTGCCCTATAAACGAAAAAATAATGTGGTGCGCGATGTGTAACGAAGAAGACCACGTTGCATCAGATTGCAACCGTGCGAAGATACTGATAATGCAGAATAAACAACAAATTTTAAGAAATAGAGTGATTGGTTAAATTTGCGACGATATCGGACATTCAAAAAATTGAGTAATCAACATGGCGTCGGGTAGCAAGGAGCCGCCCGATGCTACGTTAAATAAATTCTATAAATGTCACTCAACTCAAAAAGTTGGTGCAGTAGTGTGTATTTTATGTGGTGAATTTCAACATACAAACGAAGTAGTTACAAAATATAACGCTGGTGTGCCTGTGAAATTTCTAAGCAACTCATCATCTGCCAAGATCACCCTAACTTTGCACTAACCTCAAAATTACCATATGGTGAACCGAAAGTACCTGCTGCTGCTTTTATAACTCAATACAAAGGCGAAGATAGGGAACTACAGAAGCAAGAGATATTGAATGAAATTGATCTAGAGTCAAATAAAGGAAAAACACTAAATGGTACCATCTATGAAGAACTAAGTGAAAATGAAAAATATAAAGTAGAAAACAAATTATTAAAACAAATAGTTCAGGCACTGCAAGAAAAAAATGATCTACTTAATAAACTACTAATTCAAGAAAAAGAAAAAAATAACAAAAATGAAAACCAAGCATGGGCAACATATGCAAATGTCCTTACACAAAGCAATATTAAGCCAAAAAGCAAAAAAGTGCCAAAGCTCATCATCAAGAAAACCAACAGCAAAGATGAAACAAATATAGTGAAAACTGTGTGCAATTACTTAACTAATGTCAAAACAGTACAAACAAAAAATGTTAATACTAAAATCAAGGACACTGTGATAATAAACTGTACGAACGTAGAAAGTGTAGAGAAAATAGAATTAAATTTAAAAAATAGTCTAAACGAAAACTTTAAAATTGAAAAAGAACAAATAAATAAACCTACAATGAAAGTAATAGGAATAGATAAGCATTTCTCAACCAAAGAAGAAGTAGAAACTGACATAAACCAAAGAAACTTCAGCAACATGGATGAAAAGCATCAAATAGTGCAATAATAGAAGTAACTTCTAGTATATATAAACATATAAAGGAAAATAGAAGCAAAATTCTAATTGGCTATCAAAATTGCAGAGCCTATGACATTATTAATACAAATCCGTGCAATAAATGTGCTGGCTATGGACACGGTGGCAAAAAGTGCACGACAAGGTTACGTGCTTTAAATGTGCAGGACCACATGAAGCAAGCAAATGCAATTGTAACATTTTAAAGTGCGCAAACTGTGACTATAGTAATAAAAAATATAAAACAAATTATAAGGTAAATCATAGTGCAATTGATAGTGATCAATGTGAAATTTTAAAAAAGAAAATAAAAAGATACATAGAAGCAACAGATTATCCATTACAATCTACTTATCAAAGATACTTTGGTAATGTAGAAAATAGAAAACATACAGATAAAGTAAATGAAGAGGAACCTACATTACCAACAAATGAGACAACTTCAACACCGATGATAAATAGAATCAGACAACCAACTCTCAGAGATCTACCACTAATTGGACAAACATTCACAAATATAAGAAGCAGAAATGAATGAAACAGAGAAAATTATAAACAATGAAATAATAGTTGATACAGTAAATAAACTAAACAAACTTCCGAATATTGAAAAAGAACTCATTGTATGTATAAATATAAGAAGTATGAACCATAACTATAATAATATTCTTAAAGAGCCTTACAGTAAAACCATGTATTAGAATTTGCACTGAAACTTGGAATATGGATCATCATGAATACTTCAATATAAATGGATACAAAATATTTTACAATAATAGCAGAATAAATCAGAACGATGGGGTCGTTATGTACATAGACGACAAATTAATTGAAACAACTGAGGTAACTGAAATAAACAAACTTATAATAATCAATTCAACAATAATAATGGACAATAACAAACAAATACTTATATCAGAATTATACATATATCATAGCTTAAAGAAAACAGAATTTATAATATATTTCAAAGAACTGTTGATAATGACCAAAAAATTTAAAAATAACCTAATAATCGGTGACTAACATAGACATAAACAGTAATGAAATAATAGACCAAGAGTTTTTACAGATCCTATTAGAAAATGGATATCACCCAGGATTCAATCAACTAGACCAGCAAACAGTGACATTGGTAAAGGTACTTGCATAGACAATATTTACTTAAAACTTGATAAAATTGCGCACAAATTTTATACGATAACAATACCTTTTAATGATCATTACCCGCTATTAATGTCTATAAAGACGATAAAAAAAATGATAACAAAACCAATTACAAAACAATAAATTATAACAAATTAAAAACTATAAGTAATAAAATAAACTGGGAAGATATCTCCATAATCACAGACCCAAACAATGCACTAGATCAGCTGATACTCAAAATTAAAAAATGCATATATGAATCTGAGTCAACTAATAAGAATAAAAAAATAAAATCTACACCCAGAAAATGCTGGATAACCAAAGCCATAATTACACCATGTGAAACGAAAGAAAAATTATACAACATATGGAAAAAAGATCCACATAATACATCAAAAAAAGATGCTTACAAGAATTATTTAAAAATACTAAACCAAACTATAAACGAAGCAAAAAATGGCTATGATAAAAAACAAATAGAAAAGAACCAAAATAACCAAAAGAATCTTTGGAAGATAATTAATAAAAAACTTGGAAAAGAAACCAGTACTAATAACAAAATAAACTACCTGAAAAATAACAATATAAAAATCACTGACTCAACTCAGATAGCTGAAAAGATGAATGAATTCTTTTGTAATATATGAAGAAAAATGAGTGAGAAGATAGTAACTACTCAAAATGAAAATTTACAAATGCCACCCATGAATCCCAAAACCATGTATCTATTCCCAACTAACCAAATTGAAATGAATGACATTATCACAAGTTTAAAGAACAAAAAAGGAAGTATAGATGAAATAGATGCACAAGTTATAAAAACACTAAAACAACACATCAGCCAACCACTTGTAGACATCTACAACACGTGCATAGAACGTGGTGTCTGGCCTCATGCACTAAAAATAGCAGAAGTCATTCCGATATACAAAGGAAAAGAAAAACATTTACCCAACAACTATAGACCAATATCTCTCATCTCCAATATCGCAAAAATATTTGGAAAACTATTACACAAACGGTTACTAAGCTTTCTAGATAATAACAAAATTATATCACAGAAACAATTCGGCTTCAGAAAAAATAAAAGTACTAAAGATGCACTAAATGCTCTAACAAGCTTAATATACAATCAAATAAATCAAAGTGAACCTATAGCAGCCACCTTTCTTGATCTTGCCAAGGCATTTGACACAGTGGATCATAAGATACTTCTCAATAAACTATACAACTATGGAATAAGAGGTAAAGTTTACAAACTACTATAAAGCTACTTAGATAACAGAAAACAAAGAGTAAAAGTAAACAATTCAAATATCAAATTCGATACAATACAAATGGGAGTCCCCCAAGGAACAATATTAGGACCATTATTATTTATTATCTACATAAATGACATGTTTCAAACTATACCAGAATTTTCAATATTGGCTTTTGCTGATGACACTGCAATAATTGTAAAAGGAAAATCATGGCTAGAAATAGAAATAAAAATGAACCTATACCTAAATAAAGTATCAAACTGGCTGGCTCTAAACAAACTATCCTTAAACATTGATAAAACAGTTTACATGGAATTTGGAAGTACACGAAACAGCACTCCGGGAAATTTAAATATCTGTATACAAGAAAAACAAATAACAAGAGTTGACAGTACCAAATACCTAGGAATAACCATTGATAGTAACATGAGATGGGAAAACCACATCACAAATATTTATAATAAATCAAAATATTTAATCTTTATTTTTTATAAACTCACTAAAATACTATCGCAACAAAATCTAAGGATGCTCTATTACGCTCTTTTTCATAGTATCATGTCTTATGGCATAATTGCATGGGGAGGAGCATACATAAGCATAACTAGAACTCTTCAAACTCTACAGTACAGAATTCTCAAAATAATAAACAAAAATAACTTTTTAAACGAAAAACAGCCACTAAATTTAGATCAACAATTCACTTATGAATCTCTATTATATTATTACGAAGATTTAAAAGATAACTTTATAAATTCAAATAGCATCACGAGAAAGAAATGCATCATAGTTCCAAAACAAAACAAAAGAATAAGTAACAAGATCAGCTATTTAAGGGCCATTACTTGTTATAACAGTCTGCCTAACAATCTCAAAACACTAACAAACAAAAACAACAGAAAAATTAAACTAAGAGAATGGATAAAAATAAATTAAAATCAACAAGTTATGAACACACAGCAAGAGAAGAAATTAGAATAGACTGCAATAAAATCAGAACAATCTTACATGAACTAAAATACACTAGAAAGGGCTATGCCCTAATATTACAATATAAAGGAAGGAAAACAACCGTCAAGTATGACTGTCTAATATCGGAAGTCCATGTGGATAAGACTATGCTTGACGCATTATTATTAGATACTAGAACATACATCTGCTCGATAACCAAATGCATACGACACCCATTTTACTCACACCAACGAATGACAAATTATAACTACACCAAATTAAAAAAATTCAATAATGATAGATACTTGCAAAATATAAACATAATCGCAGACAGCATAATCCAGGTATTTACTACAGAAACGGAAGAAAAAATTAAACAACCAAAAAAAGTATATTCTTTTATAAGAAAATTTACTAAGTGGCCCAACTCGAACAGTAATCCACAAACAAAAACATACAACAAAAATTGTCCTTATTGCCATGATCCTAAAACATGTGGAATTAAGCATACCCATTTCTTAAAAAGCACTGATACAACTGAAAATCAAGGAAAAAATAAAAAACCCACCAAAACCCACCAAAACAGAACATAATGGAATAGAAGAAATATATGATATGATTGACAATATAGCCAATGAAAATAGCATTAAATTACTACAAAAACCAGTAACAGCAGAACCAGGAAACAAAACAACTACAAACAACATCCGTATGACATATGGTGATATTAACTACCTAGGATCAAACAAAGCACTTTTTTTATTTTGATAGAGGAATCAGAGGCAAGCAAACATTTACTAATTCAATGTACCCACTAGATACAAAACCAAAACACAAGGATATAGTAGTAATAGATAAAATAGTCTTCACATCTAACTGTCACTGCGATTCCAGTAACCAACACAGGGACATGTTCCCTCATTATAGGGTCGCTTGTGCAGTTGGGCTTACATGCCCAGCTCGACTCAACAAACATGAAAGGATAAATTGTGCAAGAAACAAGAATGCAACAACAGAAACACCTACAACTGTGAGATCTATGCTAATAAGATATTGGTGAGAGTGGTAGTGACATAGTTTTATTTATATTTGAAATTTGCTTGAGTTGCGTAAACTATATTGATGTTCATATATTCTCTTTTTCAAATATCTACCCGTTTGACCATATAACAACCATTACAATGCCTACAATTAATTTTATAAACTACTCCCGATTTTAAACATTTATCATCCTTGTCTTTACAATTACTAAATAACCTTTCTAAATTATGATCGTTTCTAAAGAAAACTTGAATATTATGTTTACTAAAAACCCTTCTAATCCTTTCCGACAAATCTGTAACATATGGTAAACTAAAATATGCGTTCTTTGCATTTCTATTCCTTGTTTGATTATCTACCAGCTGCTTCAATCTACCATTATAAATTTTCCACACTCTCTCATCAATCATTTTATCAATAAATTTTACCGGATAACTATTCTTAATAAATGTTTCTCTAACTAAATTTAAATTCTTTTTCCTAAAATCTTTATGTGACAATTTAATCGCTCTGTCAATGACACCCTTGATCGCACCTGTCTTGTTTCCGAATTGGTGGTGAGAATCAAAATTCTATACCAATCTAATTTCACTCTATTATTATTAACTCTAATGACTCTAATATCTAAAAAAACTCAATTGATTATCTTTCTCAACTTCTTTTGTGAATTTAATTCTATTATGGATAGAACTTACTAAATAATAGTAAAGTAATTGTCATATTTACTTAGACATTAAAAATTTCTTTCCAAACAGTCCATATAACTGTCCATGTGAAAACAAAGGTCGTTTTAAATATAAGTCTATACTATCAAAACGTTGACCTTGTGATTTATTAATCGCCATAGCAAAAGCTAATACAATAGGAAATTCTTTTCTGTATAAAATAAATGGCAAAGAAGAATTTTCTCCAGTATTCAAAGTAATTCTTGGTATAAAAACTTTATTTCCAACTTTATCACCTGTAATAATTTCTGCTTTTATATTAAATTTATATAAACTAATAATTTTGAATTTAGTACCATTACATAAACCTTCAGTAATACTTAAATTTCTTATTAACATAACTACCGTATTTATTTTTAAATTTAATTTATGTGGTGATAAGCCTTTTCTCCAGTAATCAAAGTAATTCTTGGTCTTACGCACCGTCTTATGCATATAAGATGACGACAAATACAACTGAAATATTGGATTAACAAAAAAGTAGAAATTCATGAATGATTTGTAACAGTAAAATTGTCTTAACTACGAATATGATAACGAATATAGTTATGAGTTTAATAAGTGGTTAAAATTTTAAGTCGATAAATCAAGTATTCTTTGAGTAAACACGATTCGAAATTTAAAAAAAAAAATTTTAACCTTAAACATCTTTTTTCGTAATGGACCGAATTTTTTGGGCAACGAACTCGATCTGAAGGTGTATGAAAGCTACATCTGTGAAAAATTTCATGACGATTGAACAATTTTTACTCTCCTTATCGTGCGACAACGAAAACGCTAATTTTTTCTAAAATAATTTTTTTTTAAAAATAAATGAAGATAATCTCTTGAAATTTTAACCAAATATAGCCTTCAATGATTGTAATAAGTGGTTAAAATTTGAAGTCGATAAAAAAAATATTTTTTGAGAAATTAATTTATGAAATATAAAAACGTTTTCCTTTATAACAAATGACAGAGGGAAGATAATTTAAATATTAAAAAAAGAAAATATAGGTAATTTAAATACCTTTCAAGAAAACTTCATTATATTATGTAATAATGGCTGTAAGATATAAAAAAATAAAAAAAAATAAAAATTCAAAATCGTTTTTCGGTTATAAAAAAAAAAAGAAAATCAATAAAAACTCAAATCCGTCAGAGTACCGACTATTTTCGCGAGATGAAGAGAATAGTCTTTGTCCGACGAAAATCGGTCGATTCGTTTCCGAGATATAAAGAGTTTACACACACGCACACGTACACACACGCACGCACGCACGCACGCACGCACACACATACATCCACGAAAAAAAATTTTCTCAAAACTAACAAATATTAACATCATCGCCTTAAAACATCTTTTTGAACATTTTTTGTCTCGAAAATTTTATTTCACCGTTACGAAGTTTCCTCTATGAGGAAGCAAAAAATTTTTTTTCTTTATAATCAACAGAGCGCACTACCTGAATTTTCCTAGATCTTTCAAGTTGTAAAATATCGATAAAAACTTAATTTTTTTTTTTAATTTTTACCTTTAAAAATTAATGCGAGTTGTTTATAAAATCAGTTCGAATATAGTAACCTGCGTGAAATATGTTTCATAATAATAAATTATAATAAAGCGAAATATTTTAATGTACTTTAACATATATTTGCCTTAACTGCATTCAAGTTATGACAAAGTCACATAAATATGTCAAAATTAGGATAAACATGTACTTTTTTCTTATACTTATTTCGTATTATATTATTTATTTATGATATTAATTTTATCGCTATCCTCAATTTCTTAATAGGGTGAAAATCTTGTTTTGATCTATGATTGTAACTAATCCTCTTGTTTTTAAAACAGTAATTTGGAGAATCAGTAGTACGACTTTGTTTCAATAATTTATTCAATTTGAACACTATATAATTCTAAAAGTAGTTAAACACTGAAGTAGTAGTAAAATATTGTTTTAGGTATTTACTGATATTTAGATTATCTATTAGTTTTAAAAATACTCAAACTCAAATAATATTTAATAATAATTATGTTACTAATATTTGAGCTTGCTTTTTATAAACAAAAATTCGCATTAATATTTTAAGGTAATGATGAGAAAAAAATTTTGAATTTTTTTATCGCTGTTATAAAAAAATTTTTCTTATATTTTTATTAACTAGAAAAGTGCCCTGAATTTATTCAGATTTTTTTAAATGTTGGAACATGATTAGAACAATTAAAAATTCGATTTTTCATCGATTTTTAGGCATTATATTTTATGAAATCCAAAACAAACCTTCAAAAAATATTTGCACTATTTATTTTTAATCAAAAAAGTCCTTTGAATTATTTCAGATTTTTCGCGCGGAAGGTGCGCGTAAAACTTACATAATCCGCGAGCGACCATCCGCGGCACAAGACGTCTTTCCCGCCGTGTATCTCACGGCCACGGGAAAAGTCAGACTAAATTCGCGAAGTCTCATGCCGAAATTTTTGTGCGTCGGAGATCGGCCCGGTTCGAGCTCCGTGTTTGCACACACAGCCGCGCCAGCCGTTACAAAATAAAATAATTGATTGTAATATTATATTCAAAACCTTTTAAAATGACTAAATAACCTCTACTTTAAATTATATTTTCTTTGTGAAATTTCACACATATTGTAATGGGCGCCGATATAAGCAACGAATAATCACGGATACGGCGTCGCGAGATTCAAATCTCGCGCGCTTGCACATATCGAGATTCGTAGCGCGCCACACGGCGCGCGAACGAGGCAGACGGGGAAGACGAAGCCGCCGCGCCGCTACGAGAGTGTCGCCGCGGCCATGTTGTCTACGGCCGTGTTACGCGAGAGACGTGGAAGAGAGTCTCAGCGCTGTGAGACCGTGTGTTTGTGTGTGTACAACGGCGATTCGCCCAAGCGTATAGAACGCCCGCGTATTACCCCGCGAACTCTTGAGAGAAATTCTTACCCTCTCTCTCTCTCCCTAACTGCACCCCGTTGCAATATATTGCCTATACCATATACCAAATTGTATTACATATGGGAATATTTTTAATTTTACTTAAATTAATACCGTCTTTAGTTAGTCATAAAAAAATGCATAATTTTTGTGTGATCGACAATTTCATTAACCTAGCTTCATTATACCTCGTTGCAATATTTTAAAATAATGAACCTAATAACTTATTAAATTAGAAAAAGCAAGTAAACAACATGCGTGCGTATCGCGCGTCATTTCAATTATATTGATATAAGTATTTTCACGTAAACTGCTACAGGCTCGTATTGGCTTTTTTTTTAAATATTCGTTTCTCCTATTGTCGCCTGAAGGGTACGGAGCTCGCGATCTGTGCGCGAATAACTGACGTGTGTGGTGAAAGTCGCCGTTTTTATTAAGCGATTAAATTAGGTTAAAGATGATTTTGACGCTGGATCAAAATCATCTTTTTTAAACAAATTTAGTAAACATTTTGACGTAAATCGTTCAATTTCGAAGTTGAGAAATGCTGAGTGTACAAAATTACGACACGCGTATGCTTTCAGGAAGTTGGTGGCTCGCTACGTCACGCTGTACGTTGTCGAAATGCTGCGTCGTTAAATTCGCAATCACATAATTTTGTAGGTCAAGCTTCATCGTGGTGTCATGTGTACAAAATACGAATATACATAGTTTCTACCTTCGAGAAAATCACTGATCCAATTCTTAGTTTTGTTTTGAATGATACGTCTCCGGACGTAACAGTATTTTACACGGAGAGAAAAGTTAAGTATCGTTTACTAGAGACTTAAGCCAAAACTGCCTGAGTGACTCGGGGTAATAGGCATAAAGCTAGCATTACTGGAGTCTCCGGTAGTTTCTGCTTGAGAGTCAACAGTAAAGATTTTTTCCACGTTCACCAATTCTTAATAATTGATTTTGTTTAGCAAAATTATAATAGAAAAACGTATTACAATTATAATTAACTTACGTAAATCGTATATCAACTATGTAAAGTTTATTTATTTGCGTGCAAATGATGTTTGCATCTCCTAACCTCAAAAAAACATGCGACTGTGATGTTTACGTTTACGGAGGACTCAGGCAAAAACGGCCTAAGAGTCCGGTATTGGTGATTGGCTACATGCACATAACCTTTACGGATGAAAATAAGGTTATATTTATTCAAGTTTTCTCTCCGTGTAATGCTCTTTCGAATGCTTCCCATCCTATTCAAATATCTCAATGTTATCGTTAAAAAAAATGAAAATTATTTTTTCAAAACGTAAAAATCGATATAAAAAAAATTATCCAAAAAGCTACATGATATTATTATTTTCCAAAAATCGTGAAAAAAAAAGAAAAATTTTAAGCGCTGTCAAAGCACTGTAAATTTTCAAATTATGTATTATAAAAATCGAATAAAATAATTGATTATAATATTAAATTTATAACCTTTTAAAATTACTAAATAACCTTTACCTCAAATCACAGTTTCTCGATCAAAATTTACACATATATTGACTATACCGGGTGTCCCATTTTAAAACCACCAGGCAAATATCTCGAAAACTAAGGGAGATGGAAAAAAACTTTTAATACAAAAGTTGTAGGGTTCAGAGGGGCCCAACTGATCGTAACCTTGGTTATGACCTTGAGGTCAATGATCAAGGTCATTTGAAGGTCAAATCGATTTTTTCAAATGGGAACCCCCATTTTTGACCTCGTAAATGGAAAGAGCGGAAAATTTTACGTTCAGATATGTCCTTGAGTCAAGACCATGGTCATGGTCATGGTCATGTTTAAAATCAAAATCAATCAACGCATCCAAACATTCCCATAATTACGCATACGAGTACTAAATACAGAAGTTGTAGTGTTTGGAGGGACCCAACTGATCGTGACCTTGACCATGAACTTGAGGTCAAGGATGATGTCGTTTGAATGTTAAATCAATTTTGTTTAACGGCAACCCTCACTTTTGACCTCGTAAATAGAAAAACCGACAAATTCTGATATGACCTTGGGTCAAGGTCATGGTCAAAGTTATGGTCAGTTTCCGTGCAGTTAAGAGCAAAGTCGGAGATGACCCGGTCACCTAAGGCAAGGTCGGAGATTACCCGGCCAGTTAAGGCAAGGTCGGAGATGACCCGGCCAGTTAAGGCAAGGTCGAAGATGACCCGGCCAGTTAAGGCAAGGTCGGAGATAACCCGGCCAGTTAAGGCAAGGTCGGAGATGACCCGGTCAGTTAAGGCAAGGCCGGAGATGACCCGGCCAGTTAAGGCAAGGTCGGAAATGATCAGGCCAGCTAAAAATTCATTGGAAAATTCCACGTTCATGTGTATTTAGTCATAGGATCCAAGTATTTCGGTCACCATTTACTGAAGAAGATGCTCAAAAGTTGCACCATTTACTTGTTGACAACATTCTATTCTCCTTTTAAAGTTTCTAACAGTATTTAATAATACTTGACGTGGAATACTTAAGCAGATTTGTGTAATCCTTTGAATCATGTCATCTCTTGTAGTTGGCCTATTGCGGTAGACTGTATTTTTTAGGAAGCCCCATAAATAAAAATCTGGAGATGTCAGATCTGGAGATCTTGGTGGCCATGCTACGGGACCTCCTCTACCAATCCATCGACCGTTAAACCTTTCATTAAGAAAATCTCTGACAATTCTGGCATAATGTGGAGGAGCACCATCTTGTTGTAGCCACATTCTGGCCCTTGTATGGAGATCAACGTTTTCTAGAAAGAGTGGCAGCTCGTCTCTCAGCAACTGTAAATAACTATGTTGAGTTACGTGACCTTCAAAAAAATAAGGTCCAATCAGACATCCATTAATAATACCACACCATACCGTTACATTCCAGCGATGCTGATGATCAACTTCTCGCATCCAATGAGGATTAACAGGAGACCAGTAGTGGCAATTATGGCGATTCAACATACCAGTACTCTGAAATGTAGCCTCGTCGCTAAAAAGAACATTGTTAAAGAAATTTTCAACATCAGTAATTTGTTGTGTTGCCCATTGGCAAAATGTTATTCTCCGTCGATAATCTTCTACAGTTAAAGCTTGATTTAGAGTAATGTGGTAAGGATGGTAACGCGCATATCGTAAATATCTACTGGCCGTAGATCTTGGAATACCCATTGTTAACTCGATTTCGCGTAAACTGACATGAACATTTAAATGTACCATGGCTAGAACAGCAAGAAAGCGAGGATTATTTTCATAATCGTGTTCATTCAGTGTCCTTCTTCTTCGAACGAAGTTTCCTTCTCGACCGCGCAGTTCAATGTCACATATTACCGTATGATCAGAATGTTGTCGTTGAGGGAACCGAGCACGATACAATCTGCTTGCCTCTCGATAGTTTCGTCGACATTCTCCTAAAATAAGAAGAATGTCAACTATTTCATTACCAGAATAGTCAGGCATTCTTTTTTAGTTGTAAATGCAATTATTTATCAAAACACACCACAAAGGAAATAATATGTTATTATACTATACAATATTTTAAAACGAAAAAGTTTAATTTTCTGTGCCAATATAAGTGTGCTCAATTTGAAAACAATTTGATGTAAACAGTAATAATTATTGACTATTACCGATCAATGCTGAATACTACCGGTCACTATTGGATACAGATGGTCAACACTTATTAACTTTTGTTATTATTTGATATAAGTGGTTAACCCTGGTAAATATTGATAATAGTAAAAATAGTAAAATTTTCCGCTCTTTCCATTTACGAGGTCAAAAATAGGGGTTCCCATTTGAAAAAATCGATTTGACCTTCAAATGACCTTGATCATTGGCCTCAAGGTTATAACCAAGGTCACGATCAGTTGGGCCTCTCCAAACCCTACAACTTCTGTATTTAACACTCGTATGCGTAATTATGGGAATGTTTGGATGCATTGATTGATTTTGATTTTAAACATGACCATGACCATGACCATGGCCTTGACTTAAGGACATATCTGAACGTAAAATTTTCCGCTCTTTCCATTTACGAGGTCAAAAGTGGGGGTTCCCATTTGAAAAAATCGATTTGACCTTCAAATGACCTTGATCATTGACCTCAAGATCATAACCAAGGTCACGATCAGTTGGGCCCCTCTGAACCCTACAACTTTTGTATTTAACAATTTGTCTCGTATGCCTAATTATGGGAATGTTTTGATGCGTTGATTGATTTTGATTTTAAACATGACCATGACCATGACCATGACCTTGACTCAAGGACATATCTGAACGTAAAATTTTCCGCTCTTTCCATTTACGAGGTCAAAAGTGGGGGTTTACCATTTGAAAAAATCGATTTGACCTTCAAATGACCTTGATCATTGACCTCAAGGTCATAACCAAGGTCACGATCAGTTGGGCCCCTCTGAACCCTACAACTTTTGTATTAAAAGTTTTTTTCCATCTCCCTTAGTTTTCGAGATATTTGCCTGGTGGTTTTAAAATGGGACACCCGGTATATACCATATATACTGATAGAAATAATGTTTTCAGACAATTGCGCGATTCATTTGCGAAGAAATGTTTTCATTACGTTTGACTCAAATGAACATTCTTTAAGAGTTAAGTAATATTCATTAACTGTTAATACTCTGACTCTCTTTATGGTAGACATTTCGAATCTTTATTGTAAAGTAATCATTTCTTGAATGTTAATAAATCGCTGCTCGAAACTCGCTATACCAGGGGCCTGATTCTAAATGTGTCTCGGCCTCGAAACAAATTTAGAATCAGGCCCCAGCAAAACAAGCAAGCGCGTTGCTCCGTGACCTGCGAGTCTCTGTTGCGTGCGTCTAACTCTTTACAGCTTTACCTGGCATTTTCGACGCTTTTCGTTGGATTCAAGTACTAGTGCTTTCTCACATATATATAAATAATAGTCATATACAGCTTTTATTTAATATTTATTTACCCTTAACGAACCATTCCTTAACTGTTAAGAAATAGCATCGGTAAAGTTGAACCTTTACAAGTATTTATGCCAAGTGCTCGATTTATTAACTATTAATCCGCCCGCATTTGATACGATTCAAGTGCACGTCAAGCTGAAGAATTAACACTCAAGCTTTGTGTCAAGTCATTCTTTCTATCAGTTATACAAAATGGTCTATAAATTTTATGTTTATTCATAAAGCTCGAGAAATAGCGATTTGAAAAACATGTTGCAAAAATTTTGACTTCAAATATCTCTGAAATTTATAGACAAAGTAATCATATGATCTTGATAAAATTTCACACAAATATTGCTAATATCATATACAACATTATCTATACATTCAAAGTTCATACATAAGGTCGTTCACAAAAAATTACGATTTAGAAAAAAGGTTAATAAAATTTGAACATCTAATGTCTCTGGACTAATACTTTTGCCCAAGGAATTCATACAAAAGATATATACAAACTCTGCATGTCCACAAAATGTCAAAACGATAAAACCAATTTTACTACATTTATCGTGCGACAATGAAAATCACCTTTTTAAAATACGAAAATTTTCATTCTTAAATATCTCCAAAAATAATCGAATAATTTAAAATGATATTTAAATGCAAAGACGTGTCTCAAGCAAAATTCTTATCTTCCATATATCAAGGAGAGCGGGAGCGCTCCGAAGGCAAGTATCTGTCTAAATCTAGAAGAAGCCTGAGCGAGGACGACCGCACTACATATACTTTGAAATGGGTGTGCGAAAATTTCACTTATTTTTTACTACTTTGCATTATGTTATATGATACTTTTAATACACAAAACACGAAAAATTGAAAACCAAGCACGTGCCGTTTTTTTAATCGTAATTTTTCATTCTTTTGTATTTTTTGGAAATGGTATTAGAAAAATAGTAAAATAAACTTTATATTTGCATCAGATGTATATATCTTTCTATATATATAGGCGTTACCTTTATATTTGAACGCAGTCCCTCCACCGCCCCCTCCACTTACCTATTTGCTGCCCCTCCACCGTCCCCTCCACTTTTTAACGTTAAATTCGTTCAGAAATCACGTTATGTTTTAATTTCAGTCAGACCACCGTCTCCTCTACCGCCCTCCACCGTCCCCTCCACCGTCTCCTCCACCGCCCTCCACCGTCCCTCCACCGCCCTCCACCGTCCCCTCCACCGCCCTCCACCGTCCCCTCCACCGTCCCCTCCACCTCTAGACTACTACCGGACTATTGTTTTTGATGATAATCGGAAAACCATCAAAGATAAACTGTCACTAAATCTTCGAATTCGAACATTTAAAAAAACTCAAAAATATACTAATTATTATTAGAACCAACATAGACAATTATGTTTTCAACTATTATCACACGGAAAGAAAAGAGGTATGGAAATAACTCCAGTATTGGACTGCGCTAATGTCAAAAAGTCTCGGTGTTTGTAAATATTAAGTTTCGCATTTACTTAGTGCCGAATTGGAGTGCCTACACCTCGAGCTGGACGTACAGAACCTCACATTTCTCGGATATATCGTAACTCGACGTTGGAAGTCTGAGAGCTCCAACTTAGAGATAGGTGTAAAGGGACAGAGTTGGCGATCCGAAGCGCGGGTGGTGATTGGCTGCCGGGCGAACGGGCGCGCTGGAGGAGGAAGCAACTGAATCTCCAAGTTGGAAGTCTCACACTTCCAACGTCGAGTTACGGTATATCCGAGAAACCTCGAGGTTCTGCATATCCAATCTATACTTCAATCGCGCTATGGCTTGTATTGGGCGGCTCTCGGCTCTCTCCGAGATGTAGACTGTCCACATTTCTTTCCGTGCACATTTCGCACATTTGGAACAGCTTTCCACACCACCACTGAGGTACTGTTATAGGCGCGTTGAATTTTTGATTTTATTGAGCTTAGGTTTTATATACAAGAAATAATAATAATTATATATATGATTTTGGGACATGCCGAAATCATATAGAATTACACAATAATTTTTTATATAATGAGCCTAAACACAACCATGGAATTCATCGCCAGTAGCCCTAAAGACCATGGAAGTCATCCCTCCGTAATCCTCCTTGACTCCAACCTAACCCTTCCTTCCTCCACTATGTAAGATGTGAATTCATTTTCATTACTTATTATTTTAATTTCTTTAAAATAAAAATTGTGCAAAGTTTAAAATATAATGAAAATTAATTCACATCTTTATTACATTTAATAAACAAATATTTCACATTAATATATTAAATAATTATGAAATAGTTATTTATTAAATATACAACAATATTTGGATTATTTATGATATTAAACTTATGAGAAGATACAACATGTCTTATATTTTTACAAAGGGTAATATTTTAATTAAAATGATTATTGTTATAAATTCCTTGAGCTTAGGAGAAATTGAGATCATATACAAATACGACATAAATTTTCACTCATCAAATCTTATAGTGTAAATTATAGATTAAATTTCAAAAATTTCTTTCCATACAATGTTATCTATTATTAAAGAATTTTTTGAACAATTTTCAATAAATATATTGTTAGGATTTTTACATCGGGATAAAGCAACATATAACTGACCATGTGAAAATAGTGGTCGTTTAATAAAAATTCCAATAGAATCGAAACTCTGTCCTTGAGATTTATTTATTGTCATGGCAAAAGCTAATACAATTGGAAATTGTTTACGGTAAAAAAAATGGGAATGAAGATGAATCTGCAGTATTTAATGTTATTCGTGGAATAAAAACCTTTTCACCAATTCTTTCGCCTGTAATTATTTCTGCCTTAACATTATGAGCATATAATCCAGTTATTCTTAGACGTGTACCATTACACATTTATTGTACAATACTTATATTTCTAATTAACATAACAATAGCATTTACTTTCAATTTTAATTCATGAGGTGGAAGACCTTCTCTAATATTGTTAAGCATTTCAATTGGATAATTTAAATGAATATTTTCGTCTGTTTGATCAACTCCTTTATGAGTTGCGTAATCTAAACTATAATACGTATGTATTTTTTTATTCAATAATTCTAAAACTTTATTATTAATAATTTTAGTATCTTTATTATGAGCGGTTAAGATTACACGATCTATTGAAGTTTTAATATTAATGTTACTATAAATTTCTTTACAAATATTATTCGTTTTTCATTTATTTGGAATAATAAATGGATTAATTTTTCCTTCACCCAATTCTAACAATAGTGAAGCAAATTCTTTATTTTCCGAACGAATATTTTGATTTAATTTTAAAACTTTAAAAAGAGACCATAACGCAGAAAATTTAATTGTTTCTTCAATTATACTATTTTTGTAACCATATTTCATAACTGGAAGAATTTGCCGAAAATCACCTCCTAATATGATCAATTTTCCACCAAATGGAATATCATTAAAACATACATCTCCTAAAGTTTGATCAATTATTTCTAAAGCCTTTTTTGGAATCATTGATGCTTCGTCCCAAATAATAATATCAACTTCTCTCAATTTTTTTTTATCCGATTCAAATTTTAAAAAAGCATTTTCAATACTGTTTAAATCTAAAGGAAGTCTAAAAGTACGATGACTTGTCATAGCTTTAGGTAATAATATAGAAGCGATTCCAGTCCAAGCCATAGATAAAGTTTTTTTGTTCAATGATATATAATAACGTATTAATCCCAGGGTGGGAGATGTCAAAATGTTTCAGAGGAGTTCTTGGTAAATATTTTTCAAGACATGATTCAGATAATAATTTTGATAATTAATGATTGGCTTATGGTGAGGGGTGCCAAATGTTTCAGAGAAGCCATGTGGCCATATTATTAATGTAAAACTTTCTACGAAAGTATGAAATAAGGCAAGTATAGACGTTTTTTCTGTATAATCTACTCTATCTCCCTCTCTTCCTCCTCTCTCTCTCTCTCTCTCTCTCTCTCTCTCTCTCCATCTCTTTGAAATACTAGTGAAAAAGTCTTTCACTTCTTTTAGTCAATATATGCTGAACAAATTATATGTAACTAAATACATTCAAATTGTTCACTGCAAATCAAGCAATCGAAAGTTGTGAAATCAATTATCGATAGTCAAGTATAATACAAACAACTATCCGAAACAACTGTATGACTATTCTCAGAAATGTATTCAAATTTGTTCATCCTTCTGTACAAATTAAACACAAGAAAGTACTGAAATCAATTTATTGTAGTCAAGTACCCATAAGTTAATTTGACTGACATAATAAAACTTTTCGTACCTACTCAAAATTATTCACCCAGCGGGCATAAAGTACCTACTACTTAACGCCCAAGAGGCGTAATAGCTCACATATACTCCTACAAAACTTTATAGAACTTACGTATTTTAGCCCGTGTGGGCGAAAATTATTTTAATTATATAACTATAATGCCTTCTTTTTACGTCTAAAATTCATAAGAATTTTTTCAGATATTTACGAAAAGTCAAAGCCTATGTAAAAAAATTACATAATTACCAACACATACCTATTTTTCATTATTCTTTCTCAATTTTGAACTTTCTATAATATTACGCATCTTCGGAGGACCAAAGAACTCTAGTGCTCTAGAAGGGGTAGACCTCCGTTCTCCCATACATACTTGGTGGGCCCGACGGTTTGCTGTTCAAGGTGTAATTTCATGATGGTAATTTTCATATAAATATTTATATTAATTGTTTAAAGATCAGATAAAATGTATATAAATGGGTTGCATGCAAAGTGCAAACTTGCGTGAAAATATCATTTGATATCTCATATGAGATCATATAAAATCGCAGATGACATCACATATATGAGATTTCATATGAGATCTGATGTCTGATATACTTATATGAGATCTCACATGATATTTACATACGAGAAAATGATGAAAAATAGGTTGCTTATAAAATGGTTCGTAAATTTAAAGCACTTTTGACCAGAAATTTATATGCATTTTTTATTTCATTCCCATTTAAAAAAAGACGTACACCAGGAAAAATATTTACGGTAATGAAAGTAAATCATGATTCTATACATGAAGGGATATAGTATATTTATACGGTAACAATTAAAAATTAGAGCTAATCTAATTATTTATAGTATGTTTATAGGTATAAACATTGTTAGTGAATTTGTGCAAAAATTTAGTATTCTATATTTACAAAGCCCACCGGTGAAATGCAAACCGTCGGACCCAAGTATGTATTACTACATACTTACTAACCCTGCTAGAGCACTAGAGTTCTTTTGTCCTCCGAAGATGCGTAATATTATAGAAAGTTCAAAATTGAGAAAGAATAACGAAAAATAGGTATATGTTGGTAATTATGTAATTTTTTTACATAGGCTTTGACTTTTCGTAAATATCTGAAAATATTCTTATGAATTTTAGACGTAAAAAGTAGGCATTATAGTTATATAATTAAAATAATTTTCGCCCACACGGGCTAAAGTACGTAAGTTCTATAAAGTTTTGTAGGAGTATATGTGAGCTATTACGCCTCTTGGGCGTTAAGTAGTAGGTACTTTATGCCCGCTGGCTGAATAATTTTGAGTAGGTACGAAAAGTTCTATTATGTCAGTCAAATTAATTTATGGGTACTTGACTACAATAAATTGATTTCAGTACTTTCTTGTGTTTAATTTGTACAGAAGGATGAACAAATTTGAATACATTTCTAAGAATAGTCATACAGTTGTTTCGGATAGTTGTTTGTATTATACTTGACTATCGATAATTGATTTCACAACTTTCGATTGCTTGATTTGCAGTGAACAATTTGAATGTATTTAGTTACATATAATTTGTTCAGCATATATTGACTAAAAGAAGTGAAAGACTTTTTCACTAGTATTTCAAAGAGATGGCGAGAGAGAGAGCGAGAGAGAGAGAGAGAGAGAGAGAGAGAGAGAGAGATACCGTGAGAGGGGTGAAGAGAGGGGGGTAGAGTAGATTATATAGAAAAAACGTCTATACTTGCCTTATTTCATACTTTCGTAGAAAGTTTTACATTAATAATATGGCCACATGGCTTCTCTGAAACATTTGGCACCCCTCACTATAAGCCAATCATTAATTATCAAAATTATTATCTGAATCTTGTCTTGAAAAATATTTACCAAGAACTCCTCTGAAACATTTTGACATCTCCCACCCTGGGAAAATCATACATGAGGATAACTGAGCACTCTAATTTGTTGAAATTTTCACAATAACTCATCCTTTTTGCTTTTTTCATTTGACATAATCTTTTATGAGATATAAGTTAGATATAATTTCTTCAAATTATTATTGAATGGAACGACGTAAATTAATAACTTATCATTACCCACACATAATCTTGTAAAAAAACCACAACAACTTTATGAACTGAGAATCACTGAGAATCAAAGCTTCCTTGATATTCTCGTATAGATTAAACCTTTGACGTCTCCCACCATGGGAAAATCAAACATGAGAATAACTGAGCACTTTTATTTGTTAAAATTTTCACAATAACACATCCTTTTTACTTTTTTCATTTGACATAATCTTTTATGAGATATAAGTTAGATATAAGTTCTTGAAATTATTATTGGTTGAAACTACGTAAATTAATAACTTATCATTACCTACACATAATTTTGTAAAAGAAACACAACCAGTTTATGAACTGAGAATCACTGAGAATCAAAGCTTTCTTGATATTTTCGTATAGATAAAACTTTTGACGTCTCCCACCCTGGGAAAATCAAACATGAGAATAACTGATCACTTGTATTTGTTGCAATTATCACAATAACACATCCTTTTCGCTTTTTTCATTTGACATAATCTTTTATGAGATATAAGTTAGATATAAGTTCTTGACATTATTATTGATTGAAACTACGTAAATTAATAACTCATCATTACCCACACGTAATCTTGTAAAGAAACACAGCCAGTTTATGAACTGAGAATCACTGAGAATCAAAGCTTTCTTGATACTCTTGTATAGATTAAACTTTTGACGTCTCCCACCATGGGAAAATCAGACATGAGAATAACTGAGCACTTTTATTTGTTAAAATTTTCATAATAACACATCCTTTTCGCTTTTTTCATTTGACATAATCTTTTATGAGATATAAGTTAGATATAAGTTCTTGAAATTATTATTGTTTGAAACTACTTAAATTAATAACTTATCATCACCTACACATAATCTTCTAAAAAAAATACAACCAGTTTATGAACTGAGAATCACTGAGAATCAAAGCTTTCTTGATATTCTCGTATAGATAAAACTTTTGACGTCTCCCACCCTGGGAAAATTATAACATTCTTGTAATTTTTTAAACTAAGCACTTTTATATTCGTTGAAATTTTCACAATAACACATCACTGTCGCTGTTTTCAGTATTTTAATTTTCATTTCAAATAATCTTTTAATTAGTGCTTAAATAAATATGTACAACAGCATAGCACAGGCGCACTGATATCAACTAAGTTTCTTGAAGGTGACAAATGCTTTTTAAATCAAAGCTCAGATCAAATTTCACATAAATAGTTCTTTGTTGTATTTATATATAGCATACTGCATAAAATAAATATATTCGCCAGACTATGAGAAAAATGTATAATCTGAAAATGAAAAAGAAAAACTACACAAAGTATCTATTTTTTCATTTGATTATATTTTTTTACATGGTATATCTAGTAATAAAAAATATACTTATATATATATATATATATATATATATATATATATATATATATATATATATATATATATATATATATATATATATATATATATATATATAAAGAGCTTTAACCGTTATTTCCGGGATTATACAGGGTTCTATAGTTTATTTCTTCAGAGCTACTCTATACAAGTGACTAAAGAAATAATGGACCCTGGGGTTATTGACTCTAGACGGTTACCGGTAATAACGCTTATATACCATAGGAAATTCCGGTAAGTCCCGGAAATAACGAGCGGGTTCCGGAAATAACGCTTTATACCAAATTTGTTACCAGAAATAACCGTTGCAGATATATATATATATATATATATATATATATATATATATATATATATATATATATTTATGTTTTATGTTAGTTTCCAGGACATTCCAGATGTTTAACGTTGGTTTCGGAGACATTTGTTAGTTTTGGGGACAGTCCCTGAATCTACATATGTTTAACGTCAGTTTTGAGGACATCGGCCCCCATAAGAGACATTATTTCTTTAGTCACGTATAGGTATACAGTAACATGGGGTCCTGGGAACTAACGTTATACAAGTTTTTATATATATATAAATGCACATGCCATGCCAGCAGCTGATTGAAAATTAATATAAAAATAAAATAATAACCATATTTTGAGGTTATTTTAGAATTACAATTTTTATTCGTTATTACACCTACTTATATTCTTTTCTCTCTTTCTTTCTCCTGTAAAGTACTACAATTTTTTTGTTAGTTTTTGTTGTATATTCTTCTCTCTCTCTCTTTCTTTTCGAGTCGAGTAAGATATGTTTATTTACTGTGATACTGTATATACAGAAGCGTAAGTAAGATATCGATATAGATATACAAACGTATAAGATAGACGACAACCGGAAGTGTCGTAAGAGCTGCAAAACGGATATCTGAATATCAAGGAGAAAAGTTTGGAAAGGAAACAGTACATAAAAAAATTCAGATCTCTATATCTTTTGAACGAGATATCTTTTTAAATAAAATCTTTTGATTTGAGTAGAGCAATGAAATGGCTTTCGATTAAGAGGGATATGTTATATAGTAAAAACTAACGCAGTATACGTAAAAGCGCATTGAATTTTTCGTACACCCATTTCAATGTATATGTAGCACGGGTCGCTCCATTAGGCTTCTTCTATACTTGCCTTCGGAACGCTCCCGCGCTCCTTGATGTTTTGTATAAGAAAGTTTTACCTGAACCTCCAGGGCCATCAATATAATAAATTTTATATTCACTGTTTACTATTTAATTAAAAATTGATTTTTGATTATTAGTTAACTGATTAAATAAAATATCAAAAATATTCTTACTGTGTGTTATATTTTCAGAATTTTCTTCAATACTATTAATTACTATTGGTTCAGGTAAATTGAAATCTTTACATCTTTTATCTTCAGTTTCCAATATACTTTGAATATGCGATAGAGCATTATAATATATTTTCTGCATTTTCTTTAAAATCCTCAGAAAAAAAATGTTTAAATTTTTCCCAAATCAAATTACCTTGAATGTTTTCTGCTAAAATGAACCATGCAAAAAATTTACGTAATTGAAATGGTAGCATTACATTAGTAGCTTCTTCAAAAATAACGTAAATTTGTAAATCATCTTCTATAAGACCCATAGCAAGTGCTGCCGCTTTGTAAGTTTCATATGTAATATTATTAAAAGTTCGTATATCTTTAAAAGAATTAGCTCCTTTTACATGATTTAGTAATAATTTGAGAAAAAATCTTTCATTATCTTTTGGTGATACAATATTTAATCGACCAATGGCTTCAAATTTTTGTGACCGTTTTCTTTTTTTCCATGATTTGGATTTAAAAACATAATATCGAGGTATTTCAACATATTTAATATTTCTAGCCGTTTTGTCTGTTTTATTTAATTTAAACCACGCCGTTAAAGTAGTTTCTGTATTACACAAAGCTTGAGATTCTTTATTCTTTTCAAGAATAATTTTTTGTTGATGCTCTGTGTGTACAGCTAATCGCATAACGGTATGGCTTCTGCCGCTTAAAGGAAATGCTTGTAAACGCCATGCGGCTTCCATCGGACTTAGATATCTACCATCTATAAATTGTGAAATTTCATCATATATTATCGGATTTTGTTCATCATTTTCTTTATTTACTTTTTGTATTTTACATAATGCTCTATCGCCACCTTTATTAATATAGTCAAACATATATTTAATACTATGAATTGATGCACAATATTCCACATTAATATGACATTTATATTTTTTTAGTAGAAAACTGTTATATGGAACTACTACCATTCTATTATCAACGGAAATAATATGGCTACTTTTGGTTCTATATGAATGACTATCACAAGAATTATCTTTTCTTTGATATTCTGGATAACCATTTTTTTTCAAAATTGTTGTATCGCGAAACTGTTTAGGAATTTTTTTTTTGCAAATAGATTGATCGTTAATAAGACAAGGTGATTGACTTGTATGAAGTCCATGCAACATATGTTTGATTGCTAATTTTTGCAATTCTTTATGATCATTCGGAATTTCTGCAGAAATATATCTATCAATCATATTTGTGGAGATATTATTTTATTGTTCGGATTTAACGTCACTACTAGATGAGCATGTGGTAAACCTCGTTTTTGAAATTCAATTGTATATACATAAGCAATTATTTCTCCAAAAACTTGATTTATCTCAATATCCTCTAAAAGTGATTTAAATTTTGTATAAAACAATCTATAACTGTAATATTGGGAATATCATTGGGAGTAGTTCCCGTTGGAAATTTTGTCAAAACTTCTTTCAATTCTTTCCATTTTGGATTGCATGTAACAGTAATCAACAAATCACGTCTTGTTTTGGCTCTTACTATTGCCATAGCATCCTGATAATGTTGTTGCATATACCTAGGACTACCAATATATGTTGCTGGTAAAATAAATAAATTTCCTATTCTTTCTTTTTTTTCAAAATTTTGAGAAATATTTGAACCAAAATTAAAGACATGATCATATAAACCTTGATAACATTCGATTCGTAGTTTTTTCTAATTCGTAGAATTTCTAAAAAAATTCATCCTATTGCTTTCTACCATAATGTAAGCTTGTAAGAAATACTGTTGCGTTAACCTTCCAGCATATAGCAACGGCGAAAAATTTATACTTTCTGGTCTATATGATAATCTATACGAATAATATTGTAAAGAGGTAAGATCATCTGACTGTTTAATTTTTGAATTTTCAGTAATGTTTTCCACCTTTCTACTTTCAATTTGTCTCAAATTATAATCTGAATTTTTTATTTTTGAATTTTCAGTAATGTTTTCCAACTTTCTACTTTCAATTTTTGTCAAATTATAATTAATTTGTTTATCAACTATTGTTTTTTTTTATAACTAATACTCCAACCTAAATCGCCAAATGGAAATAGTAATGGAAAAACCATATAATGGATTAACATGGTGAGATAACTTATTTAAGTATACCTTTTTAGTTTCATTATTCAAATTTTGTTTTGGATAAATACAAAGGTCATAATCATCGGGAATACCTGATTTAGATTATTGCTCCACACTCGGCTGTTAAAGGTTTGTTATAACGATGTTGTTGTTTATTTGTTTTACGAACAAAATATAGTTTATAATTTGGTAAATTTTGTAAATTTGATAATTGATGCAAACACTTAAAGTTTTTAGCGTATGGATTTATATTTCAATTAATATAACGATATTTCATTGCTTTGAAGCAATTATAAAGAACATAAATAGTATATCCTTTACCTTTGATTCGTCTTAAGTCCGATATTTTACCCATCAAAATTTCATATTGTCAAAATTTGATAGTTCCATACTTCATTATTATAAAATTTCTCTCTGAAAATGGGGGTTGGCGAGCGGAGCGAGCAGGGGGCGAAGCCCTCCTAGTATATATATATATATACATATATATATATATATATATATATATATATATATATATATATATATATATATATATATATATATATATGTATATACATATATATATATATATATATATACATCTCTAACTGTTATTTCTGGGACTCGACTGTTATTTCCGGGACATCCCGGAAAGAAAATCTTTATATAAGCGTTTTTTCCGGGACTTTTCTAGAGTCCAAACTTTGAGAGTCGGTAACCTGAGGGGTATTATTTCTTTACTCACTTGCCCACGGTGAGCTTGAAGAAGGAAAATGTTTGACTAAACTGTTTCCAAAATCGGCTAACGCAGAAAGTTTCCGTATCGTTTGTAGATAAAAAATCCGTAAAAATTAAAATCCTAGCTGCTCCTTTTCAAAAGTTATGCGCATTTCTGTATTTTTACATAGCAACCTGTATTATACAACGCTTGCGCACTCCATCCATTTAAGTATATGACATTGGATTTTATATCATACGCTCCGAGATTCAAAGAATATAATTTTTACTGAAAACGTTTTTTTCTCAACATTTCAGAAACTTTCTTGACCATTCTGTGAATAATACCGCTAAATGGAATATTTTTGAAACGACTTTAGTTATTACTACAATTTTGAGGCCAATTTAAATATTGATGATAACGATTATTATGATATATTTTATAGTTTGCAAAACATAGATTAGTTGATTGTACTTGCCGCTAGATGGCTTACCTCACACTGTACCAATACTAAAATTGTGAATCCAAAAACTATATATTGACCCATAAAACGAGCAAAGTAAATCTGTATAAATTTAAAATTTTAAATTAGTCGGAGTCTTATCGATAAGCATTAGCTATTTAGTGTGTTACTTTATGTATTTTCTTTACTACAATGAGTCATTCTACAAATAAATGTTCTTATGACGAAAATAGGAATAAGGTGTGTGCACCGTGTGGTAGGAAAATCGTCTTTGGTAAAGTGAAACCACAAAAGTTTCTAATAAGTCAAAGATTTGAGGGTCTTATTACAATATTTTTGTAAAAAAACTTTGCTTTGACGAATGAAAAATACCCTGAAGGTATTTGTGGATCTTGCTACCAAACGCTGCTTGATTATGAAAAAAAGATTTATAACAGGCAACTACCAATTATGCCTAATTATAACGATATATGCTTGCAAAAAGAGACACGCTGAATAAAAAGTGCCTGCGAATGTTACATCTGTTCTATTGCTAGTTATACCGGGCACAAAAAAGTAAGAACAGGTAAAGGAAATTTTAGAGTTTTGCAAACTAATATTGATGCTCTAGCTACACAAACTAAGCAAGAATTAACTTCAACAGAAGAAAACAGAAAGCCTCCCACGGATAATATCCAGATTTGTGGTAAATGCTTTCAAAAAGTTGGCAAAGGCATAACTCATAGTTGTAAAAATCCCAACGATAATTTATTAAAATTAGTTGAAAAACTCCCCAGCAAAAATCAAGAACAACTTATGAGTTCCATGATAAAAAACCAATGCGATCCTTCTATTAATATAAATAAGCAAGGTGTTAGTTTAACTTTAGCTACGGGTGGTCGGAAAAGACGACTTAATGTTAATGAGAAAATAAAAAAAAGTCCATCGTTCGATGAAGAAAGTCTCGATAATTTTCGAGTTAAATTAGGAGCATCGTATAATCAGATGAAAAAATAACGAATTTTATGAGATGTAATGTAGGTAGGAAGTCAATTCCTACAAATTACAACCCACACATGTCGCAAAAATCAGAAGTATTGAAAGACGTATATAAAGTGGATTGGTTTAATTTTGATTGTGAACTTTCAGATAAACAGCAAAGGCCTGTTGTCTATGCCAATGCTGAAGAACTTCTTGATATGATTGTAGAAAAAAGAAATTTCACAGGAAATTGCATTGTGAAAGTGATGGCTAATGGAGATCGAGGATTTTTCAAGATAAGTTTTACAGTACTTTCCGAAAATTATTCACCTAAGTCAAATTCTCAAGAAACCGAAAGTGACGAGCCTAATTTAGATGATTCAAATGAAAGTAGTAAGAGAGCATCGTATTCTGGAGGTGGCAGTATTGGTAAAAAAAGTAAGCTTTCAAGTGTAGACAAACTGATATTATTATGCGTAGTTCCTCAGATAAAGGAAAGTTATGAAAATGTAAAGCTTTTATTTGATTTATCAAAGCTTAATGACATATCATTTAAATTTGTTGCAGATTTTAAACTATGTATAATTGTTAATGGACAGCAAACGGACACGGCGATGTTTCCCTGCCCATATTGTTTCATTCCACTGAACGCTTTGAGAAGCAATTAAATTTCTGGAGACAACAGCGATGGTGTTCCTGACAATAGTCCAATAGATATTAAAGAAAAATATGATTGTATGCAATTAAAAACATATGGTGACCTAAGAGCTGATTATCAAAAGTATTGTCTTACAGGAAAAAATAAAAAGTTTAGCAAAGAGTGTCATAGCACTTTGAATCTTCCTCTATTTTCTGAAGATAATGAAGATATGTATGTTTTGCAAAAATGTATTATACCTGAGCTTCATGTTTTACAGGGTATTGTCAACCATCTATTTTGGAAAGGACTGGTTCCACTTATAGGTCAAGAAAAAGCTTTATTATGGCCAAAAAAGTTAAATCTTACTTCAAAGAACTACCATGGAGATGCGTTCGAGGGCAATGCATGTAGAACATTATTAAAAGAAGCTGACAAACTGAGCGATCCAGAAATATATCATAATATTTTTGAAATTATGCCTTACATTACTGCTTTCAAAGTAATGAATAAAATTGTTGAACGTTGTTTCAGTTCTGGAAAAGTTGGACATTCGCTTGATACTTACATCGATGAATTTGATAAAGCTTTGAAAAGCATCGACAAACTTTCTGTAACATTGAAAATTCACGTTGTTCTTAGTCATTTGAAAGAAAGTTTGAGCTTCATAGAAAATAATAATGGATTAGGGTATTCGTCCGAATAGAGTGGGGAGTCAGTACATCATGAATTCATGAAATTCTGGAATCGTCGTAGAGTATCAAGTATTAATCATAAACCTTATCCTTTATACTTTTTAGAAACAGTAATAGAGTGCTCGTCGCTTCACGTGTAATTATTTCAAGTACTATTTCATTATATTTTGTTGAGTATTTTGCATATTATCAAATGTTATTTTAAAAAATGTTAATAAAAATAATAAAAAATACAAGAAAAGAAAAAAAAAACAATAAAAAATACAAAAAAAAGAAAAAAAAAACAAAAAAAATGGGGCCGTACAACCACTACGTCCTCGTCGTTGGTCCTGGGTCCGGCTGAAAGTGGTTTTTGTGAATAAATTTTAAATTATTACAGTTCCTTCAAGAGAGATTAATTCATTAAAAAATAATATAAATAATCAATATTTACTCTATTTTTTAATTTTAAAAGACAAAAATAATCGATTGACTAGAATGCGCCGGCGTAATTACAGGTTGTTACATAAAAATACAAAAGTGCGCATAAATTTAAAAAAGGAGCAGCTAGGATTTTAATTTTTACGGATTTTTTATCTACAAACGATACGGAAACTTTCTGCGTTAGCCGATTTTGGAAACATTATTATTAACGAACTTGATACCATATAACTCTTTATGTAAACATCGTCCGGTGTATATAAATACAGCATATGTGTTATTGTTTTCAGTCGATAATAACATCGGATCGATGTATGATATATACGTTTATTATTTTTGGTAATTTTGATTTTTGTATTCATGCGTCGTTGTTTAATTGTCTTTATATAGTTGAAAATAATTTTATATGTTAATTTATTTCTGTGTTTGAATAAAGGCCTGATAAGGTTGGCGTACTAAGCCAACGAAACGTTGCTAAAAACACCCAAGATCTTTTCACTTTTGCCTCAAAAGATCGTCTTCAAGTACTTAACATAAAAAATGGATGGCGTCATACCTTCAATATTGAACATGAGTCTTCGATCGGAAACAGACTCCCTCACATCATCTTTCTTTGAACACATTAGACAAACACATGGAATGAATACATGTAAACTTCTTCAAAAATGGACAAGATTAAATCGACTACTGGCTAATAGCAATTCACAACGATGCTATCTCCTTGAATGCAGAAAATTTGGATTGATACCACAACACATTAAAAATTTGAGTAAAAAGTTTTTCAATATAAGTTTTCATAGTGAGTCGTGTAAAAAAAAGTTTAAAAATTTTGTGAAATATTTCACAACTAAGTTGTTGTATAAGTTGTTGTAATGGATGATTTGGAGAAACATTGCTTACGAGAATTAGAACTACAGTATGACTGTACCCCTATTTTTTATTACAGACTAGCGTTAATCAGCGCGCAACGCGCGCCACTGTTTCGTCTTTTGTTTCTCTCCTTTCGAGATTCGAGACGAATTCGATTATTCGAGATTTCGAGATCGTTCGAGGGCAAAATAGATTATCTCGAATGCTCAATTTATATAAGGGATATGTTGACGACACGCTTACTTGTGTCAAAAAACAACATATTGATGCAGTAATTAAAGTGTTTAATGCTTATGACAAAAATCTAAAATTTACTTATGAACTAGAAGATAATAACAAAATTAGTTTTTTAGACATGACGTTAATTAGAAGTGACAATACAATTTTAACAAATTGGTATCAAAAACGGACATCATCTGGACGTGTAATCAATTATTTCTCAAACCATCCAGCACAGCAAAAAAAGAATATTATCTTTAACTTAGTTGATAGGGCGTATTTACTCTCGGATTCTAATTTTCACGTAGGCAATAAAAAACTCATCAAGAAAATTTTATGTAATAATGATTATCCGATGTGGTTTGTAGAAAAACATATTGAAATCAGATTAAAAAAACTTAAGTATGGCGATACACCTAATACACACAAAAATCACTATGAAAAGTTACCAAAATTGTCTTTACCGTTTAATAAAGATTTTAATAGTCTATCTAAGGTTTTAAAATCTCACAACATTTGTACAATCCCATTATTGAATAAAAGTTTGTCTTCGATCATTCGGTTAGGTAAAGATATAACTAAAAAATGGGATCGTACGAATGCGGTGTATAAATTTGATTGTCTTAATTGCTCTGCTACTTATATAGGAGAAACCAAAAGATCGTTATACATGACATTAATGAGCACAAAACAAACAAAAATAAAGAGTCTGTTGTCAGTACACATCGATTGGAAAATAGACATGAATTCGATTGGGAAAATACATCTGTCGTAGATTTTGAAAGCAATTACAAAAAAAGGCGGATTTCCGAAGTGATCTATATAAAAAACAATAAAAATAGTATTAACAAAATGGAAGATATCCAAAGACTAAGCACAATGTATTTTCCCATTATTAACGAACTTGATACCATATAACTCTTTATGTAAACATCGTCTGGTGTATATAAATACAGCATATGTGTTATTGTTTTCAGTCGATAATAACATCGGATCGACGTATGATATATACGTTTATTATTTTTGGTAATTTTGATTTTTGTATTCATGCGTCGTTGTTTAATTGTCTTTATATAGTTGACAATAATTTTATATGTTAATTTACTTCTGTGTTTGAATAAAGGCCTGCTGAGGTTGGCGTACTAAGCCAACGAAGCGTTGCTAAAAAACACCCAAGATCTTTTCACTTTTGCCTCCAAAGATCGTCTTCAAGTACTTAACGTAAAAAATGGATGGCGTCATACCTTCAATATTGATTTTGGAAACAGTTTAGTCAAACTTTTTTCTTCTTCAAGCTCACCGTGTGTCCGAACTCTGAGCGGACTGGGGTTGAGATCCCGGAAATAAGAGTTATATATGTATGTTATATATATATATATATATGTGTGTGTGTGTGTGTGTGTGTAGTATATATACATATTATAAATGTATTTATAGGTTGTTAACTTATGTTGATATAGAGTTTGTTTCTCCAGAGTTCAAGATGGACGTAAGGGCGCGCGCCATTGTCTACAATAATAACATCCCTCAGGGTATTGACTAACACCACGACGCCTGCGGCGCCCGCTTTTACTATGGAATTCCGGAAAAAAATTCCGAAAAAATTACCGAAGAATTATTGTAGACAAACCCTGATGACTGCATAAGTCATGTTTTACTAAAGAAATAATCCCTCTTTTATGCTGACACTCAAAAATGTCTGCATAAATCGGGTGATGTCCGCATAAGTACCGTTCCCATTAAGAATGCGTCCGCATAAGTAACCTTTCAGATATTTATACACACATATATATATATATATATATATATATATATATATATATATATATATATATATCTGAAAGGTTACTTATATACACATATATATATTATACACATATATTTATACACATATATATATATATATATATATATATATATATATATATATATATATATATATATATATATATATATATATATATATATATATATATATATATCTGAAAGGTTACTTATGCGGACGCATTCTTAATATATATATATATATATATATATATATATATATATATATATATATATATATATATATATATATATATATATATATATATATATATATATATATATATATATATATATATATATGATATGTTTGTAAATTGGTACTTTTGAGGAGATGTGAACCTTTCGCTCAGAGTTCGGATAATGTGACTAAAGAAATAATGACCCTCAGGTTACCGACTCTGGGAAAAGGGGGTATAGATTTCTCCTCAAAAGTCGCGATTCTTGCTTTGAGAAATTTGAGGCGTCTCTTCAAAATGCCGACATCTCTTCAAAAGTACCAATCTATACGTTGATATCTCTTCAAAGATACCAATTCCCATAGTTATTATATATTGTGTTTATGTAGCCCAAGACTGTATATTAGTACCTACAGCCCAGAGATCCCTATGGTAAGTGACTAAAGAAATAATGGACCCTGGGGTTATAGACTCTAGGTCGGGCCGCATAAACCCCTATATTCAGAAATATTATAAAGCCCGGGCTGCATAATCAAAATCGGGCTCGATAAACCCCTATATATAAAAAACGGGCTTTATAAACCCCTTTCGAGAAATGTATTAGATATATATATATATATATATAATTATATGTATTGATATAATTACACTATAATTATTTTTCACGAATCTTGTGAGAATCTCAAAGATCTATGAGATTTAAGAGACAAAAGGAAATAATGAAAGTCGAACAATTGTGGGATAAGGATCACCGAATTTAACAAGATCCGTACCCAAGGCAACCAACAAAAAAATATATGAATGTAATTGGTACTTGCGTATTATAATCTGGACTGAAATTCTACAAAGGTTTTCCAGCGGGCACTAGTGTGAGAATCTGTTGGTGACGGGTTAGAGGCGAGGCAAACCCCAAGGCGTCTCTCACATCCACTTTCCTTTATATACTGCATTTGATTTTCCTAACACTAAGCGAATCCCTCAGACGATTCCTCACCCCCTAGCGGCATTCAAGAACAGCCAATACAACGGCAGCAGCTTGATC
The DNA here is from genome assembly GCA_036365515.1 of Torymus aiolomorphi. Taxonomy (NCBI): domain Eukaryota; kingdom Metazoa; phylum Arthropoda; class Insecta; order Hymenoptera; family Torymidae; genus Torymus; species Torymus aiolomorphi. Next base: position 74,972,082 of record CM070876.1, read on the forward strand.
AACATCCAAACCTCAAGATTTGAAGAAATTGTACGCGGCGTTGGGCGTGTCCCCTCACACTGTCTCAGTCGTGAGCAAAAAGCGGATACTAAAATGTACCGCCAGGTTGGTGAGGGGCTGCCAGGAGTTCAATACATCAAGGGAGATTTATGTGACTCACCACTAGCCACCTAATCGAGCACCACAGCTTTGCATTTGGTTATATATACCGTATATAGATACCGTAGTCGAGTCCATCATAAGTTCTTAGACCCAGCTGGTAGAGGACCCGGCGCTGTCCCTCTTCAACGAGTAAACTCCTGCGGCTAGGACTTACGCACCTATAATAGAAAAAGTATGCACAAAGTACCGGATCTTCATCTCCCAACTACCCAGGCAGCATATATAATAGCCAGGTTAGGAGAAGCCCTCCATTCAATACTTATCTAACAGAGCAGATATACTCGGAGTGGGTTCTGCTGGCTCCAGGAAGGAAAATCGGCGCAGTCCCCTCGTGACCTTCCTGTCGTACCTATCCTCTTCTCCCGTCGATAAATATCGCCTCCGGGTCGTCTTGTTGCAGCACCGTCCTAGGAGACTTCGACGCGGTTTCAGTCACGAACTATGCACGCGCGCTCGGAGTCCCCAAAGACGGTTAGGGTGTTTCTATATTGTAGCGTTAGGTAGGACACCTACTTCCTGCGACGTATAATAGGTGCAGTGTAAAATACCACCTTGGGCGCGGCTGCAAGTGTCGTACGGTCTCCGAGGTGCCTACACCTCCCAAACGAAACTACAATACCCAATAGACCAACGAAAACCATACAATAAATAAATCATCCGTGTAAACATAGGGATAAATATTAATCGCTTGATTTAGAATCTTATGTGAATGGCGCCGGAGGGTGGGGGGGGGGGGATCGTTAACAAAAGAAATAATGATGAATACGATGCGAACCTCTTATAAAATTGAAGAAATTATAGCTTCACTATATTTTAGAATCTTCCTACAATAATTAGTCATTCTAAGGGAAATATTAATTGTTAATAGCTGTCACGATTAAACTAGGAAGTTGCAACCTATAGGTTAATTTGCGTTCCCGGATCCAACTAAGTATGGTAATTAGTTATAATCAATGTTAGGGGTACAACAAAAATAATTTCAATAATAATATAGAATTATTTGTGTCGGGGTTCGATACCGCGGATAATCTGAACCTATTCTTGTAATTTCCCGGTTTTGATATTTCAAAATTATTAAGGGTTAAGGAAACAAACTTATAATAGGTCATAAAAAATTCCTGTACGTTTTTCGAAGATTAAATAAATTCTTTTTATTTAAATTGATTGATCTGTATGCTTTCCATCCCTTCCGAGATCCCGTATCATAATATCCTATCCTCACATACACATATGCACAACTCTTGATCGCTTCTTGCGAGTAATCGAATATTCTGTCTATATCGCGACGTTTATGGGGACGCCGCGACGAATTGGATGAGTATATAGGTGTTCTAACCGAGCGAGGTGAACTAATACCTTGAGAGCGTCGTCCAAAATAACACTTCACCTATCTTGAAGTCTAGAAGATTTAGCTGCAAGTGGTGTGGAGTTACGTAAACGCTGTTCATGGCATTTACGTAACACTCAAAAAATCACTATCACAAAGCTTCCTCTAGGAGAAAGCAAAATGTATCAGAATATACTTTATTGTGTATTCTGTATTGTTTACTTTAGTTATTAACAAAATTATAGACTCCTGATTCAATTTTTAGCCAAAATTGTATACGGTTACTTTACTATTAGATATTTTACAAATAATAAATTTTTCATAAATTGTACATAAATTTTACATACAAATAATAATTTTAAATAACTAAATCTTAATTTTAATAAATCTAAATTAACAGGTATATATAATTTGTGCAATACACCTTATCGATTACTGTTTACAAATTAAAAAAAACTCGAGATTACCTTTTTTTTTATTTTAATCAAGTGCTTTAGTAAAGAAATATACAGATACGATATTCTTGATAGATTCTTAACAGGATGGCCCAAAGTATAAATATTTGTTTTATTTGTATTAGTTGCCTCTTTAAATGCAACATTATTATCTTGTCAAAACATGGTATTTTTCTAATATTTAAACAAATATTTCCCGGTAAGAAGACATTGGTCGCATGATGGCGTACAACACGTACAAAGGTTCCTCATTCAGCAATATCTATGTTCTCGCAACATAATAATGTAACGTTTAGAGGGATGACGCATACAAATTCAAAAAGTATTTTTATTTTGAGCATTCTACATATGTGTGTTGTAAAGATACTATTTCTGTATGCGATTATTCTTATAAATGTTTAATTATTTTAGCATTCAAAATGAAAATTAATCCTCTGAATGTTGTTAATTTGCTGCTTGCCTATTTCCAAACACTTGATACTGAAAATGGTTCTTATAATATTAAAGAAATAGAAATAAAAGACCATTTCCAAATGATACTGTTAGATTTAATGGAATCGTCTAATAGCATAGATGTTACAATGGAAAAATCATTGGATTTTCAAGAAGAATATAAAGAATCAGATGCACGTATTGTGGAAGATGTTGTTTCACATACATTTCCTTACTGTCCTGAATTACCTACGGATCGATGTACGAAACCTGAAGAACCATTGAGTTTTGAATACAAAAAAAGGGCTGTAGAATATTGGAGAAGTGGAAAAACAAAAAAGAATTTATCGCTTAAAACAGTTCAAAATAGATTCAGGAATGTCAGTTCTGAAACACAGTTACATCGCTGGGCTTACCAAATCAATCAAGGTGGAACTTACCGAGACAAAATTGCAAGAATTTGCGATTTCACACTAGAAAATTTTAAAGCTGCTACTGAAGCTGGATTAATAATTCATGACGATTTAAGAAGGTGGGCTCTACAAGCATACAAATTAATCTGAAATGAGGACGTAAGATTCAAGATGTTGGCTTTCAAAGTTTAAAAACTCATAGAATTGTTTCTCGAAAAAGTTCTAAATTTATCACAAAAAAAGTATAGAAAATATAAATGATTTGCATAAAAAAGAAGTATAATTCGTAACAGAAGTCAAACAATTGATTAATGAAATAGGTGCTGACAATACGTGTAATTCAGACCAGAATGCTTTTCAGTTAGAAATGCATTCTAGTCGATCTCTTGCTTTTGAAGGAGGAAAGAAAGTACAGTGCCTTGTACAGACGGTCACATCAACAGCTCATAGCTATACTATACAGCTGACAGTTTCAGCCACAGGAAAATTACTATCGCCATTATTTTTATTATTAAAGGAACGCAGCGGAGAATGCGAACCAATTGTCTCACAAAATTTGTTTGTACCTACAAACGTATATGTTACATCCTCGACATCTGGAAAACTTAATTCAGGTAAAATCATGTTTTATTAATTTCTAAAGATAAAACGTTAATTATTTCGCAAGACACATTTAAATAAAATCAAAATTTATAGAACTCTTTAAGGCGTGGTTAAAAGAGGTATATTTTCCTCAAGTTGGACCTACAAGTATGTTGCTAATTGATTCGTGGAGTGGTCATTTTCCAACAGTTATACAGAAAATTAAGCCACAGGATAAAACACTATATCTCAAGATGATACCTACAGGAACGACTGGAATCACCCAGCCGTTAGATGTATATGGATTCCACACATGGAAGAACTATGTTAAACATTTTTCAGACCATGTTGTGCTCATAGACGAAGACTTAAATTTACATTTGAGAAATAATATAATTAATTACAGTCTTTGGTTTATAACCAATTTTCATCTCCACGATATGAAAATCTATTTAAATATTTGGGATATAAACGTGGATCTTGTGAATCAACCAGGAGATTGCGATGACCCCGTAAGTTTCAGTTTCGGAGATTCCTGTGCAACGCATTGTGAGATCAATGGTTGTAATAATGTTGTAATTGTTAGATGTTCGTGGTGTAAAAAATCTTTATGCTTAAAACACTTTTTCGAAGAATATCATTATTGTACAACTTACAGTGCATAATACCTCGTGCTATTCGGTAAACAATTACTTTTTAAGAATACTTTAAATTTCTTGTAGTAATAGTAATAATAAAACTTCTGTTAAAACAAACACCATATTTACATTAGTTATTATTTCATTTTTATTTTTCTGCAACACGTAACTTTAATTTTTATTTGAAAGAGATAATTAACCTTTAGAGGACGGGGATTTGGGTTTACTGTTTTCTCTCACTTTTCTATAGAAATCGAGTTTTTGTGATGTCTCACATCTCAAAACTAACACATGTAAAGGGTCGATCATGGGCATGGCCCGTATAGGGGCCATCCCGTCCTCTAAAGGTTAATACGCGTTGCCAAATAGTTATAAGAATGAAATTTTAAATCGAGTTGACGCAAGCTAAAAAATGAAAAGAATTGATCTTTCTTTTTGCTCTCGTCCACCGGATCTGGTGAAGGTCCCGAGCATACAAAATAAGGTGTTTCGTCCCGGCTGCTGGATTGGACTCATCAGTGATGATCCAGTAGCCGTCATCAGACAGCTGCCGCAAGGTGTTCGTGCAGCTTACTTATGAAGTATAGTATAACATTAGCGGCTAGAGTAGGTATGTCGTTTTACCACCAGATGCAGTATCATTTCTCGAATGAGAAATGACACTCTATACTTTATAAGTAAGCTGCACGAACACCTTGCGGCAGGTGTCTGATGACGGCTACTGGATCATAATTGGTGAGTCCAATCCAGTAGCCGGGACGAAACACCTTATTTTGTATGCTCGGGACCTTCACCAGATCCGGTGGACGAGAGCAGAAAGATTAATTCTTTTCATTTTTTAGCTTGCGTCAATTCGATTTAAAATTTCATTCTTATTTAATTTTTATTATTAATTTGAAAAAAAAAATAATCTCACTACATTTTGATTATTTATGCAATTTTTTCAGAAAAAAATAATAAAAAGCACATTTACACTCCCTGTTGGAAAAAGTTGGTAAAAGTCGATATGAAAAATTACAATTGAAATCAATAAACTCAAGGTATTAAAATTTCATTGACTTCAATTCTAATTTTTTCGTATAGAGTTTTATTGACCTATGTCGATCATATCGATTTCGTTGCATTTTATCGAGTCCTATTGAAAAAAATGGAATTAACAATAAGATTGACCATTTAAGTCAATAAGCAATCTTATTGAGCTTTATCAACTTTTCCCATCCGAGCTTCAAAAAAATTAGAATTGTAACACCCGCGAACCGAAAACCGTGGATAATATTGTCATTTTATAACAAATAGTGAGTAAATTTTAGAGAAAATGTTGTGTAATAGTATAAATTAGTGATAATATACAGGGTGTTCAAAAAGTTCCGGAACTGTTAAATAACTCGTCGCGAAAGCATTTTTGCTTAAAACACCAAATGGGGAAAATTTAGGATTTTGAAAAAGCTATCTGGTGGAATTGACGTTTTTTGGGACCTACTATAATTTTGGGCCTTGTAAGTCCCAGGATAAATTTTTTAAATGGGAACCCCTATTTTTTCCTCCAAATTCGTTTTCAGCAGCAAATTTTACGTTCAGATAGGTATTTTTGATGGCATCCTGGGCCAGTTTTTGGGCCTTGTGGGCCCAATGAATGTTTTTTTCCTATAAAAATGTTATTTTACGTGGGTAGTGGTTTTACAGCATATTTTTATATTTTATTAAAAAAAATTAAGATTAAGGCCCAAAAACTTGTTTAGGGGGCCTTATGGGACTAATATCGATCTTTTCTCCGATAATAAGGTTTAGGGGTTATTCCCCACTTCATAATTCGAAATATCAAAGTTTGAGACCCTGATTTGGGCCTTATCAGTCTAATACATGATATTTTAAGTGGTAAGTAGCTATAAACTTGTGTAAGGGAAAAGAGATATTGGGTTCGGAAGGCCCAAAGCGTTCAAGAAGTCTCGGATGGGGGAAAACCTCAAAAAATAACCGTCGGACAGAAAATTGTTTGGGACTAAACTTATAGTATTTTTCCCTGGCTATCACTTCATAACCTTGGATTTGACCTTGACTTTGACCTGTTAGGTCATTTGAAGGTTATGTCATTTTTTTAAAAATGGAACCGCATATTTTCGACACCGGGAACGGAAAGAGCGAGAAATTCTACGTTTGGATATGACCTTGCCTTACCCCTTCATGACCTTATGGTCAAGGACAAGGTCAAATAATAAACTGTCCCGGTATAGCTGAATAACTTAGAAAGTAAGAGTGGGACAGAAAATTGTTTAGAACTAAACTTGTAGAATTCGTCCCTGGGTACGACTTCGTGACTTGTATTTGACCTCGAAATTAAAATAAATGTGCCAATTAAGGCAAGATAGAACTAACCGGTTAAGGTAAGCTAGAAGGTAATCCAATCAGTTAAGGCAAAATAAAAATTAACCCAACCAGTTAAGGCAAGGTGGAGAAGGAACCCAGCCGGTTAAGGCACGATTTCAAGTAACTCAGCCGGTTAAGGCAAGATTGTAAGTAACCCAGTCGGTTAAGGCCAGGTGGGGAAGGAGCCCAGCCTGTTAAGGCAAGATGAGGAAGGAACCCAGCCGGTTAAGGCAAGATAGAGAATAAAATTCAAATCAAATATTTAAAGTAAATGTTCGAACTGTCCACCATTAACATTTTGACAATGTGCTAAGTGGTGGTAAAAAGCATCTATTGCATGTCGAATCAGTTCTGGATCAATATTTTGTATTTCCTGTCTGATACGTCGTAGAAGTTCTTCGATACTTGTAGGCTTTGTCCGATATACTCTATCCTTCAAATAGCCGCATAAAAAGTAGTCAAGTGGGGTGAGATCGGGTGATCTTGCTGGCCATTCGATCGACCCTTTTCTTCCAATTCATCTTGCTGGAAACACATCATTTAAGTATACTCGAACATCGCGTCCGTAATGTGGAAGAGCTCCATCCTGTCATAACCAGGTATTTTCAAAATCATCGCCTACAATCTGCTGAATGGCTGGGATGATATCCTCTCTTAACATTCTTACATATGTTGCAGCGGTTAGATTGCCTTCAATAAAAAAGGGTCCAACAATCATGTTATTAATAATACCTGCCAAAACATTGAGTTTTTCAGGTGTTGAGTGGCTCTGCTATCGATCGCCCAGTGAGGATTTTTTTCGCTCCAGTATCTCATATTTTCTCTATTGACATTACCATTCAATTCGAACATAGTTTCATCACTAAATACAATATGACTTGGAAAATTATCATCAGCAATTATTCGGTCCATCATCAATTCGCAGAATTCGTTACGTCTATCTGGATCATCTTCATTAAGTTCGTGTATCAATCTCACTTTGTGTGGATGGAACTTTAGTTTTTTTGTTAAAATATTGTGGATCGAACCAATGCTAAGATTATGTTGCTGATGTAATTTTCTGACTGTGTTACGACGATCTTCAATGACCGATAGTGCAACATTCAATTGTTTATCCTCATTGGTGTTGCAGGACGACCTGTTCATTAAAATGATTGATTGTCCTCTTTACAGTACTCTTTGAAATTCCATCACCTCTATCTGCAAACGTTTGATTAAATAGAACTCGTACATCCTCTAACGATCTCTCATTATCACCCCAGCCTCTCATTATGAGAATAGTTATTCATTCCCGCTCACTAAGTAACACCATTATGTTTTTGAAAAAGAAATCTTAATCGACTAGTCAAAAGTTAATTTAAATGACAAGGAACATTCAAAATTTCCAAAAACACTAAGAAGAAAGCTAAATAATAACTGAAAATAAATTAAAATAAAAATTTACGAGTACAAAAAAACTTTTTAGATAATTATACGATTTTATTATTTAAATTTGTACAAATAAAGCTAAAATAATTAAAAGCAACAATAAATGATTTGCAATAATTAAAACTTTACGAATATTAGTAAAAACAAAAAATTAGTAAAAGTTTGTAGAAATGAAAATTTTTTAAAGAAGTTCCTTCTCCAACTTGACAAAACATACTGGATTAGTTTGTAACTCGTTCTAACCGATTACAATTCTTCTATACCCAGACATAACTCATTAGGTAACTTGCTATATTACATTAATCGTCGCGTTTCTTCTATCTTTTAAGGTGAAATCCAGCGTAACGTGGCAATAATCAAGGACAAATTCTATTAGCTTTATGTTAATCGTTTTTCTGTCCGACTTTTATTTTCCGATTTATTTAGCTTTGTCGGTACAATTTATTGTTTGGCCTCGCCATTGACCACAAGGTCATGAAGGAGCAAGGTAAGGTCATATCCGGACGTAAAATCTCCAGCTCTTTTCGTTTCCGGTGCCAAAACTAAGCGGTTCCATTAAAAAAATTACTTGACATTGGCGTGATAGCCAGGGAAAAATACTATAAGTTTAGTCCAAACAGTTTTCTGTCCGACGGTTATTTTTCGAGTTTTTCCCCGTTCCGGGACTTTTTGAACGCTTTGGGCCTTCCAGATCCAATATCTCTTTTCCCTTACACAAGTTTGCCATTTTGAGTGCTAAGTGATTTTGGGGCCTATTGTTGATTCCTATACTACTTACCACTTAAAAAATCAGGTATTAGACTGATAAAGCCCAAATCAGGTTTAGGGTCTCAAACTTACATATTTCGAATTATGAAGTGGGGAATAACCCCTAAACCTTAGTATCGGAGAAAAGATCGATATTAGTCCCATAAGGCCCCTAAACAAGTTTTTGGGCCTTAATCTTAATGTTTTTGAATAAAATATGAAAATATGCCACTACCCACGTAAAATAATAAATTTTTATAGGAAAAAAACATACATTGAGCCCACAAGGCCCAAAAACTGGCCCAGGATGCCATCAAAAATACCTATCTGAACGTAAAATTTGCTGCTGAAAACGAATTTGGAGGAAAAAATAGGGGTTCCCATTTAAAAAATTTATCGTGGGATTTACAAGGCCCAAAATTGTAGTAGGTCCCAAAAAACGGCAATTCCACCAGATAGCTTTTTCAAAATCCTAAATTTTCTCCATTTGGTGTTTTAAGCGAAAATGCTTTCCCGTCGAGTTTATTAACCGTTCCAGAACTTTTTGAACACCCTGTATAATACACTGTTTTGAACGAGGGATGAACTTCCGGAGATGATTTTCACCCCTTCAAACTGTCTTATTCACAGATAAAAAACATAAATATTTTTCACTTTTTGGTTCACTACAACATATAAAAGTTTAAATAAACATGTTATTGTCTTTGTGGGATTCGACTAAAAATTAGTTTTTCGAAAAAAACTTTACAATAATTCGTTTAAACAAATAGTTTAATCAAACTATTTTTGCAAAATTAATGATAAACTAGTATTTCGTATTGCCCATAAGCACTAAAATTACATACCGTTTGTCTGTGTCATTGGTAAAAATTTTATGGCCATTAACGGAGAGAATGTTAAGTTATGTAGGGGTGGTTCTTACTAGTTAAGAATGTCTATTTTACTTTTTGAAGAATGCATGTGACCGTAAAAAAACATTTAGAGAAAAAACTTTCTACAAAAAATTATATTTAATCTTCTATTGCTTAGTTATGAACAAAAGGGGGTAGTACCCCCAAAAAGATATATTTTGACCAAAACCACGAGACAGGTCAACTTTGTATTTTATATTCTTTTAAGTGGAATGATTTTTAAGGAGATGAATAATTTATTGTAATGTTTATAGCTGAAAATTGATAAAAAGCTTAATTGCATTTTTTTAAAATGGGGGTTGCTCAGTGTTGGGCCAACGATTATTTCTTAATGCACCTCTACGGTGTCGCCCCCGGTGTAGATAGCGGCGCGGCGACGAAACTCTCCCGCGGCCGTTTCTGCGGCTCGGGGGCGCACGGGGCAAATCGGGACGCAGACTCACGCAGCACTCAGAGCGGGCGTAAGCAGGTTAAGTTTGCTTTGTTCCAATTTAGAGAAGTTGTAATGAAGATTTATTGACATTAACAATGCCCAGAAATACTTTTTAGCAACGTCGGAGAGAAAATTAGATAAGTATTACTTATTATTTAAATTATTTTGTGTATTTGAATAATTCTGAAATCAATAAAATATTTTGCATAATCATTCAAATAATCAAAACATTCTTCCACTGATATAAATTATTGTATGAATAGATACTTTGTGTGTGTTTTTATTTTATTTCAGAAGATTGTGCATTCGTAACGCATATAGACCAAAGAAGAATAACTGAAGTTTATTAATTCAAACAGCCATCCAGACATGAAGAAGACAATAAGGACGTGCATTAAGTTTACAGCTGTATTCAACCATCAAGATTGTTAAATAGTTATAAAATAGTTTTGTGGATAGTACAGAAGAAAATATTAGAAACAAGAAGAACAGCATGTAAAACAAATAAATAAACCAAGTGCAGTTGCGATGCCTACTAATTACAGTGAAAAGTAATTTTATATCCTGTGCTGTGTTAGAGGAAAATCTATAAATGAATTTTCAAAAATTATAAGTGATGCAGCTGTCTCGTCCACAACTTCTGGCTTAGATTAAGCTTTAACGTGCAAGAGTTTTTGTCTTTACTTTTTGTTTAAAATAGAGGAACGTAAATCACATGTACAATATGTACTGTGTGTGCTTATTCACATTATGGTTTCGTACAAATACCAATATTGTTTTAGTGACTGATTGGTGTTTTATAGTATGTTATTCGATTAATAACTTAGGTATTTATTTTAAATTACAAGAATAGCATTAATTAACAATGTGTATAGTAAATATAAAATACAATGGTGTGTAAATGGATGAAGAATTTCTTGCGTGGCATTTCTAGTGTTTCAAAAATAAATTTCAGAAAATCTATCAAACATAATTTTACAAACATTAAGAGACTAATTAAAACAAAATACCAGAAGAAGCTATTTTTATTGTATTAAATATTTTGAATCTATCAAACTTAGAAATGTGTTTTTGCTTTTAATGGTGCTTTCGAGTCTTTTAAACAAAAATATATACTTATTTGATTACTTTTTATTTATTCAAGTCGCAACTGGCTCACTTAGTTGATTAAAAGTTATTAGTGATAAAGAAGACTCGTTTACAACTATTGGCTTGGATTAAGCTTTCGCTGGCAACAGCTTGTCGAAAATGTAGAATCATAAATCAGTTCAATTGAAATTACCAATGCCAAAGGAAGAAATGTTTTTGTGACTGATTAGTGTGTTATTATTAGTATGTTAATATTTGACGTATCAAATTAAGTATCTTAGGTATGTATTTTAAATTACAAAAATAGCATTAACAATATGTAGTAAATATAGTACAAATATATTAATGGATAATGGATTTGTCGCATAGTATTTCTAAAGTAAGTTTAAAAAATTTATTTTCATAACATCTATCAAACATAATTTTACATACAATAAGAGACTAAATAAAACAGAAAGAAAAAGCTATTTTAATTGTATTTAATATCTTGAATCTATCAAACTTGTAAATGTGTATTTGCTTTAATGATGATCTGGAATTAAAAAAATATGCTTAATCGCGGATTACTTTACTATTACTATTTATTTGAGTTCTACTGCTTACTTAGTTGATCAAAACTTATTGGTGATAAAGGAGACTCAATTATAACTACACTAGCTTGAATTACAAGAGTTTATCTGTACATTTTGTCGAAGAAGTAGGAATAAATCAGATTAATTGAAATTGTCAGCACCAAAGGAAGAAATCTTATGTAGCTAATTGGAACTATATAGAAGTCTTACCAAACATTATTTTCACAAGTACTAAAACAAATACTAAAGTGAAATCATCAAATATGTACGGTTGTACACTTCACATTGTGCTTGGGTACAAATACCATTATTGTTTTAGTGATTATATAGTATATTAAAGTAAAAGTATTTTCAAGGTTTAAAATGAAAAAACTTATTTATGTTGAATTACAAGACTATAGCATAAGAATGTATGTAGCACAATATATATATATATATATATATATATATATATATATATATATATATATATATATATATATATATATATATATATATATATATATATATATATATATATATATATATATAGAGTATAAAATATAGTTTCATGATGGGTAAGCCGATGATGAATTTCCTGCATAGTATTTCTAAAGTATAAAGTTTAAAAAATATAATTTCATGAAATGTATTAGTAGTTCTTATTTTTCATCATACATTTGCCAAACATAATTTAACAAACAAGAGAAGATAAAGAACATAAAATACGAGAAAAAGTTTATTTAATTGTTATTAAATATCTTGAATTCATAATTAAAGTTGTTAATGTCTATTTGCTTTGAATGGTTATCCACGTAAAAAAATGTTATAAAAATTTTATAAAAGTTATATCAAATTTTTATAAAGAAATTGTTCTATATAAATAATATATAAACTTTATAGAAACCATATAGAGTTGGCAAAGAGGAAGATAATTTTTGTTCTAATTAAGGTAAGTATTTTTTTAATTACCTTAATTACAACAAAAATTACCTTCCTGTTGCCAACTTTATATTATGGATTCTATCAAGTTTATATATTATTTATATAGAACCATTTCTTTATAAAAATTTTATATAACTTATATAAAATTTTTTTACGTGGGCTGCGCTCTGCCGCTGCTGCCAATTGCTGCCCACGAACTACCGGCTGCTCGCTATGACCTAGCGTTACTAGCGCAGCCGGTCTTTCCCGCGTACAACGCCGCTCGGTCTAACCTCTCGAGCGGCTATTGAGATACTTACTTCCGCTACCGATGTTCCTCTAGGAGGCAATGCCTGCGACTAGCTGCAGCTGCTAAAAAGGGTAGAGGGCGGTATTCGGGAAATCATGCATAGGTTAAGGCGCGCTCAATAAATACTCGTGACTCGACTATTTAAGATAAAAATGAACGGTTTAATTGAACTAAAGATAGACGCGCTAAGGGGCGTGAAACCCGGACAATAATCTAACAAATAATAACCGACAGGCCGAGACTTCCGACTAATGCACGCATGCTCGCGGTTGCGGCAGAGCCGCTTATTCGCGCGTGACGGGGGGAATTATTTCGCACTCCCGTCACCGAAGGATGCTATTACAAGTGCAGGGCCTACTTACTCGGGGCTGGCCAGCCATTGCACGCGAGTCTACCCAGAGCGGGCTCTCTCTCTCTCTCTCTCTCTCTCTCTCTCTCTCTCTCTCTCTCTCTCTCTCTCTCTCTCTCTCTCTGTCGCTCTCGCAGGCCGCTCGATGTGCGGGACGAGGCACCTGCTTCTCTTGCTCTCGCGCTGTCCTCGTGCTCACGTTCTCTCTCTTTCTCTCTCGCTTCCACTCCTCCCAGTGGTGGCGGCGCAGTCGCGCGATTGGCTGCAGTCGTGGAGGCGCGGCACACACACAAACTCTCCGATGCACGGAGCTCACTCACGACGACTTGTTGCGTGTCACAGCGGTCAACAACATGGCCGCGCGCTCACGTTCGCAGCGGCGCGGCGGTTTCGTCTTCTTCTCCACCTGCTTGCGGCTTGTTCCGCGCGGCGCTCTGCCGATCGCGGTACGTGTCAGCGTGCGAGATTCAGATCTCGCAACGCAGTATACGTGATTCTCATAACTTATATCGGCGCCCGTTACAAGTTTTAATAACAAAATTTATAATTTTTGTAAAAATTTATGACATAATTATAATTAAATTCATTTATGAATATTAAAAAATATTGATTTTTAAATTATGTATAAAATATGAATAAAATAATAGGTATGATTTTTTTTTTTAATTATGTGTGAAAAATAAATAAAATAATTGATTATAATATTATCGTCAAAACCTTTTAAAATTCCTAAATAACCTTTACTTCAAATTATATTTTCTTTGTGAAATTTCACACATAGGGTGTCCCTGGTAGTATGCCTGTCCGTATTTGTGTGCTCTTTCTGGAATTTCTGAGGTAAGAAAAAGGTTCTAACTTTAAAAATAATAAATAGCTATTACAAAGCAAAAGCAGGTATACAACACGCGCGCATCGGCGCATGTCATTTCCATTTTCAAGTATACATAAATGCGTTCCCGAATAATTACGATTTTAAAAGAGGGCTAAAATAGTTATAACCTCAAATATCTCTGAAATTCATAAACGAATTATTTCACCCTAACAGCTCTTCTAATAAATAATATACAAACTCTACATCTCCACCAAATTTCAAAGAAATTAAAACAATTTTAAGTTGTAGTTATATTGTGCGACAACAAAGTCATTTTCAAAAATACTAAAATTTTAAATATCAAACATCTCAAAAAATAACCATATAATCTGAATGAAATTTTAAACAGCTACTGCCTATATCGCATACAAAATAGTCTATAAATTTCAAGCTGATACATGAAATCGCCATTGAGAAATTACGATGTTGAAAAAAACCGTAAACAATTTTAACCTTAAATATCTCTAAAAATCATGAGACAATTCTTTTACCTAAAGGGCTTATACAATAATATATAGACTCTTCATCTCCACAAAATTTCAACATGATTAAACCTATTTTGGTTTTCTCTAGTTCCATCATGCGACAAAGAAAATAACTTTGTAAAATACGAAAATTTTCAAAATCAAATATCTCAAAAAGTAATCGTACGATCTTGATGAAGATTCGCACACATATTATATATATTACATACAAAATTGTCTATAAATTTGGAGCTGATACGTGGAGCTGGTTTCGAGAAATTACAATTTGAAAAAAAGGTTAACAAAATTTTAACATAAAATATTTCTGAAATTTCTGGACTAATCATTTTGCCCAAAGAACTCGACTGAGAGCTATCGAAAATCTACCTCTACAAGGAATTTCAAAGCGATTGAGTTGGACATACAAAACTCATTTTTTTCTAAAAAACTAGTTGACAAAATGAAATCAAGTTCTTACAGATTATAGCTATTTATATTCTGCATTACCATGATTTTTCTCAAGAAAATTGACCGTTTAGTTCAGGAGTTATAAGATTTAAAAAAAAAACACATTTTTGTTAATAACAAAAGAACCGTGAGAGCTAGAGAAATTTTTTTTTAGAAAATATAGGTATTTTAATGCTCTGCCGAATGCTATCCATTCGATTCAAATATCTCGATCTTATCATTAGAAAAAAGCAAAAATCAATTTTGAGAAAATCGAAAATTCGAAATAAAACAAAAACGCATCGGCGAATCAAAAAACGAATTTTTGACCCGCCATCACAAAAAGAAAGCAAAAAAAAAACGAGACCTGTCCGGTTAAAATCGATCGAGTAGAAGCTAAGATCCACGCGTACACACACACACACACAGAAATTTTTCAAAAATCATGTATTTTGATTCCTAACACCTCGAAAAACAATTATAACATGTTTTTACAACAACTCACAACATTACTATCACAAAGCTTCCTCTAGGTGGAAGCAAAATATAAATAATGGGTAGTTATCTCCTAAAAAACAATTTTGGCCAAAACCTTGAAACACGTCAACATTATTTTTTAATTTTCTTTTAAATGGAATCAGTTTTAGGGCGATATATAATTTATTGTAATTTTTATAGTCGAGACTTAATGAAAAAAGCTTAGTTTTCTTGAAAAAGAAAATAGGGGTTGCTAACCTTAAAATTGTAAGTGATGCTACATTGAAGCCTTTTTTATTCTACAATTTTTGGCATCGGTTTCATTAAGCTAGCCTTATTTGTTTTTACAATATTTGAAAAAAACCGTTTTTGGAGTGAGTTTTAGGGGTAGATTTCACCCCCTTAAAGTGTCCATCAACACGTAAAAAAATACATGTCTCTTTTTGCTTCCGCCTAGAGGAAGCTTTGTGATAGTAAGTTTTTGAGCTACTATAATTGTTTTTCGAGGTGTTAGGAATCAAAATACATGATTTTTGAAAAATGTCTGTGTGCGTGCGTGCGTGCGTGCGTGCGTGCGTGCGTGTGTGCGTGTGTGTCTGTGTGTTTATATATTATCGTATAAGTCCTATAGGTAAAAGAATTGTCTCATGATTTTTAGAGATATTTAAGGTTAAAATTTTATTACGGTTTTTTTTTTCAAAATCGTAATTTCTCAATGACGACTTCATGTATCAGCTTGAAATTTATAGACTATTTTGTATGCGATATAGGCAATACCTGTGTGGTTATTTTTTGAGACGTTTGATATTTAAAATTTTAGTATTTTTGAAAATGACTTTCTTTGTTGTCACACAATATAACTACATTAAAATTATTTTAATTTCTTTGAAATTTGGTGGAGATGTAGAGTTTGTATATTATTTATTAGAAGAGTTGTTAGGGTAAAAGAATTCGTTTATGAATTTCAGAGATATTTGAGGTTAAAACTATTTTAGTCTTCTTTTAAAATCGTATAATTATTCGGGAACCCATTTATGTATACTAGAAATTGGAAATGACATGCGCTATGCTCTATGCGCGCGTGTTGTGTACCTGCTTTTGTTTTGTAATAGCCATTTATTATTTTTAAGGTTAGAACCTTTTTCTTACATCGGAAATTCCAGAGAGAGCATACGAATCCGGGTAGGCATACGACCAGAGATAAGTACCCTATGTGTGAAATTTCACAAAGAAAATATAATTTGTAGTAAAGGCTATTTAAGAATTTTAAAAGGATTTGACGATAATATTACAATCAATTATTTTATTTATTTTTCACACATAATTTAAAAAAAAATCATACCTATTATTTTATTCATAGTTTATACATAATGTAAAATTAATACTTTTTAATCTTCATAAATGAATTTAATTATAATTATGTCATAAATTGTTGCAAAAATTATAAATGTTGTTATTAAAACTTAAAGAAATAAGCAAATTAAGTTTGATGAATAAATTGCATATTGCAATATCATCCAAATCGACGACTTACACTTGGGATACCTTTCTTGTGAGAGAAGTTTATCGATATGCTCAAGCATACAAAATGATGTGTGAGGTAGAAAAAGACGAGTCTAAACGATGTACTAAAACCGGTTGTAAACAAAGAATAGTCAATTCAAGACATGATAAACCAATCATCATTCCTCCTGTAAGTAAACACACCGATCCTATGACATATGCACTTATTTATCCAAATGGAGGGTTAGGCTGGATGCCCATTATGAAATGTAATGTGGCTAAAAATAACATTTCGAATTTACAATTTTACAGTTTTAGGCGGCATAGTCAAAGAAATTTATTTAATCCATGTATACATTTAGGAAAAATATCTCAACAGGAAAGTAGATGCATTTGTAAACGTTGAAACTTCTCGATAATATTTTTTAAGAATAAAACAAAGTTTTTAAAAACTAAGCATTATAAAGCAGTAATTAATTATTTACATAATGGAAATAAATCAGAAAATATAAAAATTGGCAAAATGTTTATTTTGCCACCATCTTTCATCGGTATTCCATATTTTTTAAAAGAACCAGTCATCTCGAAGCGTCTTCGCGCGCCGTTATTTTGGCACAAGTTCGCGCCACTTTTGTTTTTGTAACCTAGCAACCCATTAACCAAATCACGAATAAATTGATATCATAACGAATCCATAATTTTGTTAAGATAGGAAACTATACCGGTTCAATGACTATCGTTAGCCGTTATGGAAAACCTGATTTATTTTTAACAACGACTTGCAATTCAAATTGGAATTGGAAATCAAAGACAATTTAGAAGAATATGAAACTTCAATTGATAGGCCAGATATTGTTGTAAAAGTATTTCAACAAAAGGATAAATAATTTAAAGAACACGTAATTAAACTTGGAGTTTTATGAAATTGTATCGCTTACACTCATGTCATCGAATTTCAAAAGTGAGGACTTCCTTATGCACATATGCACATGTTATTATTTTTGAATAAAAATGAGAATTGTTTCCATGTTTATACAACGTTGTAGAACAATTTATGACTCACGGTCCCTATGGAGAATTATTATAAATATGAATTCTCTTGTATGAATAGAAATTTAAAAGAATGTACTAAAAAATTTCCAAAAACCTATAATAACGAAACAAATTTTCGAACATCAGGATATACTTCATACAAACGAAAAAATGATGGCAAAAAAAATAAAATACAAAAGCAAAAATTGTGATAAAGATCATCGAATTATTGTTCCTTATAACCATTATTTATTGTTGAAATTTAATTTTCACTTTAATTTAGAAGTTTGCTCTACAGTGCGATATATAAAATATTTATTTAAATATTGCTATAAGGGTCATGACTGTACATTTATTGAAGTCCGTGATACTGATGTAAATTTTAAAGAAGATTCCAATATAAAACATATAAATGAAAATAATGATGATCAATATGAATATGATGAGATTAACCAGTATATCAATATATACAAGACTAGGGGGGCTTTGCCCCCTGCTCGCTCCGCTCACTAACCCCCATTTTCAGAGAGAAATTTCATAATAATGAAGTACGAAACTATCAAATTTTGACAACATGAAATTTTGATGGGTAAAATATCGGACTTAAGACGAATCAAAGGTAAAGGATATACTATTTATGTTCTTTATAATTGATTCAGAGCAATGAAATATCGTTATATTAATTGAATAAATAGTGTACAAAATTGATCATATTAGGAGGTGATTTTCGGCAAATTCTTCCAGTTGTGAAATGTGGTCACAAAAATAGTAAAATTGAAGAAACAATTAAATTTTCTGCGTTATGGTCTCTTTTTATAGTTTTAAAATTAAATCAAAATCTTCGTCCGGAAAATAAAGAATTTGCTTCACTATTATTAGAATTGGGTGAAGGAAAAATTAATCCATTTATTATTCCAAATAAGTGGAAAACGAATAATATTTGTAAAGAAATTTATAGTAACATTAATATTAAAACTTCAATAGTTCGTGTAATCTTAACCGCTCATAATAAAGATACTAAAATTATTAATAATAAAGTTTTATAATTATTGAATAAAAAAGTACATACGTATTATAGTTTAGATTATGCAACTCTTAAAGGCGTTGATCAAACAGAAGAAAATATTCATCTAAATTATCCAATTGAAATGCTTAACAATATTAGAGAAGGTCTTCCACCTCATGAATTAAAATTGAAAGTAAATGCTATTGTTATGTTACTTAGAAATATAAGTATTGTACAAGGAATGTGTAATGGTACACGTCTAAGAAGAACTGGATTATATGCTCATAATGTTAATGCAGAAATAATTATAGGCGAAAGAATTGGTGAAGAGGTTTTTATTCCA
The DNA here is from genome assembly GCA_036365515.1 of Torymus aiolomorphi. Taxonomy (NCBI): domain Eukaryota; kingdom Metazoa; phylum Arthropoda; class Insecta; order Hymenoptera; family Torymidae; genus Torymus; species Torymus aiolomorphi. The sequence continues at coordinate 74,991,340 of CM070876.1, forward strand.
CGAATAACATTAAATACTGCAGATTCATCTTCATTTCCTTTTATTCTTTATTGTAAACAATTTCCAATTGTATTAGCTTTTGCCATGACAATAAATAAATCTCAAGGACAGAGTTTCGATGGAGGGGACGGTGGTGGGACTGCGTTCAGATATAGCAGTAACGCCTATATAATATAGGGAGATATATATGTCTTCCGGAAGCGATGTACAGATTATTCCTATGTCCATTACATGAAATGTCACATACCATAAAATGATTGGCTGTTGATTATGAGAATGGACCAAATATATATCTGAGGAAATATATATATATATAGGCAGTAAAGACGAAATTATCAACAAAAATGAGGTAATGTCATTAACAGCATATCTTAAATTGAACGAAGTCAAGAACTTATTTATATGATGAAATTCCAAATTATTACACGTACGATGAAAGTATAAAGATATAAAAGAAAAAGAAAAAAATGAAAAAAACCTATATTGAGTAAAATATATTTCGTAAATCCAAAACAATGTGAACGTTATATTCTTAGATTAATGCTTTTGCATATTAGATGAGCAACTACATTTGAGGATATACATGCTGTCAATATTGTCCGTAGTACATATTATCTACAAATGTATAAAATAAGGCGATTATAGAAGGTTTTTCTGTATAATCTATAAAATAATATTTATAATTTTTTAAAAGAAATCAAATAAATACTAGTAAAAAAGTCTTTTACTTCTTTGAGTCAATGTATGCTCAACAAATTATATGTAAGTACATTCAAATTGTTCACTGCAAATCAAATAAACGAAAGTTGTGAAACCAAATATCGATAGTCAAGTAATGCAAACCATTCTCTGAAAAACTGTATGACTGTTCTCAGAAATGTATTCAAATTTCTTCATTCTTCTATACAAATTAAACACAAGAAAGTACTGAAATCGATTTATTGTAGTCAAGTACCAGCCATAAGAACTTTTCGTATCTCCGTGTAAAATTACATTTTACGCCCAGGCTGTAACTTCAAAATTATTCAACCTGCAGGCATAAACCTCTTGGCATATTACTACATAACGCCCAAGAGGCGCAATAGCTCACATACTCCTACAAAACTTTATAGAACCTACGTACTTTACGTCCGTGTGGGCGAAAATTATTTTAATAAATAACTATTATGCCTTCTTTTTATTTCTAAAATTCATAAGAATTTTTTCAGATATTTCCGAAATGTCAAAGCCTATATAAAAAAAATTATATAGTTACCAACACATCACTATTTTTCATTAACTTGGGAGGGCAAGAGAAGTCTAGAGCTGCTCTAGCAGGGGTAGTCTTCCGGTTGCAGTTTACTGGTGGGGTACTTGAATGTAGAATACTAATTTTTGCATACATTCATTAAAATATTTATACCTATATAAGTCCACTATAAATAATTACATTGGCTCCAATTTTTCATTGATGCCGTTAAGTACAACATCCCTACCTGTGCAGAATCATGATTGACTTTCATTACCCAACATATTTTTCTTTGTGTCCGTACTTTTTAAATGAGATTAAAATAAAAAATTCATATAAATTTATAGGCTACTCAAAAGTGCTTTACATTTTACTAACCGTTTTATAAGCAACATATTTTATATCCTTTTGATCTGTGTAAATATCATATAAGATCTCATATGAGAATTTCAGACATCGCATATCTCGTATGAGATTTAATATGTGATGTCATCTGTAATTTTATATGTTATGGGTCCCATATGAGATCTCATATGATATTTTCACGGATATTTCATTTGTACTTCCTATTTAAAAACAGGGTGATAGATTCATGGATCAGTAGTTAATATGTAGAAGCAACCAGTAGATAAGCTATGCCGATTCTGGACCAATTCAGGTCGTGACCTGTTGCTCCAGAACCGGCCTAGGGTTTCTGGAGCACCCGTAACTGCACGGGGGGCCATTAACCCAAATCAGGTGCTGCTCCAGAACCGGCCAAGGGTTTTGTGGGGAGAGGGGGGAGGGGGGGGGGTGTCAGATGCACCAGGAGTCGATAATCCATGCTCGATCTAGAATCGACGCGGCGGGTGACAGCGACCGGACGACTGCGCACACCGGCTGGGCATCGGCAGCAGTCGGCGGCGGGCGGCGGGCGGCGAGCCGCGAGCAGCTTGCTGCTTTCTGATTGGGTCGGAGCAGCTCCGCGGTGTGCGCTATAACGCGCGCGTTCTTCCCCGATCGGTAGTTGCTTCTCTGCGCGCAATGAGGTTCGGGTCGCGGTCGCTCTCTCTTCGGGCTCGGCGCGCGAGGTCGTGTGCAGCTCGTGGCTGCTTTAGACTTTTTCGTCGTTGCGTTGCGCTTCCAGCTGTTCAGCTTGGGATACCTCGCAACGACGGAAAAGACTAATGCAGTCACGCTGCCGCTGCCCTCGTCTTCGTCGTGTGCGCGAGTTCTCTCTCCGCCGCGTGTGCGAGTTCTTTCGTCGTCGTCGTGTACTCTCTCTCTCGGTTCCGCGCGCGAGGTCGTGTGCAGCTCGTGGCTGCATTAGACTTTGCCGTCGTTGCGTTGCGCTTCCAGCTGGTGAGCTCTGGATACCTCGCAACGACGGAAAAGACTAATGCAGTCACGCTGCCGCTGCCCTCGTCTTCGTCGTGTGCGCGAGTTCTCTCTCCGCCGCGTGCGCGAGTTCTTTGGTCGTCGTCGTGTACTCTCTCTCTCTCTCTCGGTTCCGCGCGCGAGGTCGTGTGCAGCTCGTGGCTGCATTAGACTTTGCCGTCGTTGTGTTGCGCTTCCAGCTGGTGAGCTCTGGATACCTCGCAACGACGGAAAAGACTAATGCAGTCACGCTGCCGCTGCCCTCGTCTTCGTCGTGTGCGCGTGACTCGCATACGTCGTGTGCAATCTCTCTCGGCGCACACGCGTGAGTTCTCTCTCTCTCTCTCTCGCGGTATCGTGCGCGAGGTTATGTGCAGCATATGACTGCATTAGACTTTCCGTCGTTGCGTTGCGCTTCCAGCTATTCAGCTTGGTTCACCTTAAAAATTTTTTATTCTTCATCAATATCTTCCCATTCCATAATGTCTTCCCACTCCATGTTTGAATCGTTGAGGTAAAATTGCTTCATGTGCTTTACGTTGTACAGGGCACAAGTAGTTTTGCACGCTCTATTGTGGTTAGTACATATAGTCACTGATCTTGGATAGTCGAAAGATGGATAGTTCATTTCATTGATATCGATAACATTAAAATTAAAACGCTCTAACCACAACTTTTTTATCTCACCAATCACGAAAATTCTGTTAGCATCTTTGAATGCATCTTGAAGAATTTTTCCAATTTCAGTATAATCGTAATCACCGTCATTCCACTATAGTCCATGATAGCAAAGTTCTAACCACAAATTTTCACATTTGTACTTGTCTGTTAGTCTTCGCCAAGAAAATGGTGGCTTGAAGAGGTGCACTACTGGCTCATCGTCATCGTTGGGAGACACGAAAGCCAACTCTTTCAGAATGAAATCATTGCCGGGCTTTTTAAAGCCCTGCATATCCACTGCGTAGTCCATGGCGTCGAATGACGAGGAGCCAGAGGCTCACTCAGCTTATATACTCCTTAAAGTTTCTGCACGTCGCCGCTTACGGGACTATATTGAACTATGCGATCGTGTAAGATTAAGCAGTAGGCTGAAGTTCCAGCCGGAAAATTTTCCTTTGCTTCAAATTCCAGACGAATGTCTACAGGGGCGCTCTTTAAGGATTCGTTTTGTTTTGAACAGTCTATCACTATTAGGGGTATGTAAGTGAGATATTGCGACTTTTTCAACATAGGTTCTGGATCTTTGCCGTAGTATGAATTTTGAAAATTAGCGTACATATCGTAGAGCATGGCGAATTGATTACGATTCACATCAAGGTTAAGATTACCATACGGATATGACTGAGAGTTGAGAAAGAGTTTTACATTTGTAAGATTGCAATGATCAAACTGGCTAGCATTTGCAGCTCTTCGATCTTTTCGATTGGTTTGAAAACCTAAGATGACGAAGCGTGGTTTTTCAAGTTGATTTGATGTTTTAACAGTCCATACCTGTCTCGACGTAATCGGCAGTAGTGGATACTCGTACAATTCCCACGTGCGAAAACTCATGGCAATGGGGCGATCTTTTCCTACGAAATCGAGTAAGCGAATTTTGTTAGAGTTCGATGCAACTACGTATGGCATAAGCCATTCGATTCTAGTTATGTCAACATTAAAGTCCTCGTAACCCTCTGCATTGTCTACTCTTATAGGTGTTTGTTTAACGACGTTTAAGTCGTGTCTCGATCTCATGATAATGAGTTCATGCTTTGCATTTACTACAATTTTACGATAGTCCTCTGCGAAGCCAAAAATTAGTCTCAATGGAATCGATACATTGAAGTAACCAGCATCATCGATTATCTTTTGTGTTTCTTCTACATCGATCCAGCCCGCATTTTCAATGATGAAACTCTGAGTCGGATTGAGTGATACCCAGCCTTTCATGAGAGTGGTTAAGCCAGCATTTTTACACTTGTCTATCTCAATAGCGTTCAACTCATATCTGATTTCTTCAAACAAATGACAAATGGCATTATTCACAAGTTCTGTATTTGTAGTAGGAGTATTATTAGTTTTAACTAATCGTCCGCAGATATGTAGCGCACTGCGGGAAGGTAAGAGACATAAATCTTGATGTTGAATAGATATACGTATTTCATCGCTGTTGTTGAATGATGCTGTATACGGTTGGTGAGCGTGAATCTCATAGTGCGCTACGGATTCATCGAAAGTTACAGGTATTTGTATGCTTAGAATTTCTTCCATTTCGTTGAAAGCAGCAAAAGATTATACAAGTTATTTTCCACCAAGTACTACTTTTAAGCCTAGATTTTTTAGTTTTTGTATGCTCTGACGTGTTAGCGCCTTCACAGTTCGTTGATGACTGATGCGTGGCGGGCATATTTCTCTGCTTATATAGTTTTTGTTGTAAACGATTCCCATTATGATTGTCGAATGTGCAATCTTATAGTTATAACTTCTCCTCGGAAATTTACTAAATCTCCGTCTTGATCGATGTTGCGTACTTGTAAATGATCTATACGTTTTACGGCAATCGGAAGGTAAATGACGTGTGAGGGAACTTCGATGATTTTATAACCCGGTGGCACAGCAGGAAAAAACTCGTGTATCGTGTGTACTTTTTTATCGTTTATGTATGCTCCCGAAGTGATATTACACTCGACTCTCAAAGCGTTGATTTTGAGAATTGTAACGGGTAAGTCAGAATTATGAACAACGTTCGGTTCGAGAACACGTCTGGTGAAACCCAGTAGACGACCGAGAGAATTTTCAGGTCGAAAATCTATAGGCTGACTGCACTTAATTGTACAGCGAAGAGTATTATTATTAGGCTTTAAATTGAAAGTAATGTCGTTGTGCGCTAATTTTTTACGAAGAAATTTGTCAATATCCTCAATTTCGTAACTTCCAACTGGAAGAAGGACAACGTTTTCACCTATGTAAAACTTATTATTGCTACTGTCTATATTGGGGATTGAGTTAAATGTTAAAAGTTCAACAAGGCCTAAAACGTAATTTTTATTTGGCGATAACTCGATTGGTGGAAAATACTGTGCTTCTAGTGTAGAAGATGTACCTGAAAGTGTCAGAGTTAATGAACCTTCCATGACAGCTTAAATCAGAATGATGCAATGTTTCCCCTCACCTCTTCTTATATAGCCCTGCACAAGAATTTTAGACAAAGGTGACCGCAATTGTACGTGTCAAAATCTTGATATCTTTCGTGATTATATTTAACTTCGTCAACTCCGAGGTATAATATTAAATCTAAGGGTGGTCGGAGATCTCCAAAACTATCGAAATATACAACATTTTTGCCTCTTTTTCTATATGCAACCCAGTGTGTCCCAGGGCCGCTAGCATCATCTAGATTAACTATAGCGGATTCACTCTATCGTGGTCGAGAAGTTGGCATTGCATTTCTCATAAATACTCCCCGAAAATTAGATATTTTTAAAAGTTTTGCATATTTTAAAATGTCCGCATCTGTAAGTGCTCGCTGAGGTAATTTCATGAACTTTTTTTTTTTTTAAATGGAGACCTAACCCTACTTTGTGTGGTTTAAGATATAAGTCATTACCCAACGCTACACTTTCCATAGTTTTGTTATGTCTTTTATTTTCTTCCAACTGCTCTTTAGCAGCTTTTGCGTCATTTACGGCTTTTACTATTCCAGCAGCACCACCAGCTAGAGCGCCAGTTGCACTCAAGCCTGCAAATAGAGGTATGAGAAATGGCAATACCCCTCCTGTTTTCACGGGGACTGGTAAAATACGCGGAATTTTAATATTCTTTTTACCTCCAGCTTCTTTAACAGCGCTCCGTGCTTTTTTCAAAGCTGATCGTATGACTGTTAGAGCGCAGTTACTTGGCTTTGATTTAAAGGTACCAGCTTTAATAATTTTCTTCAAGGAAACTTGCTTTCTCTTCTTTAAACCCATTCCTAATTTTTTAGCGTTCTTTCGCTTTTTAATTTTCTTCTTCAAACCCATGCCAAGTCTAGATTTTAATTTCATAGTATTAGTTATAGCGTATGCAGACGCTTTTTCGCCAAAATTAGCGTCTTTTGATTTAACGCGATTCCAAGCTTTTTCAGCTAAAATTTTATCTGCGGCGTTTCTCGCTTGAATGTTTTCACGATTTTTAGAATAAGCTATGTCGTGCTCCTTGCAAGCAGCGTCAAGAGGATTAATTCCAAGATCTCCTCGAACTAAACGTTTTGCCAACTTAGTGCCTGGACCGCAGTACTGATAACCAGGTATATGAAGCTCAAATGGAAGTTTATTGATAATTTTATTAAATAAGCCGCGTCCGTGTTTGTGAATGATCATCACTCTTCGAAAGTCAACGGGCAACTGATGGTGAAAGCTATATAAGACCACTATTTATACTCATAGCAATCAGTCGTAATTTGATTGTCATAGAGTAAAGATCATGAACTTCAAAGAGCAGTCGGTCAAGCTACCAATAGAAAATTTTGATGTACTTGTAGAACATGATAAACGAGCAAAACGGCACGGCGATCTACTTCCTGATAGTATACGAGCCGTCTTCTGCGGCCCGTCAAACTGCGGAAAAACAAATAGTTTACTTGCTCTCATAACGCACCCTAATGGTGTTAGATTTGAAAACATATACGTATACTCAAAGTCTCTCAATCAACCAAAATATAAATTTTTAAATGAAATCTTAGAACCTATAGGTGTACAATATTTTCCGTTCAGCGAGCACGATGCAGTTGTCGATCCTGATCACGCGCTTCCAAACTCTATCATGATATTTGACGATATAGCTTGTGAAAAACAGGATAATGTTAGAGCCTTCTTTTGCATGGGTAGACATAAAAAGGTTGATTGTTTTTATCTATGCCAAACTTATGCTCATGTCCCCAAACATCTCGTCAGAGATAATGTAAACTTACTTGCCATTTTTAGACAAGATGAAGTAAATCTAAAGCATATCTATGACGATCACGTAAATACCGATATGACTTATATACATTTTAAAGAATTGTGCTCCAAGTGTTGGAGAGATGATAAGCATGGTTTTCTAGTCATCGATAAAGATAGAGGAATAAATGATGGCAGATTTCGCAAGGGCTTTGATAATTTTGCTATAAATATAGCATGCACATAGGTAATAATCAGCAGTTTCAGACAGAACGTTGAAACGACAACATGGCTGACTTTCAACGAGAAAAAAACGTGCTTCGTCAACTCGTTAAGGCACGAAGTGCTATTAAACGTAAATACAGAATATTAAAATTTGGGAAAGAAAATGCGGAAAAAGTTTTTACTGAAACATTCAAACCAATAGTTGATCCGCTTCAAAAACTTGTAGCTCAGAAAAATAAGACTATTGAGCAAAGTAGTGGTATTGAACATAACCCCGATAAACAGAGTTTGGTGGGGGTGGAGGATATAAAAAAGGATGAAAGTTCTGACAGCGAGATCAATAATACGCTGTAGAACGTCCATGAAACATCTTTCGAAACAGCAGGTAGCGAGATCGAGGATGACTCAGATTTGTATATTCAAGCCCTCAAGCTCAATCAATCCCAATACCTTGATAAAATTTATGGTGTACGAAATGAAAACGGTAAATTTTTCATTGGTAATTTACCGATTAGTTTTTATAATAATAAAATTCGAGTTGAGGGAGAAGAATACCCGAAAACTATAGGATTAGTTGAGTTGCTCATAGCAAAACAACCAACTAAAAATAATATAAGTGCAGACGATTTAAACAATTATCAAAAAATTTTAAAACTATCCTCTGCTCATAAAAAGCACTATAACAAGAATGAGAGGATTCGTTTTCATAATAGTAATAAATTTAATACTATTATTGCTCCAATGTTCAATATTAGCTCGAAAAAAACTCCCGAAAAACCTAAGAAAGGTGGCTCATTACCTCGTTATAAAATTGCGAAAAAACATACTGCTTTGGACTATGTGTATTGGGACGATCCAAACGAGCTCGTTGACCGGCTTCACTTGCTAGTGGCTGAAAGATCTGCTGGAAATCCGAGTCATGTAAACGAGATACACTCTATAATCGAAGAGTTGCGAGAAGCAGGCTATATATATTAAGTGCACACGAATAAACGAATCATTCTCAAAATGAGCGTCGACGTGTTTGGACGTAATCTTGGAAAAACCGAAGGCAGTCGAGGGCCACCTGGCGTTGGCTTTAAAGTCACGTCTGACGGCCACTACGACATGGAAAATAAAAAATTATGCAATGTTGCCGAACCTCAACAGCCGAGTGATGCTGTAAACTTAGCGACTCTACGAAATATTATTCAAATAGAAATTCGAGGAATTATTGATATAACTACAAGACTTAGAACTAGTCTAGATGGTTTAAATATAATAGTTGATAATCATAGAAAGGAACTTGATGCCCAGAAATCTCAAATAAATGCTGACGTTTTGACTATAAAAGAGGCTTTGGCACAGGTATTCAATCAGTAATTCCAAAAACATGGAACACGAAAGACTAGTTGAAGAACTGCACAAACCCGCGAGGCGTAACTATACACGTCGACACTTTGACGTGCGCGGTTTGGACGAAACTTGGCAAGCAGATCTCGTCGAAATGATTCCATATGCGCGTGACAATAGAGGCTATAGGTACTTGCTCACTATAATCGACATTTTCTCCAAATATGCATGGGCTATTCCTGTAAAGAGAAAAACAGGCAAAGATGTCTCAGAAGCTATGAAATCTGTGCTGGCTAAAGGCAGAGTACCGAAAAATCTCCATACCGATCGAGGCAAAGAATTTTATAACACCGATTTTCAAAAACTTATGAACACACACAAAATTAAATTGTACTCAACCTATAGCAATCTAAAAGCATCCATATGTGAACGCTTCAATCGTACACTGAAAAATGCAATGTGGAAAAAATTCAGTTTGCGCGGCAGCTACAAGTGGCTAGATATTTTACCCGGTTTACTTACCGCGTACAATAATCGTAAACATCGTACTATTGGCGTGAAACCTAAAGATGTAACAGCCAATAATGAAGCAGATATACTGAGGAAATTTGCTCGCAAAATAACTAAGAAAATTAAACAAAAATTTAAAATTGGTGACAAAGTTCGAGTGAGCAAGACAAAAGCAGTATTTGACAAAGTTTATATTCCCAATTGGTCTACAGAGATATTTACAATTGTACGTGTAGTAGCTACAAATCCGCCGACTTACCATCTAAAGGACTATCAAGATCAGCCCGTCTCAGGAGGCTTCTACGAGCAAGAACTACTCAAAGCCAAGAACCCCGATATTTATCTTGTTGAAAAAGTAATTAAGAAAAAAGGAAGTAAAATTTTTGTAAAATGGCTTGGCTTTGATAATTCACATAATAGTTGGATTGAGAAAAAGGATATGTAATGGATAAATAAAAACAATTTTTTTCAAGTTAAACAAAGTATTTGATTTATTAATAAATTTAAATAAATTATGCACATTTTGCGCGCGCGCATATATATAACGCAATATAAATACTTAACATTACTCGCAAGACTAACCTATATACATATATTTGCAGTACTTAAGCACTAACTATATATATTTACATTACTTAAAAAATTATTTACCGCTAAATTCAACACTTGAACCGCCATTATACACTATAAGAAGTTCACACTTGTTCGCTGCATCCTGAAGATTCACGAAGAATTTCTCCTCCTGTAGAAGAGCGTCCGACGTTCTCTTCGGCATAAACACATCGAACTCGCTCTCCAGTTCAGCAACAACTTTTTTGCCATACTTGGTAGTCACATCCTTCAGGCTTGTGACCATGTACCGCTGGCCCTTGGTCAGATTGACCAACCTTTTGGTAGGAAGGAAACTTCCACGAGCAATCTCGTTTAATTTGGCTAAATCCATCTGTAACAAAAAAGTTGGAAAAAAATTATTAGTTTTTAAAATATGAGAATAGAGGAAGAAAATTACTTTAAGAAAATACAAACCTTAGATTTCTTTCCTTTTTTTTTTTTTAATAATACTTTCAGTATTTGGCTCGCAAGGTCTTTTTAAGACGGGGAGCGGAGCTGCAGGAATCGTCTGCGAAACAGCGAGAAGTGGCTGCGAGCTTGTAGGTATTTGCTGCCAGACTGCAGGAAGCAAGGCTGGGATCTGCTGGTGCTGCTGCTGCTGTTGAAGAGATTGACTTAGAAAGTCGACCGTTCGAATGAGCTCCTGCTCTCGCGGCACCTCATTATATAGGAGCTCTTCTGCGGCGTTTGGCGGCTCGCGTTCCCCCTCTCCAGCAACTTCATCATTCTCATTGGCCCGTTCTTCCACCACTCCGGCTCTATAGTGACCCCAGGGTAGTGTATCAGTGGTTCCAGGCTGTAGGCAGCGTTTGTCATCGTGGGCACTGAGCGCAATTTTTCTCTCTATCTCAGTGTGGATTTTGTGATGTCGAGACCTGATGTTTCGCTGCTCTCGAGTAATGATGACATGATCATGAAGGCACGTGAGGTAATCGTCAAAGCTGATGTGGTCTTTGACGACAGAAGTTTTCACTCCTTTGGCCTTTTTGATGGGTTTTTGATTCTGTATTTTGACGCTGTACATTTTACTCCGCAGCCCAACAAATTCCAGCATAATCTCGCCATTGCACTCGTCCTTCATTAGGCCAACGATTTTTTTATTGGCACGAGGCATACTGAACGGATTGTTTTCAGGATAGTCTGATGTATCGAACTCGTGGATGTCTTGTTTCATCACTTCATACACATTAACGTCTGTGACTTCATAGATCAGACTACCCGTATCGGTGTATAATAATTTGCTGGTGGCTCCTACACGATCTTGCACGTAGTCATAATGGAACCTGTACACGAGTGTTTTCGACAAGTCCAGAACTGACAATCCAATGTAAATGGGCTTTCTTATACAGATCTCCGTTCGCAACAGCTGCACCGCGACAAGGTTTTCGTCGAAAATGTCAGAGCTGTGAAAATTAGGCCGTGCGATGAGTGCCTCGGCTCCATAGCGGCCTTTCCATTTGTTGACTAGCTTCACGTCAACACGCTTCCTCTCATTTTCCATCGTCTTACCCTACACAGCGTTGTTACAAAGTTTGAACAGCATTTTTTCAAACTCATTTTTGGCTTCTTTCCTCTTAGCGCTGTTCAAGTCGATATACTTTTTAAGCCAAGGTCTCTGTTGGAATTTTATGGCTCGATGGACTTTGGAGAGAATCAGACCATGTTTCAAGGCCTGTTTGAGTGCTCGATAGTGAAGCACGTAACGAGTTTTGTCGTGAAGCGTCGTCATGAGTTTATACTGTTTTGAGCCAGGAGGCGCCATGTGCTCGGCACAGAACGGCAGATCTCTATGGACATCATGGAGTGTTTCAGGGTACTGCAGGTCCACCTCAACAAAGAAGCCAATGCACTGTCTTCGGGGATATTAAAGAAGTTTACTTCATCGACATTCTCCACCCACTTGAAGCCGCCATAGGGTAAGGATTCAGTCATTGCCCAACCATATAAATTGTTGACGTCAAAATACATCAAATATTTCTCGTCCTCGTCAGCATTATAGCCTTCCTTCATATACTGGTTGTTCGCTTTGGCATAGCGATTGCAACACTGGCTGATTCCTCCCCGTATACCTCGCTCGATAGACAGCAACATATCCACATCTGTGAGAAGCTCAAGTTTGATCTCTAAGAAGCAAATTTTTTTTTTATTAATGTACAAAATGTATCTTAATTAACTAATTTTATTTTGAGCGAATAATACCTGAGTATTTTTGAGCATGGCATCCCAAGTCAATCCAGGCGTCGTGTAATAGTGAGCGGGATCTAACTCATAAGCCTCAAGACAATTATTTCTGAAATTTTCAAAAACTTCAGTCAATAATATAACATCTGTCTTGAGGTATAAGTCAGAATATTGTCCCAAATGTTGAATATTGAAACTCTCCCAAACGCTGTGCGCATGCGCGTAATCTTCATCGCTTATGTGCGTTAGGTATAAACTGCTAAAGAAATTTTCTTTCAATGGAAGATTTTTCTCTTCAAGTTTTTCAAACGATGATACATAGTCGTATGGGAAAATTCCTTTCCTCTTCAAAAGGGATATTTGTGCATCGGATAGACCATCTTGCTTAAAAATACGCTCCAAAATATTCAGTTTCTCCAAATATGAGGCCAACTTGTCGAGTGATGAAGCCATAAACTTGAACGAGTCGATGAATCGCAGGTTGATGTCAGTACCTTCCATAAACTTGCTAAAAGATATGTATTTTTCTTTTGTTTGTGGAAGTAGCGAAACTCGCCCTGGGAAGCACGTTGCGATTTCTCTGATGAAGAGATGAGAATCGTATCCGGTCAAGTTGTGAAAAACTATGGGGATCGTTCTCGAGTCTTGGAAGCCAAGATTACATTTACTATGTGCTGGTCCACGATATCTATAATAATTATAATTTTTTTATGTTAGAGAGAGAGAGAGGCGAGAGAGCGAGAATAAAAAAAAATACTCACTTTCCCGTAAAATGGCAATGGTCGCGTACTCGTTTGTCATCCTTTGTAAATGGTTTCTCGTAAATGTGGCAAAGAGGTGCTCCATCAAACATAATTTTTTCGAGCGATGTTAGATCACTCATGGCTTTGGATGTTTGTACGAGTCATCCAACTTTACAGCCAGTGAGTGAAGACTCTGCACAAACCATTTGGCTGGAGATTGGGCTTGCTCGTTCTCTTGTCTATAACTCTTGTATTCTGAGAGAGAGTCATTGTAGCTACATTTAATGAAGAAGCCCACACTAAATGGTACGTGATGTTGATATGCTCGTTCATCGTCAATCGCAGGCTTCAATATACACTCAAAGTCAGCGTATATTACGAACGGCACACGATTTTTGAAGTCAAAGTTCGTAAACTCCAAAGTATTATTTTTTACCGATGGAAGAGTAATTTTACACTTATTCATATTTTCACAGTCTATCATATGTTTTGTCAACTTTTCTTCGGTACGAAAATAATGTAGACAGCGGTCACAGATGAATGTTTTGTGGTTTCGCGAAGATAGCTGTTTACTGCACAATCGTGATAAATTCTTTATCCACACATAATGGAATTTAAATTCAATGTTCTCATCATCATCATTGAGAGCCGAGCCATCATCATCATCTTCGTCAACATAATTATTTTCAATGAGAAGTAAATTAACATGATTTTCTTTTTTATTAGCTGTCAAGTGACGTGGTAATACATCAAACACTTTTCCTTTCTTCTTCAAATAATACACGTTCACAGAAACGTCATTTTGTTTCTCAAACTTACTGACTTTTCGCGGATCAACGGGAAAATCGATTCCCCTAAAGTTCAGATCGTTTTTATACGGTACATAATTCACCACACGATTGGCGCTCATTCTAGCAGGGTGTAATGCCGATAGAATCGCCCACTTAAAACATTCATCGTCTTGATTTTCTACATTTATGCACGCCTTCTTGTTCTTAATGAATGCTGGCAAATCGATGTACGAGCTTCCTCTCATCGGATTGAACTTATAAATATTCACAACTAAATTTACAATTGATTTGAGCGTCCAGCCCGATTCGCGCTCTTGGAACTCTTCCATATCCGTGTCGATGGGATTTTGCACATTCATCACAAACCACTCATTCAAGTCCGTAGTCGAATATATCGGAGCGGTTTTTGTGTTGAAATATTTTATTTCGATTGTCTCTTCCCCATCTTTAACTATCGCGTACTCGGCCGCTAACACTGTGTTCACTTTCAAAGGTTCTTTAAGAATTTCACGCACTTTTTCAACAAATTCTTTCTTTGCGTCTCTCATGAACATTAATAAATCCAGATGTCTTCGGTTGGTGATGACACCTGTCCTTATTCGGTTCTCGAAAGCTGATTGTACGTCATCCCAGCTCACCGAGGGGTCATTTTCACTGGCTTGTAGTCCGGCACCCACCACAACCACCACTCGATGTTCACTCAACAAGCGTAGAACACTTTTTATGAGCACGATCGCAGCTTGTAGTTTTTGCCTATCGGCCACTGTTAAGTCTGTCAACTCGGGTCTGCGCTGAGCCAATCTTTCAGATTTCACTAGAGCTCTGCGACCAAGCGCAATCCAGTTATTCACATCATCTTGCTCAGCAGCACCGCCTAAAGCGAATCGATACGATTTACATAGCGCAAGAGCTGTATTTTTGAAGTATTGAGCCATCTTGAGCCACTGACTGCGCGAGGTAGTCGAATGACTCTCTGCTGCACGCACACCTCCTTTTATCTAAAAAATTCGCGAAAAGAGATCGATTCTGATTGGCTGTACGCGTCATAGTAGGGGTAAAAAATAACGCAATTAGTTAAAAAAAATAGTAAGGCTGACTATAAAATAAACAGCAAGGCGCTGTAAACCTCATTCGCTCTTTGCTCTCGTTCGAGAACAGTCACAGCAGCAAGATGAAGTATATTGTTGATGTCCAAGATTTTAAAATTACCTTGAATGAATTTGTGTTCAAGAAAGTAGCCATTGTCCCTCTCGAGGAAGACCCTACTCCGTCGGTTTTTCTATTCAAACCACCTTATGCATGGGACAAATTGTTGGATAAAAACAAGTCCGAAAATTGCTGGCTTGAACAGAATTTCCACGGATTAATGTGGAGAGCAGGCAACATCCCATACGATGAACTAAAAAATACTCTAACTGGTGTGCTCTTCGGAGCAGAGATTTATGTAAAGGGTCTGGAGAGAAGTAAATGGTTGAAGAGATTTTTTCCCGATCGGTAAGCTATTTTGTCGCTGTTGTTAAAAAAATTATTTTCACAATAAAATTATTAATTTTCAGATTAGTTATAAATATTGAGGAGATGGGATGCCCTTCATTGAAAAGTCTATCGACAGAATCAGTCTCATGTACCAACCATACTGCCTGTAACTTTTCAGTATGCGCACTTCGCAATGCGCTGGTTATGAAAAGATGGATGCTCGAGCATCAGCATCGCAAAAACATAAATGAATCCTTTCATTTCATGTACATTTGAATTATATTTTGTACATTTATTTATTACAAGTTAATAAATGTTTTTTTTTTAATTTAAGTTTATATTCTTTTCTTTTATATATATATATATATATATATATATATATATATATATATATATATATATATATATATATATATATATATATATATATATATATATATATATATATAATGAATATTTGTCCATACGTTAAGAAAAATATTGGTGGCCCTGAAAAGGGCCGATTGGTTTAGTCCTGAAAAGGACTGATTAAACTGTGAAGTTGAGCCGACGACGACGAATTCGCCGACTTGGCTCATCACCACTGTCATCGTCGTCGTCTCGCGGTCTCTTAAGAGGCATCCTCACAGGAGATAACGTGCCTGAGGAGACCGTGATACACATGGGTGACGAACCCAATTCCATCGCATCATGCTTTTCTCCAATTGGAGAAAAGCACGATGATCTCAGCTCATACTTCTCCAAAAATCCCGGAGAGAAGCACGATGGCACCGGTGACAGCGAAGACGGCGGCGACAGTGGTGGCAACACAAGCGGCGAACAGTGAGGGGGCCGCTTCGTGAAAAGCGACGATGGATCCGGCAGCTGTTGTGGTGTAAATGCCGGCGACGCCACCAGCGATCTAATCGGCGATGACGTAACCAGCGGCACCATCAACGTAGACAAAAAGTCATCGTTGCTGTCCATCGCGAGACCGACCAGCCAATCAAAGTCGGTCTCACTCCATGTCGTCTCCATTGCTCCCAGAATATTGCTCGATGATGATGACTCCATCTTAGCAAATGATGATTAATTAGCGAACTGCGCTGCTTTTATAGCCAAAGCGCTAACCTATGCGACACCTGCTGCGGGGTGGGGGTAAGAATGTATGTGATTTCCCCCTCCATTGAAGCAGCTCCTAGGGAGGGTATAAAGAAGCGCGTTCCTCATTACTCAGCATCATTCGTCACAATGGAGCCGAACAAGGAATTTCTGCAAGACCTCCTTGGTGACGACTCTCTTCAAGAAGCGATTCTTGAAGGATTGGTAGCTTTAGAGGATTGCGTGCCGTTTGCTTTGGAGGAGATACCCGAGCTTTCTTCTCCTCTGGCTTTCAACGCCTGGCTCATGGACCTTGAGTTGGAAGCGGAGGAGGAGGAGGAGCAGCAACGGGTACCTACACCTCCGCCTGTAGTGTAATCGCCACCACCACCACCACCACCACCAGCACCACCGCCATCCTACGTGTTGCGAAGGCCGCATACTCCTCCTCCAGACCTCGTGGTGCTATCACCATCAGCATCGCCGTCGTTTATGCTGTTCGATCCACAAGAACAACGCTATTACGAGGTGCCCGCGGAGCTTGCGCAGCTCAGTACATTCGAGCAATTACCGCAGCTGCCGGAGGAGGAAGACGAAGACGCGGACGACGAAATGGAGGTTGACAGCGACCTTCGGTGCAGAGCTCGAAAGCGAAGTCGTCGTCGTAGTGAAGACAAGTCGCCCTCGCCATCTCATCGCCGTCGTCGTCTCGCCATGTAATCAGTCCTTTTCAGGACTAAATATCAATATCGGCCTTTTTAAAGGCCAAACCAATCGGTCCTTTTCAGGGCCCTATATTTATTTAACAATGACCATACATTCATTATTATTATTAGTCTTTTCAGACATATGCCTGCGCTTCTGTAAGTGGAAACAAAAGAGAGAGAGAGAGAGAGAGAGAGAGAGAGAGAGAGAGAGAGAGAGAGAGAGAGAGAGAGAGAGAGAGAGAGAGAGACCGAGAGAGAATATAACCTCGCTACGTGCGAGCTTCTTGATTATTATCTCTCTCTCACACACACACACACACACACACACACACACATATATATATATTTATTTATTTATTTATTTATTTATATATATGAAAAGGGAAAGGGGAAATATATAAAATAATTTATTTTTACGTTAAAAAATATTAGTGGCCCTGAAAAGGGCCGATTGAAAAAAAAAAATTGGCAGTCGTCGTGGTCGTCGCCGTCATCGTTGGGGTCGTTATCGTCTTTGTCCACGTCCATGTCGCAGTCGTGGTCGTCGTCGTCGTCGTCATCGTCTTTGTTGTCCTCGTCAGTCGTCATCGTCGTAGTCGTCGTCTTAGTTGTCGTCATTGTCCGTGTCCTTGTCTTAGTCTTTGTTGTTGTCGTTGTCGTCGTCGTCGTCGTCGTCGTCGCCGCCGCTGCCACCGGCCTCCCCGTTGAACAGACGCTTCCTCACGTGGTCCTTCCTCTTTTTGAGGACTGGCTGTCGAGGAAGCCGTCTCCGTGGTGTCGCTGGATAATGGGGGATCTCGAGGATGCCAGTGATGCGCTCCCGCTCCCACCGCGCGATGTCGGCCATGTCGCCAGCGTTTCGCGTGTCTACGCGACAGACCGGGCGGCTGTTCGCCCACACTGCTGGACGAGGCGGTGGTCTTCGGCTGTCGTTATCGTACATAACGAACAGCTTCGGCCGTGGCGGCTTCGGCGGTGGTGATGGTTTCGGTGGCGGAGGAGCATGTCGCCGCTTGTTCCGCGCCTGTCGCTGCCTCTCCGAACGCGGGCGTTTTCGTCCCATTGTTGTAGTTGTTGCTGCTGCTGCTGCTGCTACTACACCACGAGTGATGCTAGCTCGCGTGCGTTCGTCTTTAATATAGACGTCGCGAGCGCCGCCGCCGAGCGCGCGCTCTCGTGTATAGGTATTGATATACCTATATACACGATAGCATCAGTCATGCTGTAGCAGCAACAAGAACGATGGGTCAAAACGCCCGCGTTCCGCGATATATATAAAATTCGCGCGCTTGCGTTCAGCATGCATATATGCCTACAATTATAATAAATTTGTAGTCCTTAAAAGGACTAATTGACAAAACAATCTCAGAGGAGAGATAATTTTGTTGAGATATGCCCTATATACATAATAATAAAATTAGTAGTCCTTAAAAGGACTGTTTGATAAAACTTTCTCAGAGGAGAGAGAATGTTCTACGAAAAAAAGTTAGTAGTCCTGAAAAGGACTAATTTATCATCATCATCATCATCAAGGTTGTTACAGCACAACTGCATTAGTCTTCTCAATCGTTGCGGGGTATCCAAAGCTAAACAGCTGGAAGTGTACCGTAACAATTGAAAAGACTAGTACAGCCGAAAGCTGCACACAACCTTGTGCGCGCGCGTGCGATACCGAGGGCGAGAGAATTCGTGTGCGACACCGAGAGCGAGCGAGCGAGACACCGAGACACCGAGAGAGAGAGAGAGAGAGAGAGAGAGAATTCGCGCGCGAGGGCACGACGATGCATAACGTTGCGCGCGCGACACCGAGAGAGAGGAGAGAGAGAGAGAGAGAGAGAGAGAGAGAGAGAGAGAGAGAGAGAGAGAGAGAGAGAGAGAGAGAGAGAGAGAGAGAGAGAGAGAGAGAGAGAGAGAGAGAGAGAGAGAGCGAGAGAGAGAATTCACGCGCGAGGACACGACGACGCATAACGTTGCGCGCGCGACACCAAGAGAGAGAGAGAGAGAGAGAGAGAGAGAGAGAGAGAGAGAGAGAGAGAGAGAGAGAGAGAGAGAGAGAGAGGCGAGAGAGAGAATTCACGCGCGAGGACACGACGACGCATAACGTTGCGCGCGCGACACCGAGAGAGAGAGAGAGAGAGAGAGAGGGAGAGAGAGAGAGAGAGAACTCGCGCAGACGAGGGCAGCGTGACTACATTAGTCTTTTCCATCGTTGCGAGGTATCCAGAGCTCAGCAGCTGGAAGCGCAACGCAACGACGGCAAAGTCTAATGCAGCCACGAGCTGCACACGACCTCGCGCGCGGAACCGAGAGAGAGAGAGAGAGAGAGAGAGAGTACACGACGACGACGAAAGAACTCGCGCACGCGGCGGAGAGAGAACTCGCGCACACGACGAAGACGAGGGCAGCGGCAGCGTGACTGCATTAGTCTTTTCCGTCGTTGCGAGGTATCCCAAGCTGAACAGCTGGAAGCGCAACGCAACGACGAAAAAGTCTAAAGCAGCCACGAGCTGCACACGACCTCGCGCACCGAGCCCGAAGAGAGAGCGACCGCGACCCGAACCTCATCGCGCGCAGAGAGGCAACTACCGATCGGGGAAGAACGCGCGCGTTATAGCGCACACCGCGGAGCTGCTCCGACCCAATCAGAAAGCAGCAAGCCGCTCGCGGCTCGCCGCTCGCCGCCCGCCGCCCGCCGCCGACTGCTGCCGATGCGCAGCCGGTGTGCGCAGTCGTCCGGTCGCTGTCACCCGCCGCGTCGATTCTAGATCGAGCATGGGTTATCGACTCCTGGTGCATCTGACACCCCCCTCCCCCCTCTCCTCCCAAAACCCTTGGTCGGTTCTGGAGCAGCACCTGATTTGGGTTAATGGCCCCCCGTGCAGTTACGGGTGCTCCAGAAACCCTAGGCCGGTTCTGGAGCAACAGGTCACGACCTGAATTGGTCCAGAATCGGCATAGCTTATCTACTGCAACCCATTTATACATTTTATCTGATCTTTAAAGATATGAATATTTATATGAAAATGACCATGTCTTACACCTTGAGCTGTAAATCGTCGGGCCCGCCAAGTATATATGGGAGATCGGAGCACCACCCCTGCTAGAGCAGCTCTAGACTTCTCTTGTCCTCCCAAGATCCGTAATCTTATAGAAAGTTCAAAGTTGAGGAGGAATAATGAAAAATAGTGTTGTGTTGGCAACTATGTAATTTTTTTATATAGGCTTTGACTTTTCGTAAATATCTGAAAAAAATTCTTATGAATTTTAGAAATGAAAAAATGAAAAGAAGGCATTTTACAGTTTATAATTAAAATAATTTTAGCCCACACGAGCGTAAAGTACGTACGTTCTATAAAGTTTTGTAGGAGTATGTTTTATAAAGTTCTATAAAGTTTTGTACGTAGTACTTTATACCTGCTGGTTGAATAATTTTGAAGTTACATTTACACGCGAGGTACGAAAAGTTCTTATGGGAGGTGCTTGATTACAATAAATTGATTTCAGTACTTAAATTGTGTTTAATTTGTATAGAAGAATGAAGAAATTTGAATACATTTCTGTGAACAGTCATACAGTTGTTACTTGACTATCGATAATTGATTTCACAACTTTCGTTTATTTGATTTGCAGTGAACAATTTGAATGTACTTACATATAATTTGTTGATCATACATTGACTCAGAGAAGTAAAAGGCTTTTTTACTAGTATTTATTTGATTTCTTTTAAAAAATTATAAATATTATTTTATAGATTATACAGAAAAAACTTCTATAATCGCCTTATTTTATACATTTGTAGATAATATGTACTACGGACAATATTGACAGCATATATATCCTCAAATGTAGTTGCTCATCTAATATGCAAAAGCATTAATCTAAGAATATAACGTTCACATTGTTTTGGATTTACGAAATATATTTTACTCAAAATAGGTTTTTTTCATTTTTTTCTTTTTCTTTCATATCTTTATACTTTCATCGTACGTGTAATAATTTGGAATTTCATCATATAAATAAGTTCTTGACTTCGTTCAATTTAAGATATGCTGTTAATGACGTTTCCTCATTTTTGTTGATAATTTCGTCTTTACTGCATATATATATATATATATATATATATATATATATATATATATATATATATATATATATATATATATATATATATATATATATATATATATATATATATATATATATATATTTCTTTTTCAATATATATTTCCTCAGATATATATTTGGTTCATTCTCATAATGAACAGCCAATCGTTTTATGGTATGTGGCATTTCATGTAATGGACATACGAATAAGCTATACATCGCTTCCGGAGGACATATATATCTCCCTATATTATCTAGGCATTACTGCTATATCTGAACGCGGTCCCTCCACCGTCCCCTCCATCGCCCTCCACCGCCCTCCACCTACCGTCCCCTCCACCATCCCCTCCACCGTCCCCTCCACCTCTGGACTACTACCGGACTATTGTTTTTTATGATAATCGAAAAACCATCAAAGAGAAAACTGTCACTAAATCTTTGAATTCGAACATTTAAAAAAACTCAAAAATATACTAATTATTATTAGAACGAACATAGACAATTATGTTTTCAACTATTACCACATTTCGCACATTTGGAACAGCTTTCCACATCACCACTGAGGTACTGTTATAGGCGCGTTGAATTTTTGATATTATTGAGCTTAGGTTTTATATATAAGAAATAATAATAATTATATATATAATTTTGGATCATGCCGAAATCATATAGAATTACACAATAATTTTTTATATAATGAGCCTAAACACATCCATGGAATTCATCGCCAGTAGTCCTAAAAACCATGGGAGTCATCCCTCCGTAATCCTCATTGACTCCAACCTAGCCCTTCCTTCCTCCACCATGTAAGATGTGAATTAATTTTCATTACTTATTATTGTAATTTCTCTAAAATAAAAATTGTGCAAAGTTTAAAATATAATGAAAATTAATTCACATCTTTATTACATTTAATAAACAAATATTTCACATTAATATATTAAATAATTATGAAATATTTATTTATTAAATGTACAACAATATTCAGATTATTTATGATATTAAACTTATGAGAAGATACAACATGTCTTATATTTTCACAAAGGGTAATATTTTTATTAAAATGATTATTGTTATAAATTCCTTGAGCTTAGGAGAAATTGAGATCATATACAAATACGACATAAATTTTCACTCATCAAATCTTATAGTGTAAATTATAGATTAAATTTCAAAAATTTCTTTCCATACAATGTTATTTATTATTAAAGAATTTTCTGAACAATTTTCAATAAATATATTGTTAGGATTTTTACATCGGGATAAAGCAACATATAACTGACCATGTGAAAATAGTGGTCGTCTAATAAGAATTCCAATAGAATCGAAACTCTGTCATTGAGATTTATTTATTGTTATGGCAAAAGCTAATACAATTGGAAATTATTTACGGTAAAGAATAAAAGGAAATGAAGATGAATCTGCAGTATTTAATGTTATTCGTGGATTAAAACCTCTTCACCAATTCTTTCGCCTGTAATTATTTCTGCTTTAACATTATGAGCATATAATCCAGTTATTCTTAGACGTGTACCTTTATACATTCCTTGTACAATACTTATATTTATAATTAACATAACAATAGCATTTACTTTCAATTTTAATTCATGAGGTGGAAGACCTTCTCTAATATTGTTAAGCATTTCAATTGGATAATTTAAATGAATATTTTCGTCTGTTTGATCAACTCCTTTAAGAGTTGCATAATCTAAACTATAATACGTATGTACTTTTTTATTCAATAATTATAAAACTTTATTATTAATAATTTTAGTATCTTTATTATGAGCGGTTAAGATTACACGATCTATTGAAGTTTTTTTTTTTTTTTTTTTTTATTTTATTTAAACCAGAGTAAAGTACAAAAAATTACAAGTTTGTAACCATTATACATAGTTTACATTACAAAGTAAGTACAATGTAATCCAGCAGAGGAAAAATTCCTGTTCGCTGGTCCGGCATACTAAAACTAACTTAACCTAAAATTCATTTGGTTAATATTTACTTATGATTAATAATTTGAGTAGTAGCTATGAGAGTTGCTGCAGCTTAATATTCCTAGGAGTATTAAGCAGAGCCCACTCTCAGTTTTGGTATGTGTTTATAAAATTTGTATGAAAATTTAACAGTGTTCAAAATTAGTAACAATTTATATAAATTTTTAACATTAATAACTATCAAACTTTTATACTCTTGATGCATCAGGTACATTCTCGTATCCATTGCTTTAGTTTTGGTTTTCTGCTTAGTTTGTTCCTAATTGTTTTTAAATCATTTGGTAGGTTATTGAAATGTGTTATTGCTCTAATATAACTGTTCTTAATGCTAACGGTCAAGTATCTTTTTGGAATCTGTATACTTCTGTTTCTAGTGTTGCTATTGGAATTTATATATGCTGACTGTAAGACTTCGTAATGATAAGACAGTGATTCATAAGTAAAAATTTGATCTATGCTCATAGGATTTTTGTCGACTGCAAATTTGTTTTTATTGATTATTTTAAGTATTCTGTTCTGTAGTTTAATGAGCAGGTTTTTACTGTTAGAATACGCTCCTCCCCATGCTATAATTCCATATGAAATTATGCTGTGAAAGAGGGCGTAATAAATCATCCTTAGAGTATCAGTCGTCATAAGTTTTGATAGCTTATAGAATACGAAAATGAGATATTTCGTTTTGTTGTATATATATTGGCAGTGTTCGTTCTATCTCATGTAACTATCGAAGATTATACCTAAATATTTGGTATTATCAACTCTTTTGATTTTTGTGCCTTGTATATTTATGTCTAAATTTTTTGGTGTGCTGTCAACTTGATTCCCAAATTCAATGTATACTGTTTTGTCCGTGTTTAAGGAAAGCTTGTTAAGAGCTAGCCATACTGATATTTTGAGTAGTGTTTCGTTCATTTTGGTTTCAACTTCTTTCCACGTCTTAGCCGACGTCACTACTGCTGTGTCATCTGCGTATGAGACTAGCGTATCTTCCGGGATATCAAGTAGCAGGTCGTTGATATATAGTAAGAAGAGCAGTGGTCGCAGAATTGTTCCTTGTGGAACACCGACGTTGACAGATTCGAGATGACTTGTTGCATTATTTAATTTTACTTTTTGTAGTCTGTTATCTAAATAACTTTTTATTAGATTATGGGCACTTCCTCTGACACCGTAATTATATAGTTTATCTAGTAATATTTGATGATTTACAGTATCAAAAGCTTTGGCGAGGTCCAAAAAAATTATGGCAATTGGTGTACTCTTATCTAACTTACCATATATTACATTTGATATTAGTGTTAGCGCATCTTTTGTACTCTTGTTTTTCCTAAAACCATATTGATTTTTGGCAAGTATTTCACATTTGTTGATAAAAGTAATTATTCTTTTATGAATTATTTTTTCTAGTACTTTTGCTATATTAGAAATAAGAGATATAGGTCTGTAATTATTGGCAATATGCTTTTCTTTTGATTTATGTAAGGGTATTACATCTGCTATTTTCAAGGCATCTGGCCAGATGGCCTTATCTATACAGTGGTTAAAGATGTGGGTTAGGGGGTCTACTAAGAATTCGACCAGGGTTTTTAATGTCTTGGCATTAATATTATCATTTCCTCCATTTTTGTTTTCCATGTTATTTATGATATTTTCTATTTCATGCTGGTTTGTTGGCTCAAAGAATATACTTTTGCTGTTCATTGGAGGGAGTTTAATTTCCTCATTTACCGGGGATTTATTTTATCACTTAACTTTTTGCCGATGTTACAAAAATATTTGTTCAAATGCTCAGCAATTTCTTTAGGCTCTGATATTTTCTTGTTGTTTTCTATTACATAGTTGATGTTATTTTTCTTTTTACTATTTTTTCCAAGTTTTTGATTAATCACATTCCACATACTCTTCATATTATTCATGCTTGATTCTATAAGTTTTTTGTCATACAATTCCTTTGCTTTAATTATAATATCCTTAAGGATATTCGTAAATTTCCTATATTCTTCTCTTTTTCTATTATTATTAGGATCTTTTTTCCATAATTTATATAGTTTTTCTTTGGTTTTACATGATATCATAATTGCCTTTGTTACCCAATCTTTCCTTGGTTTCATGTAGTTAGTATTATTTGTTTTTTTGGTAATTTCAGCTTTGGTAAGACATATTTTTATTTTATCAATCAGGTTATTTAAAGCAATATTCGTGTTGTTTTAATATTAATGTTACTATAAATTTCTTTACAAATATTATTCGTTTTCCACTTATTTGGAATAATAAATGGATTAATTTTTCCTTCACCGAACTCTAACAATAGTGAAGCAAATTCTTTATTTTCCGAATTTTTGCTTTTGTATTTTATTTTTTTTGTCATCATTTTTTCGTTTGTATGAAGTATATTCTGATGTTCGAAAATTTGTTTCGTTATTATAGGTTTTTGGAAATTTTTTAGTACATTCTTTTAAATTTCTATTCATACAAGGAGAATTCATATTTATAATAATTCTCCATAGGGACCGTGAGTCATAAATTGTTCTACAACGTTGTATAAACATGGAAACAATTCTCATTTTTACTCAAAAATAATAACATGTGCATTTGTGCATAAGGAAGTCCTCACTTTTGAAATTCGATGACATGAGTGTAAGCGATACAATTTCCTAAAACTCCAAGTTTAATTACGTGTTCTTTAAATTATTTATCCTTTTGTTGAAATACTTTTACAACAATATCTGGCCTATCAATTGAAGTTTCATATTCTTCTAAATTGTCTTTGATTTCCAATTCCAATTTGAATTGCAAGTCGTTGTTAAAAATAAATCAGGTTTTCCATAACGGCTAACGATAGTCATTGAACCGGTATAGTTTCCTATCTTAACAAAATTATGGATTCGTTATGATATCAATTTATTCGTGATTTGGTTAATGGGTTGCTAGGTTACAAAAACAAAAGTGGCGCGAACTTGTGCCAAAATAACGGCGCGTGAAGACGCTTCGAGATGACTGGTTCTTTTAAAAAATATGGAATACCGATGAAAGATGGTGGCAAAATAAACATTTTGCCAATTTTTATATTTTCTGATTTATTTCCATTATGTAAATAATTAATTACTGCTTTATAACGCTTAGTTTTTAAAAACTTTGTTTTATTCTTAAAAAATATTATCGAGAAGTTTCAACGTTTAATAAATAAATTTCTTTGACTATGCCGCCTAAAACTGTAAAATTGTAAATTCGAAATGTTATTTTTAGCTACATTGCATTTCATAATGGGCATCCAGCCTAACCCTCCATTTGGATAAATAAGTGCATATGTCATAGGATCGGTGTGTTTACTTACAGGAGGAATGATGATTGGTTTATCATGTCTTGAATTCACGACGATATCTCGTTGTATTAGTGGCTCATCATCTTTTTCAACAAAAATCATTGCAACCTCATTATATACATTTTTGTCTAATTTTTCATTTCTTTTCATTGCCATGGTGACTATTCTTTGTTTACAACCGGTTTTAGTACATCGTTTAGACTCTTCTTTTTCTACCTCACACATCATTTTGTATGCTTGAGCATATCGATAAATTTCTCTCACAAGAATGGTATACCAAGTGTAAGTCGTCGATTTGGATGATATTGCAATATGCAATTTGTTCCTCAAACTTAATTTACTTATTTCTTTAAGGGGGTCAGACACCTTTACAATTTTCTTCATAAAATGACCTGAAAAAAATTAATTTTCATAATTAGAAATATTTAGAAGTAATATCCTAAAAATATATTCAATTTATGAGAAAATGAGACCCAAAAAAAAAGTTTTAATCGATTTTAACAAAATATACGGCCATTTCAAAAGTTTTGCTCTGCCGTCGACTCCAGATTCAGGAAGTGCATACGTTTTAATGGGCGAGGTTCTAAAATTTTGGTATTTTATATGACTATTGACTGAAGAGTTGTACGTATCCAGTTTATTTGATTAAATAATTTTTTACGGTAAAAAATTATTTAATCAAATAAATTGGATACATACAACTCTTCAGTCAATAGACATATAAAATACCAAAAGAATCCCTCACACAATGTATGGAAAATAATCATTTGGTCAAATTGGATCAAACTTGGGGAAAAGATAGATCTTGAGGTCCTGAACAAAAGTTCTCATGGGCAAAACCCCCCAAAATTTGACCGAATGATTTTTTCCCATACATTGTGTGCGGGGTCCTTTGGGACCTCTCCCATTAAAACGTATGCAGTACCTGAATCTGGAGTCGACGGCAGAGATCAAAATTTTACATTATGTAGAAAACAGCTTTAAAGATAAAATTACTAAAATACTTCTTTATTTCTTCTTCTTTATTTCTTAACTCCATCTCTGCCCTGAAATACAAAAAAATATTGTTTTTCGCTCAAAATATTTTACATTTAGAACAATTATTCTGGTACGTCAGTATACGATCTATCAGACTTGTAAGCTATGAGCACGCGTAACAGTCATATCCACATCAGTCAGTCAAGTTTGTTAAGTGGTTTAAACTGTAGATCTTTTGGTTCTTTTAAATCCATATGTTTTTAATAATCTTTATCACATATATTAGATTCTTATACATATACTGAGGTAAATAAAGAATGTGTTGAGAAATCCAAAATCCTTCATGCTTGTAATGAAGCCAGTATCGCCATAGCTAAGTGCTTGAAAAAAATGTTTATAGCCGCAAAATTCCTATATTGATCTTCTTTTAATGTCTGATAAGGTGAACTTCTTTACTTGTCGTTCATTATTCTTTTTCACATATAATATTATTACTTAATAAAGAGAATACGACTAATATATATTTATTGCAGTGCATAACTGTTTTTACTTCAGAAAATAAAATGTCAATTATATCTTAGTGAGATTCAGGCAATGACTTATAATGGTAGCTTTCTGGCAGAAGCAAAGGTTCCGTAACATTATTCTGCACAATAGCATATCTTTCGCTTCCTTTAAAAGTTGATTTAAATCTGTACACTAAATGTTTTTTGTAATAGTCAATATAGACTTAATTTTTCTTTAGTATCAATCCCTGTTATTTTAAGTATAATGTTTCCAATAAAAGTTCAAGTACTAAAAGCTATTTCTAAAACATTAATTCAACTGTCACACGTATTATTCAAACACTTTTAAAAACTGATTTAAAATACTTTTACGCATTATAATACACTAAATGTTTACTCCAAAATCCGTTGGAAACAATGAAAATTAAGAACAACACTTTGTATAGACAAGGTGCTGATGCTGATATCACAGTGTTTATATGAAATGACAGCTGTGCATGTTTACATTACTTGCGGACTTTTACATAGGTTAAAATCAGCTCTGTTACAGTGAATCCACATTGCATGCCGTATGCCGTATGCCGTCAGAAAAAAAGTTGTTGTCTAAAATCTATAGGATTTATAACTCTATGGTTATAAATCCTATGGGCCTTCACACAGCTCTGAGGAACAGATATAAAGTACAAGAATAGGGCGCTACAGGCAAAAAGAAAAAGCAAAAGCACAGGAACAGATATAAGAATTACATGGTTATGTATATCTATATATATATATGAGGAACAGGACCAGCTAGAAGGAACACCTAGATCTGTTCCTGTAGCTGTTCCTTTTCTTCATATATATAGTTATACATATCCATATTATTCTTATATCTATTCCTGTGCTTTTGCTTTTTCTTTTTGCCTGTAGTGCCGCCCTTTGTTCCTTGCTGTTCTTCGTATATACAGATTGTAACGGCAGGCGCGTCTGTGTGTGTGTATGTGCGCGAACACGGGGCTCGGATCGAGCCGATCTCCGACATACGGTATACACACAGGTAGTTGACCGAAAACATAAACATACAGCGGCCTTGGAGAAGGCAAGGCCGACAATTGCGGCATGAGGACTCGCAAACAGAGTCGGGCTTGTCCTCGTATTTCTCCGGGGGCTTGCGTGTGTGTGTGTAGTTGCTCGCACGTGTAGCTGTGCGAAAAGTACCGAGCGCAACTACGACACAGAATGAGCCCCGAAATCAAAACTCGCGACAACCTTGCGCGAGGGGGAAGGAGAGCGAGAGATAGAGCCCGGCAGTATCGCTTCTGCCGTAGCTGAGGCAGCTGCTCGTCCCCCCGTGCGCGACGACTTGGAGAGAGAGAAAGAGAGAGAGAGAGAGGGAGAGAGAGAGAGAGAGTCGAAGTGAAATGCACGAGGATCGCGGAGTAAGTGCAGTGTAGTGCACGAGAGTGAGAGAGAGAGACGCAGCACGGCTCCGAGAACCTCGTTCGCCGGTGGTTGAGGGAGAGGGAGAGAGAGCCACACTCGACCGAGGCAGCGAAAGAGCGAGAGAGGGCAGCGCGGCCGAGCTCACTCACGGGAGCGAGTGAGAGAGAGCATCGCGGCCGATACTCGCAGGAGCGAGAGAGAGAGAGAGAAAGGCGAGGCCCGTAGCAGCGAAGAAGGAGAGAGAGAGAGACACAGCGACGCGCTGCAGCAGGCACCGCCAAGCGCGTTCAACCGCGCCTTCTCGCTGCAACTGAGGAGGTAAGTCCTGGCCAGGCGAGCGCGCGCTTCCCCCGCGGACGTGAGCGCCGATCGTGCGCGGCGATCGGCCGACGTCGGCGCGAGCCGCTTTTGCGCGTACGGGTGTGCGGCAGAGCACACACGGACTTCGCGTGCGCGGGCGCACCACCCGAATCGGCGCGTACCTAGAGTACGCGCCGCGCGTGTAAATAGTGAACAGCCTCCAGATGCAATAAAGATAATTCGTTGCTTTTACTTGTTCGCGTATTATTTCACGCATCCTACTTTCCAATTCCCTATTCGGTGGCACGGTGAAGAATACCGCCGGCCTCCGCGGTCGCGAGTACGTAGTACTCGCGTGATAACTGAGCAGCTGGGGCAGCACGCTCGAGAGAGAGCGCGACGACGAAGTCGCGCGTTGTAACGGAGCGAAAAGGCGCGGCTGCTGCTGAAAGCAGCCGACGGCGAGTAACAGCACGGAGCTGAGGGCCGCTAATCATCGAGGGTTGGCACGAGTAAGTGCTCGCGCCTGTCAATTGCTGCGCCGTTCATCGGCAAGTCCGCGTTGAGATACAGCGCATCGAGGACAGCTTTTACCCCGTTACAAGATATATAACCCATGTTATTCTTGTACTTTATATCTGTTCCTCAGAGCTGTGTGAAGGCCCTATAGGAATTGTAACCATAAAGTTGTAAATATTATAGATTTCGGACAACAACTATTTTTCTGACGGCATACGGCATACGGCATCCGGGGCATGCAATGTGGATTCACTGTTACAATAAAGGAATGAGCTGTGAGCCTGTAAGAGGCTGTCGTTGATAAGCCAGGTTATTACGGTGCCAACTTAACTGCTATATAAGTTTTAAATCAAATTTTTATTTTTGTCAAAAATACCGTAATTTATATTATTTATTTTTTATCTTTGTAGTAATGATTAAAATATTATTTTTGGATCTTTTAATGTATATATAGACAGATATTTAAAGTGAGTATTTTAAATATATTTAGAACAGTGAAATGAAAAAAAAATTAGTAGAAATAATATATGATTATATAATTATGTATACAAGGGGAAAAATGTAATTTGCACAAAAAACAAATGCAAAGCTTTATCAGTGTTTAGTGTATATTCTTATAACCAAAATAGATAGTGCTTTAAAACTAATTGGGACATATTCTACAAGTGTTTTTTTAGTAAAATATGTAATAAAAAAAAAATTGATTTTCGTCATTCTAAAGGTGTCCGATCCCCTTAATTAAGTTTTAATAACAAAATTTATAATTTTTGCAACAATTTATGACATAATTATAATTAAATTCATTACGAAGATTAAAAAGTATTAATTTGTAAAATATGTATAAAATATGAATAAAATAATAGGTATGATTTTTTTTTAAATTATGTGTGAAAAATAAATAAAATAATTGATTGTAATATTATCGTCAAATCCTTTTAAAATTCTTAAATAGCCTTTACTACAAATTATATTTTCTTTGTAAAATTTCACACATAGGGTACTTATCTCTGGTCGTATGCCTGCCCGGATTCGTATGCTCTCTCTGGAATTTCCGATGTAAGAAAAAGGTTCTAACCTTAAAAATAATAAATGGCTATTACAAAATAAAAGCAGGTACACAACACGCGCGCATAGAGCATAGCGCATGTCATTTCAAATCTCTAGTATACATAAATGGTTTTCCGAATAATTATACGATTTTAAAAGAAGACTAAAATAGTTTTAACCTCAAATATCTCTGAAATTCATAAACGAATTCTTTTACCCTAACAACTCTTCTAATAAATAATATACAAACTCTACATCTCCACCAAATTTCAAAGAAATTAAAATAATTTTAATGTAGTAATATTGTGCTACAACAAAGAAAGTCATTTTCAAAAATACTAAAATTTTAAATATCAAACATCTCAAAAAATAACCACACAGGTATTGCCTATATCGCATACAAAATAGTCTATAGATTTCAAGCTGATACATGAAGTCGTCATTGAGAAATTACGATTTTGAAAAAAAAAACCGTAATAAAATTTTAACGTTAAATATCTCTAAAAATCATGAGACAATTCTTTTACCTATAGGACTTATACGATAATATATAAACACACAGACACACACGCACACACGCACGCACGCACGCACGCACGCACACAGACATTTTTCAAAAATCATGTATTTTGATTCCTAACACCTCGAAAAACAATTATAGTAGCTCAAAAAATTACTATCACAAAGCTTTCTCTAGGCGAAAGCAAAAAGAGACATGTATTTTTTTACGTGCTGATGGATACTATTTATATAGGTATAAATATTTTAATGAATTTATACAAATATTAGTATTCTACATTCAAGTACCCCACCAGTAAACTGCAACCGGAAGACTACCCCTGGTAGAGCAGCTCTAGACTACTCTTGCCCTCCCAAGTTTAATGAAAAATAGTGATGTGTTGGTAATGTTTCGAGTGGTAGTTTCCAGAAAGAAAGCGCGTGCGGCCATGAACTCGGAGACCACGCGCTTTCTTTCTGGAAACTACCACTCGTAACAGTAACTATGCAATTTTTTTTATATAGGCTTTGACATTTCGGAAATATCTGAAAAAATTCTTACGAATTTTAGAAATAAAAAGAAGGCATTATAGTTATATTATTAAAATAATGTTCGCCCACACGGACGTAAAGTACGTAGGTTCTATAAAGTTTTGTAGGAGTATGTGAGCTATTGCGCCTCTTGGGCGTTATGTAGTAATATGCCAAGAGGTTTATGCCTGCTGGTTAAATAATTTTGAAGTTACAACCTGGGTGTAAAATGTAATTTTACACGGAGATACGAAAAGTTTTTATGCCTGGTACTTGACTACAATAAATCGATTTCAGTACTTTCTTGTGTTTAATTTGTATAGAAGAATAAAGAAATTTGAATACATTTCTGAGAACAGTCATACAGTTTTTCAGAGAATGGTTTGCATTACTTGACTATCGATATTTGGTTTCACAACTTTCGTTTATTTGATTTGCAGTGAACAGTTTGAATGTACTTACATATAATTTGTTGAGCATACATTGACTCAGAAGTAAAAGACTTTTTTACTAGTATTTATTTGATTATTTTCAAATATCATAAATATTATTTTATAGATTATACAGAAAAAACTTCTATACTTGCCTTATTTTATACTTTCGTAGAAAGTTTTATTAACAATATTATTATTTATACAGTCATGAAAGAAATTTTTACCATTTGTAGAGAATGCTTATTTAATAGATGAGATTAGAGTAAATAAAAGGACTATAGACAAATTATGTTCTTAGAATGTACTTAAAAAATTAGTTTTTTAAAGAACGTGTTGATTGTTTTGAAAAAATATTTAAGCTCTCATTAAAGTTTTTGGTACAGAGTTTGACAGATATTGGGGGAGCGGGAGTGAGGGAGCGAGGAGAGTGAGAGGGGGAGAGCGAGAGGGAGATTTCTGTGTTCTGATTTTCCTGTGTTTCATATTTCATTTTATATAATCTTTTGAAACAGTTTATGAACTAAGAATTACTGAGAGAACAAAAACTTTATTGACATTTATTTATGGATATAACTTCTTGAAATTATTATCTTAATCTTGCGTAGAAAAAAGTTTACTGTGATTTTTTTATGGTTTAAAAACTTCTGTCCTGCTAGTTTTTGCGTGGAATCTGCATTCTAGATAATAAAAAATCATGTAAATGCTAGTATTAATTCAAAATATTCAACATAAATTAATTGTTATAGAACTTGATGAATTAATTTATTTCTATACCTTGTAAATGAGATCAATTTCGTTAGAAACGTGTTCGAAACAAGTTGTGTACCTATCATATCGTTCTTTCTTGACCTTCTCAAACTGTGTCTTCGCCTTCTTAGCCTTTTTACGCAGTTGTTCAAACTCCTCATTAGTCTCTTGCAGCTTCTCTTTGGCCAAATACAATTTTTGTATAGCCTTCATATTAAGTGCTTGAATGCGCTGAATTTTGTTTTGAAAGTCATTTATAAGGTTATTAAGGGGGTTCTCCTCGGGCACTACAGTTTGTTGCTCAGCGAGAGCACAAACTATACCATGGGCGTCGTTCTGTCTCTCTCGCTCTCGTGCACGTCGTCTGCTGTTTGTGTTTATAATCATTAATATCTTTTTAAAAAGATCGGCTTGACACATATTTGATAAACTTAATAGAAAGAGCCGAATTTCATATTTCTTAAGCTATGTTTTTCTTTTTGAAGTCCAGTTTTTTTATGAGTAATTCTATTACTTTCTGTCACAGTTGATATAGCACTCATTTACTCTCATGTAAAAATAACCATTTTCAAGAATTTTTTTCTCATGTATGTAAACAAACATATGGTATAATTTCTGTGACTTTAAAGAATATTTGTATATTTTTTTCAGAAGCTTTTTCAGTTTTTGCAATGTGAAGAGAACTACCTTAAGAGGGTGTTGTACTCATGTACTCTGTTTTATCGACGGAACACGGTGAATTATATACTATCAAAATAAATATATCGAATTTCGCCTTATAAGGAGATAGTTGCCCTGCGCAACGTAATAATCTACCATCCTATGCAGTTTTGAACCGGAATATCCACGGCACCCTAAAAAATTTTTCGAACAAAAATAACCGAAATTTCGTTCAAAAAATTTTTTAAGGTGCCGTTGATATTTCGGCTCAAAACTGCGTAGGATGGTAGATTATTACGTTGCGCAGGGAAACTATCTCCTTATAAGACGTAATTCGATATATTTATTTTATTAATATAGAATTTACCGTGTTCTATCGGTAAAACAGAGTATATGAGTACAACACTCCTTAAGTTTATCAGGGGTCTTTTTAAGATCGTCCTCGTCAACATCTTTCAGATTATCCGATAACGAAGAATAATCTATTGTAACTTTTCTTTTTCTTTCTCTTTCGTATTGTTTTTGGGTACTAACACTGGAATCATTATTCGATTCGTTGGCGACTGTACTGGCATCTCCAGCAATGTCTTCTATATTACCACGAATCATTAGAATGGCGATATCTTCCATCTAAAATTAGTAACATTTTTCAATTGCATCCTCTTTTTTTAAAGAATGTATATCTTGCAATACTGGTTAGAAGAATATTAAATATTTTTAGGCATGATGATAAATTAACAGTACTATTAATTGTAAAGTCATATGAAAATAATTCTTTTTATTTTTATAGATTTCAGGAAAACTTATACTTGCCTTATTTTATACTTTCGTAGAAAGTTTTATTATTTCTACTTTAAATTAGTTTAGAAGATACACTTTTCTTGTGCAAACAAGTATGAGTAAAACACCATGGTTCATGAGACTTAAACAAGAAATAAAGTGGCCCCTTGTACGTTTGCGGTTATAATTCATTACACAAATTCACTATACCAAAATAAGTATGTTTCTTTCATCTGTGTGCTAATTTACATTGATTGATTAATTTTCACTCCCATATATTATGAACTCGTGCTCAGCTTTTTTTTTCATATTGATTCTGGATTCATAGATTACCTAGTAATTCACTTAACTTATCATACCACGCTCTTAGTTTTAATCATTTATGCTCTGTATTAAGCTATATTTTTATCGAAATAGATAATAATATCACTAGAATGCATCATGGTTTTATTTTACATATTTGTGTTCCAGGGTTCATTTACATGTAGACCCTGAATCCATATCCATACTCAATCACATAAACAACTTTTTTTTTCAGTGACTCCAAAAAGATCTTGTATAATCTGTAAAATAAAAATCATACAAAGTATTACTTTTTGTCGAATGATTATAGTCACTTAATATAGTCATTTATATATTAAAATACTTATGTAATGTAAAAAACCCCGATGATGTAGATAGATAAAAATTCTTCTCGCTATTTGACTTTCTGACATTTTTATTGTATTATCTTTAGTACTTATATAAATAAATACATTACTACATCTACAAAAACTGACATGTATATTATTATTAAGAGAGACAAGATTAGGTCAAACGAGAAACATCTTTCTTTCGCTTATGTGTGTGTGTATATATACCGGTCGGAAGAATCGCTTATATATATATATATATATATATATATATATATATATATATATATATATATATATATATATATATATATATATATATATATATATATATATATATATATATATATACACCGGTCGGAGGAATCGCTTATGTGTATGTTATAATTTAAATACATAATAAACAGCGAGATATCATGGTATTTTACTCTCTCTCTCTCTCTCTCTCTCTCTCTCTCTCTCTCTCTCTCTCTCTCTCTCTCTCTCTCTCTCTCTCTCTCTCTCTCTCTCTCTCTCTCTCTCTCTCTCTCTCTCTCTCTCTCTCTCTCTCTCTCTCTCTCTCTCTCTCTCTCTCTCTCTCTCTCTCTCTCTCTCTCTCTCTCTCTCTCTCTCTCTCTCTCTCTCTCTCTCTCTCTCTCTCTCTCTCTCTCTCTCTCTCTCTCTCTCTCTCGACGGGTAAGTGTCAACATCTTTGAATTTTGCTCCCGACTTTTTCGAGCATTTTTGAAATATTCTTTCACTCCTTGGAGTGCTTTGTTGACAGAAAAGTGGCTCCACCGGCTCTCAAGCTCCTCGCCTAAGGGCCCATGTTTTACACGGTGTCCTATGAGCCAGGAGTTACTTTTCTATTGAAGACACTTGCCCTAACCTCCAAGGCTGGCAATCATAGCTACCATCAACGAGCAAATCCCGGCTTTCACCATCGGTGAGTGTTAACTCCATCACCAGCACCAACACCACGTATCAGCATTTGCTGGCCACCACTCTTCCACTGCACTGCGCCACACTGCAAGTCGGCGCACGGTTCCTACTGCGGCAGCTTTCTAATCATCCCAACGGCGAATTTTGAATTCAGCGGGCCAACCGACAGCAGACGGAAAGCTGTCAACAATCACAGAGGCGATCGTGTGTTATTGTAGTGGAACATGGAGAAGAGGTGTGCTGTATGCGGTGAGTCATCGATGAGAGTGCTGGGATTATGCCCGATATGTGGCCAGCCGTGCCATGCCAAATGCTCCGGCAAGAAAAAGAGTGCCCGTGTGACCTATGCCGCATTGCGGAGCAGAGACCAACGTCAGCAGAGGCGTCATCCTTCATCAAGCCGAAGAGTGCGCAGGTGAGCAAGCGTGCGTCGTTGTCGCAACGACGCACGCCCAATACATCTAATATTGCCGCCTCCCACCATCATACGCCTCTCGGCTCATCGACGCCGGCTGCCAAGCTCTCCGCGCGTAATAGTAGTGCGCATGGGTCGTGCGCGCTACTCGTTACCAGTGTGGCTAAGTCTGCGGGGCAGGTAGCTGAAGCGCAGGGGCCAGGAGCGCCAGAGAGAGGTGCCGAGCGGGCCAACTGCCCACAGGCGCAGTCTGCTCTGAGTGAGAGTACCGGACGGGTCACCGACACTCAGGCGCCAAAAGACGCTTCACAAATCTGCGAAGTTATGGGAGATATTTCATCGGCAGTGGCGAGCTCAAGTATTGCGCAATCTTCCGCCACCAACCAGGTACTACCCCCGCCGCTGGGGGATGTAAACCTGGTTGGTGTGACAAATGTTTTAATTCCTGTAAGCACACTGGAGCTCTTTTTTCAGCGTTTCGACATGCTCGAGAGGCAGTTTGACGAACTCAAGCCCCTTGGCAGCCGGAGCCCCGCGTCGTGCAGCGCCGACACCACTCACTGCGATGAGGGTCAAATCAACAATGCGGAGCTGCCCACGCGGGTCTCTGTTGTCGAGGGGCAGGTAAGCAACCAAAATTGCTTACTTGAGTCCCTTGATTCCAAGTGCCAGCTGCTTCTCGAGGCCAACTCTTCACTAAAAGATAAATTAGACAAAGCGTTTAGCAGCTTCGAAAAGCTCCAGCGTGCTCACATGGAGCCAGCGAATTTAAATAGCTTAATTTTTAATAGTCGTGAAGTAGGTGACATTGGCAGCTCTACTTCCGCTGCCAGCACAAATTCAGTGCTATTATGCCCGTCCTCTCAGCCGGGCCCTGGGGCCTCTTCCGCGTGTTCTGGGATTGATGGTTCTGAGTCCTGCGAGGTGGTACTTAATGGTATTTTAAAGAAGGATTTTGTATATACGGAGGTATTAACCAACCAAATCACCTTCGCAGTACTCAGAACCATTTATCCCCCATTAAACAGTGATAATATTCTTGGGACGCGTGTCTTGGTGGTCCGGGACCCGTCTGAGAGAAATGGAGGTGAGGCGGCGGGAGGCTTGGGGTCGCGAGCAGGCGCATTGCCCTCCTGCATAGTAAGACTCAGCAGCCCGAGCCTGGTCAGGGATGTGATGCGAGCTAAGCGCTCACTCGCCAATTCTTACTTTACCACAAGTAACATCGATCCCGAAATGCTTGGCCCGTTTTTAGCTGCTTGTGTGCCACACCATAAAATATTCATAAATGAGATGTTGCCTCATGATAAGTTCCAGGAATTTAAGAGCCTGAGGTCCATCGCCCAGGGGCTGGGCTTTAAATATGTGTGGCACTCGGGTGGTAGATTCCTGGCTAGGCATAAGGGAGGCGAGCGTGCGCATATCTTCGCCACAGCATCCGACCTGCAAGTCATTCAAACGACGTGCCAGTCTGCTAAAAAAAACATCTGCCCAAAAGCAACCCGTCAAACGCTGCAGCCACTAACGACGACATAGTTATTGCGAGGCAGGGAGCAGAACAGGCTGTCGGGTCGGCGCCTACATCATGACTGGGATCGACTGCTTGCAAGGGGACGGGGGGTGGATGTCCTCTCAAGGCCGGGTTTCTTAATATCAATTCAATCAGACCTCGTATAAATAAGCTCCGTCTGTACCTGGTTGAAGATCCCTCCTACCACCTCTTTGGCATAGCTGAATCTTGGCTTGGACCTGACGTTGATGACAGTCTCATTCAGATTGATGGCTACTCAGTGCTTAGGCAGGATCGTAATATAAATGGGGGCGGAGTTGCTCTGTATGCACGAAACGACTTCACCATCACGACACTGGCGTCATCTATGACTCAGGGACTGGGAAAACCCTCAATCCCTGAGTACTTATTCTGTCGTGTGCAGCAGGGGGTTCCTCTCCTCCCATTTTGGTCGGTGTCATTTATAGACCTCCACACATTGCCATGCAAAAGGACACCGACCTTTTCGATGTTTGGCGCGACCTGAGTAGTGAGTATAGTCACAAGTTTATCATGGGGGATCTGAATGGTGACTTGTCATCGGCGTCCGATGCTGATGCATATTCCATCAGAAACCTTGCCACAAAGTTATCATTACATATTGTGCAGCATGGCCCAACACATCACACGCCGACGTCTCACAAATGGATTGACTTAATCCTCACGGACGAAAACGACGAGGTGCTTGACTATGCGAATGAACAGCTGCCCAGTTTCGGTAAGCATGCTATCATTGATGTTACCATCAACTATTTTGTGCCAGCGCGAG
Source organism: Torymus aiolomorphi (assembly GCA_036365515.1). Lineage (NCBI taxonomy): Eukaryota > Metazoa > Arthropoda > Insecta > Hymenoptera > Torymidae > Torymus > Torymus aiolomorphi. The sequence goes on from CM070876.1 coordinate 75,030,607, forward strand.
TAGGGAAGTCTTTCTCCTACAGAGATTATAAAAACGTATGCCCTACATCTCTCAATGAACTGCTTGCGCGCTGCGATTGGGTAGGCATGAATTCGATTGAATCCGATTCGGAAGGGAGCACTAGATTCCTTAAACGCAAACCTTAACTCTGTCATAAACGATTTAGCGCCTTTAAAAACTGTGAAACCCAGTCGAAATAATGCTCCTTGGATTGGTCCTGAGCTGAGGGAACTAATCAACAAACGTAATACGGCCCATAGGCGTTACAAACGCACTGGGCGAGCGGCGGTGTTCGATGAGTTTCTTCGGCTCAGCAATGAGGTCGACTCACGCTTTGCTCAAGAGTGTAACTCCTTCCTTCACAAACATCTCTCAGACGCTCTTGATGCTAACAAGGATATATGGAAGGAAATGCGTAAACACGGCCTTATTCCAAAGCGAAAAGAGGAGGACCTCTGCGGCTTCACGCCGGGAGAGTTAAACGCTCACTTCGCTGGAATCTCCGTGTCCCCCCTTGAAAACATAGAAGAAGCTATGGACACTATTTTACTAACAAGTGAGGAGGGCTTTTCCTTTAAACAGGTTACACTGAGTGATGTAGTTCTTGCAATTTCTCACTTCTCCTCACAGGCAAAAGGGGTGGACGGAATTCCTCGGGAGGTGTCGTGAAGGCTCTCCCTGTCATTGGTGACTACTTGGTCAGAATTTTCAATTCCTCCTTCGCTCAGGGAATTTTTCCAGGCTCCTGGAAGCAGGCACAGGTAATTGCGCTCAAGAAAATTGCATCGCCATCTACAGTCTCGGACTTTCGTCCTATAGCGCTACTCTGCTTTCTTTCTAAGGTGCTTGAAAAAATTGCCCACAACCAAATCACGGAGTATCTTAATAGCAATAACTTACTTGACCCCCTCCAGGCCGGATTTCGCAAGCACCACAGCACGCAGACGGCACTTCTCAAGCTAACCGACGATATACGTATAGGCATCGACAACAGACAACTGACGTTACTGCTACTGTTCGACTTCAGCAAAGCCTTCGACACCATCTCACCAACAGCGCTTCTGCGTAAGCTCTGTCGTCTGGGGTTCTCCAGGGCAGCTCTCCTGTGGATTCAATTATATCTGAAAGGACGTACCCAGATGGTCACCTCAAATAGCAAAGGTAACTCTGATTGGTTAGAAACCAATCTGGGAGTTCCACAGGGATCTGTCCTGGGTCCACTGCTTTTTTGTCTCTACGTTAACGACTTACGTGACGTACTTGACGGTAATACTATCAGACATATATTTTACGCAGATGACCTTCAAATCTACTTACACACGACAAAAGATGCATGGGGCTGTCCCATGCAGCGCAAATGGTGGCTGAATGGGCGGCGAACTCGGGCCTGCACCTCAATGCTGGTAAGACCAGAGCCATTGTATTCGGCTTCAGGGTAGGAGTTAATCATATAAACTCATTAGATCTGCCAGGTATTGGTGTGCGGCCTGGAGAACGCATCCCGTTCAGTAGCGAAGTTGCGAGTCTCGGTGTTACACTGGATAGTAAATTAACATGGAACCCGCACATTGACCAACTCACAAAGAAAGTCAATAAAGCCCTATACAGTTTGCGGTTTATTAGGGCGTGTACCACCGAGATTCTCCGCAAAAGATTAGTCGAGTCCCTAGTTCAACCCCACCTTGACTACTGTACGGTGGTCTACTTGGACGCGTCTGACGAACAGCGAGCGAGAGTGCAAAGATTGAGCAATTCATGTGTGAGGTACGTTACTGGGGCTAGGAGGGATGAGCATATCACCCCCTACTTGAGACGTCTGGGCTGGCTCCGTATGGACTCACGCAGATTCTACTTCGCAGCCCTGCTACTATATAAAATAATTCGGATGCATGAGCCCAGTTACTTGGCTGCCTTTTTTACAGTGCACAAGCCTAGGCCAACAAGCAGGGGAGTGCAGCCGGAGCTTGCTTTCCCTGCCTTGAACTATAAGACGGGTGATAGAGCGTTTCTGGCTCAGGGTACCCGCTTTTGGAACTCCCCCCCCCCTCCCTGCGCTACCTTCCATCACTTTCATCATTCAAGAGGGCTGTGCGCCAGCACCTGCTTGATCTCGACGCCTAGCCTCTCTATAAGGATGCTTAGAGCTGCCAGTGCGGGGACCTTTATCTAGTTTAGTATTAGACTGCGGATTAACTTTGATCTGTGATTTTTTGACTAAGCGGCTGTGATACCTTACTGTGATATTTTATGAAATGGTTAATGTATTATTATAACTGTAATATTTTCCTTTTAGCGTATAGTACCAGCTGTGATATTTTCTCTATTTTTATTTATTTATTTTGTTTTAATGAAGGGTCCTCGTGATTTTTATTGATTTTTATGTATTTTATTTTTATTTTATCATATGGTTCTTTTTTATTATTTTTTTATCGTATTCTTTTTTGTACTATGCAGATTGTATTATTGTAAATTATGCTCTGCATAAATTTTGTATTTAATGTTTTGCCGCGAAGGCAAATAAAATGCTCTCTCTCTCTCTCTCTCTCTCTCTCTCTCTCTCTCTCTCTCTCTCTCTCTCTCTCTCTCTCTCTCTCTCTCTCTCTCTCTCTCTCTCTCTCTCTCTCTCTCTCTCTCTCTCTCTCTCTCTCTCTCTCTCTCTCTCTCTCTCTCTCTCTCTCTCTCTCTCTCTCTCTCTCTCTCTCTCTCTCTCTCTCTCTCTCTCTCTCTCTCTCTCTCTCTCTCTCTCTCTCTCTCTCTCTCTCTCTCTCTCTCTCTCTCTCTCTCTCTCTCTCTCTCTCTCTCTCTCTCTCTCTCTCTCTCTCTCTCTCTCTCTCTCTCTCTCTCTCTCTCTCTCTCTCTCTCTCTCTCTCTCTCTCTCTCTCTCTCTCTCTCTCTCTCTCTCTCTCTCTCTCTCTCTCTCTCTCTCTCTCTCTCTCTCTCTCAATGATCACTAAACCAATGCTATATATAATAATATAGGAGTCATAGGTAGGAGCTTGACCAATCACAACACAGCAGAGGTTGGAACAAAACAGCTGATCGAGGAGAGAAAAGAAGAAGAAAAAAAATTTCGATCATAAAACAGCCCTCGGAAATTATAAACTCGATATACATAAAAACGAAACAATATTTTGAATTGAAATTTTTTATACATGTAGTATATCAAAAAAGCTATCCATTGATATATTCAAGTAATAAGATAAAACATAATGCAATGTCGTAAAAAATTAGTGGAATTCTCGCACACCCATTACAATGTATATCTAGCACGGTCGTCCTTCAGGCTAATTCTACATTGGACAGATACTTGTCTTCGAAGTACTCCTGCGCTTCTTGTTATAACTAGTAAAACTCTAATTTATTTAATTCTTTTTTGAAAAATAATATAATTCAAAATTTGTCAAAATTTTCATTTATATAACTTTTTTCTAATATTTTCAATTTTATAATCTTATTAATTATTATGAATTTGCATAAACAGAAGTAAAACATCATTTCAAAAAAATAAAATATTTTTAATTGCTTCAATTAAAATATAAAGACTTTTTATGCTGTCCTAAAATACCAAAAAATTCCAAAATTCTAAAAATGAATATCTCCAAAAATAATTGAGAAATCATAATGAAATTTTGCATATATATTCTTCACAGCGTGAGCTATACAGACTATAAATTTCAATTTGGTTTGTCGAATCTTTTAAAAAAAAATGCTATTTGAAAAATTAAAAAGAAAACGAATTAACCTCAAATAGTTTCGAGCCTTTTGAACATTTTTCCTTTGCCAACGAAGGGACTTCAGAAGTTTAAAAGATCTACCTCTGTACGAAATTCATAAAAATTTATTGATTTTTACTTCAGTTATCGTGTGACAACGAAAACGCAATTTTTTTCTTCAATAATTTTTTTCTCATTAACCTATCGATATAACATCTTGAAATTTAACAGGAAGAAGTACCTTTTATGTTTAATAACTGATAAAAAATTTCGTGTTATAATATGAAATATTTTCTGAGACAAAAATTACAGAAGAAAATGACATATTTACTTTAACTAGCTACATTCAACACGCTTCGCGCGTATTATTATTTTTTATTTTGCTTCCCCCTGGAGGAAGCTTTGTAATAGTAAAATTTTAAGTTTCTTTAAATCGCTCTAGAAACACGAATAGAGGTGATAGAAGTTCGAATCACATGATTTTAGAAATTGTCTGTATGGATGTTTGTGTGGGTGTGTGTGTGTATACCGTTTTATATCAGGATCTATTCGATCGATTTTAACCGGACAAGTCTCATTTTTTTTTTTTTTTTTTTTTTATGTGAATGGGAGAAGGAAATTCTCTTTTTGATTCGCCGATGCGTTTTTGTCTTATTTCAAATTTTCAATTTTCGCAAATTTCAGTTTTGCGTTTTCTTAATGATAACATTAAGATATTTGAATCAAACAGATAGCACTTGAGAGAGCATAAAAACCTATATTTTCCAAAAAAAAATTATATCAGCTATTGCGGTTCTTTTGTTATTAACAAAAACATGTTTCTTTTTTTTTAACCTTATAACTCCAAAAATAAACTGTCAATTTTTTTGAAAAAAATCATGATAATGCAGAATATAAATAGCTATAACCTGTAAAAATTTTAATCCATTCTGTCGAGTAGTTTTTGAGAAAAAAATTAAAAACGGAAAAAATGCGTTTTGAATGAAGCAGGTTTACTTTTTTAAAATTGATTTAATCGCTTTGAAATTCCTTGTAGAGGTAGATTTTGGATAGCTTTCGGTTACGTTCTTTGGGCTAAATGATTGGTCAATAAATTTCAGAGATATTTGAGGTTAAAATTTTTTTAACCTTTTATTCAAATCGTAATTTCTCGAGAACGGTTCGATGGATCAGCTCCAAATTTATAGACAATTTTGGGTGTGATGTACATAATATATATGTATGAATTTTCATCAAGATCGTTCGATTACTTTTTGAGATATTTGATATTTAAAATTTTCGTATTTTGCAAAGTCATTTTCTTTGTCGCATGATAACTAGAGAGAAAAAAATTGTTTAATCATGTTGAAATATTGTGGAAATGTAGAGTTTTTATGTTAATCGTATAAGTCCTTTAGGTAAAACAACTGTCTCATAATTTTTAGAGATATTTAAGGTTAAAATTTTTTTACTTATTTTTCAAAATCGTATTTTCTCAATGACATCTTAATGTATCAGTTTGAAAATGTAAAAATAAAAAGTTACAAACTATTTAGCATAGTCTCAGCGTAAAATAAAAATAAAGTATTAAATTTTAAATGTTGGAATTAAAAATTAATTAAAAGAATTAGTAAATTAAGTTTGAGGAAAATACGTGGCAATGAATTGGCAGCAGATTTTTTTTATTTGTTTTTTTTTATTTTTTGAGGTTATGAACATGATTACGTTAGTGAGTTTTAATTTCAAAGTTTGTTCTGTTCTAAAAATAAGGAAAATTTCATTCAAGTTTATTGGATTCCGTCTGATATTGGCATAGAGGGCAATGAAAAATGCGACGCATTACCTAACGAGCAACTTCGATACTAACATCCAACTCAGCATTTTTGACCTCTACAGATTATTACGAAATATATAAAAAAAATATGATAATGCAAACGCACTCGATTATTACACAACAATCTGCATCTAAAGGAAAAACATACTTCAATAACTGTTATAATGAAAAATGTAAACCCTGGTATGCCAATCAACGAATGAGCCCAAAAAAATTGTAACAATCATACGCCACCGATCTGATCACTGCTATCTTTTGGCCTCATTAGAGAGGGAGTTGGAATAGCAAATAGTCCTAAATGTAAGTGTGAAAAATATGACCAATACATTAACCATATTGATTTCCAATGCTCGGTTTATGAATCACAAAGAGTTGAACTGATCCAAAATTTGAAAAAAATAAATTTACTACTACCTCTTAATATCCAAATGATAATAGCGTTACCGTATATCAAAGCTTGTATAGTAGTTTTCGATACAGAGAGTGTAAAAGCGATTTTAAGAATTGGCAGAATGCGTAAAGTCGCACTTTACGCACACTGAATCGAAAAATATTTATGTACATTTTTAGAACAATGTAATTTATGTATATGATAATGTTTACCCTGTCGCTATCATACTTTATGTATGACTTCTGTATAGCTAAATAAATCCTAAAAATATTTGTAAGATTAAAAATGCTAAAAAAAAGTACGTTTTAATTAGTTTCAATTGTACAATAGTAACGTAATTTTGATAAATAAAATAATGAAACTTTTTTCATACTATTTTAATTCTTCCATTTTTTAAGCTCCAACTCAAGAATTCACTCTTGAAAATTCAAACTTCAGATTTTGGTACCTATTCTATGTATCAACCAAATGAGTCAACAACATCCAACCAAAACACTTTTTTAAAGAGAAGACTACTTTAATAATTCATTTTTAAACACTCAAACTCAAGAATTCAATCTTAAAAATTCAGACATATTAAATTTTGACACCTACTCTTTATAGACCAAATTTTTAAAAAAAGAAAATGTAGCTAATTCAATGCCTTTTCAAATGCATTTCAAAAAATTGAAAAAAATTGTCCAATCATATAAAAATATAGTGTAGTGAAATTTCAAAATCTTTTTTGATTATAAAACAGAAGAAAATCAGTAAACATTTAAAAACTATTGTGGATTTGAAAGCGGTATCAAAATCGAAGAGGATATGTTTTGTCTCGTCGAAATCGATCGATGCATTCTCGAGATATCTTCTGTAGGCGCGCGCGCGCACACACACACACACAGACGGGAAACAAAATTTTCTCAAAATTAAATATTTTTATGCCACTATTCTTAAAAAATATTTTGAATACTTTGTCCGGAATTTTGTATGTCACCTTTACGAAGGTTCCTGTTTGAGGAAGCAAAATTTGAAAATAATTAAGTTTACATTGACCAATTTTAATTTGCCAATCATAGCTCAATATATAGAAGAATATGATGATTATATGAAATCATATGAAAATACTGATATAAAAATAGAATCCTTGAAAGAAAATCAAAAAAACATCTTTGATCTTGTTGTAAGATGTTGAAAAGAAATAACAACAAAAACGCATTTTTATTCATGGTCCAGGAGAAAGTGGTAAAAGTTATTCAGTTAATATTTTAATAAGCTATTTACAATTTTACTACAGTCCATTTTTATGTGTGGCTTGGGCAGGAATATCATTAAATTTATTGAATAACGTTAGAACAGTACATACTACCTTTAAATTGCCACTCGACATATGCAATATCAAATCCAATTCAAAGGAAGGGAACCAATTGAAAGATGTTAAAGATGGTCTTATACCTAATGGCTTCTGAGGCCAAATTACCAGAAAAATTAATTAAAATATAATTGCTATAAAACCAAGTATATGTATTACTAATATAACTTATTTCTAATACAAAATCCCAAGTGATAGGTCTCTAAACCCATTTTATTCAGAATTATGTCATTTTAGAAAAATCAACTAGTGTGCAAGTTTTCTTGGCAGTCGACTCGATGGATTTTGACGAGACAAGTTGCAAATTAGTTGGAAAACATGTACCTATGGTACGAAGCTCTGGAATTAAGAAACTTCGTGACTAAGTATTTTTTTAATTGAAAAAACGATAAAAATACATAAAAATTCATAAAATTTGGAAAAAAAAAGTAGTTTTTTCAATTAAAAAAGTACTCACAAAGGGAGCACCAGGAATGCCGGTCCTGGATTTAGCTAAAACTGTAGGAGGAACTTCTTTATGACAAATAATGAGATACGTAACTCACAAGGAAAGTACCCCAACCCGAACTCACCGATTTTGATGATTTTTGGATATGTTGTAGTACATTGAAAAATAAGAGATACGTGTTTTTTTTATCGGTGGAAAAACATATCTAAGGGGTGAAAACCACCCTCAAAGTTCACTCCCAAAAACAGTTTTTTCTAAATATCTTTTTTTGTAATCAATATTTTTTAATAAAACCAAGTGGGTAATAATCCTTATAAAAAGTGTAACAAATTCTGATAGATTTGGCTTTTGGTGGTTGCAACCCCTATTTTTAATAGGCAAAAAATTGAAAAATTGACGTCAATTTCTGCAGTAAAAATTTGAAAAATACTTTAATCATGACCAAATATTTATGTTTATAAAGAAAATAAAAAAATAAAGTTAACGTTTTTTTGAATTTTGAATAAAAATATTTTTAGAGGATAAAACCACCCCTATTAATGAAAATTAGTATTTTCGATAATACGATAGTTTAAAATCGAATTTTTAAACTTTTACTGCTTTGTAGACGTCGTTATAGTAAAAATATTCTAAAAACACATTTAAGGGGTGAAAACCGCTCAAAGTTCACCCCCAAAAACAGTTTTTTTAAAATATCTTTTTTTGTAATCAATATTTTTTAATAAAACCAAGTGGGTAATAATCCTTATAAAAAGTGTAACGAATTCTGGTTGTTTTGATCTTCGGGGGTTGCAATCCCTAATTTTAATAGGCGAAAAAGTTACAAATTAAAATCAATTTCTGAAGTAAAAACTTGAATAATAGTTTAATTATGATCAAATATTTCTGTTTATAAAGAAAATAGAAAAATAAAGTTAATGTTTTTCTGTATTTTGAATACAAAATATTTTTAGAGGGTAAAACCACCCTTATTAATAACAGTTAGTATCTAATAAGTAGATAATGCGATGGTTTTAAACAAATTTTTTTGTTTTCTGTATTCGATAGCCGTTGCTGTACTTAAAATATTATAAAAACGTAACGAATAATTTAATTATTATTATAATATTATTTTAACGTTTTGAATAATTATATGTATAATAATGATGTATACACCATGATATTCCACTTGTAATTATTAAATAAAATAATGTTATTTTTGTTGTATAGAGTTTTTTCAATCAGTTTAAAATCGTTAATATAAAAATAAAAATAAAATTAACAATTTTAAATTGTTTTAAAACCATACAATAAAAATAGCATTATTTTGTTTAGTAATTATATGTAGAATATTATAGTGCGTAAAATTATTCTGTATAATTTATTTTTTCATTAATCATAAAACGTTTGTTTAAAAAACAGATAGAATCCTTCAATTATCAAATTTTATATAGCAAACGAAAAATAAATATTAAAACTGAACCAAATGAAATTTTGTTATTATATTCTTTTGTTCATCGATACGTTAAAAGTGTAAACAACTAAAAAACAAAGTTAAAAATACACCTAACGAAATGTTTTATCTGTTCTATAGATATCATAAAAGTTTTTGTAAACATAAGATATGAGTTTAATTTCCATGTCTATACTGGACTGATGTGATTCACAATCAGAGTTAAATAATTTTTTCAATATTTTTAAATTTAAATTCATAAAATAATTTATTCTTAATTTCTGTTTGATTGAGAAGGTAAGAAATTTAATTTCTAATGTATATTCTTCATTCCATTTACACAAACTATTCACGAAAGTAATTAAAGCAATAGATAAAGTAAAATATTTCATAGTATATTGTAAATCTGTTACAGATATTCTTATTAATAGTTTTTTATATTAGTGATCGCAAAATTAGTTCATTTTCATTATTTTTTATAATTATTTTTCATTTGTGACAAGATATACATGTTGAAGTACAACCCTGGTGAAAAAAATTTTTGTGTAAAAATGTGCAAAAATGTTTAAAAGTGTTTAAAAAAAGTTTAAAAATATGTAAATCTGTGTAATTTTGTTTATTTCTGTTCTATTTCGTCACACATTTTTACACGTTTTTAAACATTTTTACACAGAAATAAACCTTTTTAAACGTTTTTAAATAAATGTAAATAGATATGTTTCTCTAATTTTGTAAAATAAAAACTTTTAAACAATTTTACACATTTATAAACAAAAATAAACATTTATAAACAAAAATATACATTTTTAAATATTTTTAAACATTTTTAAATATTTTTAAACATTTTTAAACAGAAATAAACTTTTCTAAACATTTTTAAATAAAAATAAACTTTTTTGAACATTTATTAACATTTTTGCACTTTCACCGTAATTCTTGAAAATTTTCTTATTATAAGAAAATTTATAAAAATTTTGGTGAAAGTGCAAAAATATTAATAAGTGTTTGAAAAGGTTTATTTTTGGATAAAAATGTTTATTTTTGTTTAAAAATGATAAAAAAAGAATTTTTTTGGAATACAGTAACAAAAATAAATAGTTTTACACATTTTTAAACATTTTTAAACTTTTAAACTTTTTTTGGGACTCTAATTCAGACTCCTAATGGAAATATTTATTTCTGTTTAAAAATGTTTATTTTTGTGTAAATTTGTGTAAAAAAGTGTGCCGAAATGCAACATTTTTACACACTTATAAACATTTCTGAATATTTTTACACAAAAATTATTTCCACCAGGGAAATTAGAGAATCATTTTTTTTAAACCATGTATTTACAAAATAATTGTGAATTTTTTAATTTTATTCTTTATATATCCGCCAAATAAACGTGTAAATTTATTTTGCATTGACGAGTTAAGTTTTTTAAATGGTTGTTTTTTAAATAACTTGATATTATGATCAACATGGCAGTATAGGTGTATATATACTTCTAGGATTAGAAATTCTTTATTTATATATAATGTATACGTTTTTATTATGTAATGTTAAATATTTTTTTAGTATTCACGATGAGAGTCAATCCTTTAAACGTAATCAATTTATTGCTGGCATACTTTCAAACATTGGAATTACCGATTAATAGCCCAACTACTTATCAAGAAAATCAGTTAGCGGAATACATAAAAAATATTTTATTAGACTCGATGAACGAATTTCACGACATAGAAATAATTTCAGAAGAATCGTTAGATTTCCAGGAGGAATACAAAGATCCTGATGCACAAATTATCGACGACGAAATAATGCATAATTTTCCTCCTCCTGTAGAATTTCCAACAAATCAGTGTAAAGAAGATAAAGAAGATTTATCTTTTGATTATAAAGAAAGAGCAGTGAGTTATTGGGGAAGTGGGAAACAATAAATTTGAGTCTTGAAAGTGTGAAAAGTAAATACAAAAAGGTATCTTCTATCAGTCAGCTTCGGCGTTGGGCTCACATAGTCAACCAAGGTGGTACATACAGAGAAAAAATTTCTCGAATTTGCGATTATGTATTACAAAATTTTAAATCTGCTGTTGACGCTGGCCTTATCGTGCATGATGAAGATTTGCGTCAAAATTTTAAAGCTTCAAAACACTGGTTATCAAAATTTAAAATCGCTCACAAAATTGTATCTAGAAAAATCAATAAATATGTTACCAAAAAAACTTTGGAAAGTAGTGCCATACTAGAAAGCACAAGCTCTTACGTTTATTACTAATGTCAAGAAAGCTATTCAAGAAATTGGAATTCACAATACATATAATACAGATCAAAGTGGATTCCAGTTAGAAATGCACTCCGGGAGGACGCTTGCGGTGGAAGGCGAAAGTCAGATTCAATGTCTAGTACAATCTGTGTCATCGACGACACAATACAACCACTGATATCAGGTGAAGGAAAACTTTTGTCACCTCTGTTTTTAGTTTTAAAGAAAAAATCTGGCCAGTTTGGACCAATTGTAGAATCTCAATTGTTCGAACCTCAAAATATATACGTAGAAGCCTCCAAATCTGGGAAACTAACTTCAAGTAAGTAATAATTAAATATAATTTAAAGATAATTGAAAGCTTATAAAAAAATATTGAGTAATTCTTTTATTCTAGATCTTTTTAAAATTTGGTTGAAGATAATTTTTCATCCAAATGTTGGTCCTACCAGTATATTGCTACTAGATTCTTGGAGTGGTCACTGTGATCAAGTAATTGAAGAGACCATACCAGAAAATAAGATCGTTAATGTTATGAAAATTCCAACTGGAACAACAGGAAAAATCCAACCATTAGATGTATACGGATTTCGAGTGTGGAAAAACTTTGTTCGACGTTTTTCAGATAACGTTATTTTAATGGATTATGATATGAAATTACATTCAGGAAACAATATTATTAAGCTTCAGTCATTGGTTCATAACCAATTTACGCCACCAAGATATTTAAATCTTTTTAAATATTCTTGGTTTAAAAGTGGATATCTTGAAGAAAAACCGGAAAAATTTGATAATCCGGTTAATTTTAGTTTTGGAGATTCTTGTAGTTCAAAATGCGAAATTGAAGGTTGTCAAAATGTTGCAATTATACGTTCTGGCTGGTGTAAAAAGTCCCTATGTTTTAAGCATTTTTTTGATGATTATCACTACTGTTCAGACTTTAAAAAATAAAAAATGTTAAAAAAACATTTTTTCTAAATTGTATTAAATTCCATAAAAGTTTATGTTAATAAGTGTGTCGCATTCTATCAAAAAATTGTTAACGAAGATAAATGAACAAAAAATAAAATGATATTTGAAGTTGTAACGCGTGCCTAGCCGCGATTCGTATCTACTGCGCGAAGGTAGTGAGCGCGCGCGCGCAACTCCCGCGCAGCCGAATCGAGGCGCGCCGCGCGTAGCGAATCGGTCTCGCGACGCGTAAAATGCCCGTCATCCGTCGCGAAGCTGCTAACTTTTTCCCGCGAGAAAGAGGAGCCATCTTCGTGTCTGCCATCGCGCGTAAAACATCTCCTCCGTGTCTCTCCTGAGTTTACTTGTCCGCGCCGTCCTATCGTTCTTTGTGGGGCCCCACGTTGTCGCGCCAGTTGTAACAGGATGGCTAGTGGGGGAAAATCCCAACAAGCCACAGGCCAGCGATGCCCTAGAACACGGTGCCGCGGGTGTCAGACTAAAATGACTTGCCCGAGGATCTGCTCCTGGAATCCCGAAAACAACGCGAAGATCTCACACGAACTTCGCTTTCCAACTAATTGGATCGCTGAGTGAAAAGCGCGCGCTCGAAGAGTAAAGCGCGCGGCCGCTATACTCAGATATGAAAACGACCGGCGGAGTCGTTTTCCCGCGGAGGCGGCGGTATCCGGGAGAAGCATGCACGTGCTGATTAGAACAATAATTAGTTAGTTCGCCGCGCGCCGTATAGGTCGCGCGTTCGAATATTAACGGTCGCGCGCGAACTAACTAATTATTGTTCTAATCAGCACGTGCATGGTGCTCTTACAACTGGCGCCCAACGTTTTGGGGGTGGAGAAGGACCCGCGGCGCGTACGTGATTCGTGGCGAAGCTTGGCGCGAAGAAGCTCAGCAGCGTAGCTGAGCGTAAGCTGCAAACAAAGGCTCCTCGTGCCGCTGCCCGTAGGTGCGTGTGTGCGTGTGCGTGACACAGCCGTGCTGTTGCGAGAGTGCGGTCGAGAGGTTAAGCAAGCGATAGCCAATAACCCTCGACCTAGAGTGCCGACGAGGAGAGATCTTGATCGCGAAATTTTCGTACGTGGTTAAATGTTTTTAACAATTAAAATTTTTTTTAATAACAATTAATTTTTTTTAACGACAAAAATTTTTTTTTAAGCGATAATTAATTTTTTTAATTAATTTTTTTCTCGACTCGAAAATTTTTTTCTCCTCTCGTATTTTCGATACGAATTATTCTTTAGTGGACGGAAAAAAAAAATTTTTTTTCTTTGCTCGTGCTGTTAGTAGAAAATCGAGAGAAAGTCGGCAGGCACTCTCGGAACAAAAAGTTGACTGTGCGCCCGAGTAAAAACTCGAGCGCAATAATCCCCTCGAACGTTAAAATTGTTTTTTATTTTTTTTAGGTGAAAATTGTATTTATTTTTTGTGTTTTTTGGTGATATTGTCCGTTTTGACACAGATATATATAAATATTTTCACATATATTTATTTTAAAATTACAAGTGCGAGTAGTTGAGCATAATTAATTATAAATAGTAATTAATTACAAAAATAGCTTTTGTTCTTTTAGAGCCGCGTACGGGAAACCCTCGTGCGTTATCGAGGTTAAGAGCAACCGCCGTAGCTCGTAGAAAATAACCCGGGTTTGCGTTGAAAAAGCTAGCTCACGGGTTGAATAGGCAAACTGTCTCTGCCATCAATACAGATACTACTCGCGCTAGTAAAATAAGTTCATGGGGAAGCGCACAGCCAATTGACACCATGGCCCGATCATCGCAATTTGCGGAATCTGCGATACTCAATTGGGCCTATACACAGCCCGAAGAGGAAATAAACGAGGCCATGCAAGCCCTTGGTCTACAGCAGTCAGATCTGCAGTCAGTAAATATGCTGACAGCGATCAAGTGGCTTATGGGCGATTATAGTGCCGCCAATTTCGTGCCAGAGCCGGAGCTGTCGGAGCAGCAAGCGTTTGCTAAACGCGAGCAGTCCCGAAGAGCGTGCATCGACTTAACGTTGATGAACAAGTCTGGGTCGACTATTGTGGATCCCAATACTGACCCAGACCTTCCGCACCCGTTCATAACGCTCCTTGATGACCCGATAGTGATGCAGAAACTCTCGGAGTCTCGGAGGATGACCGCTCCACAACAAGCACATAATGCAGGGGTGGAGCCAGCGGAAGAGGCAAACGGCCAGGAGGGTTGCGGGACAGAGATATTGAGCTCTGCAGCACCCACCGGGACATCTTCGGCCGAAGCTGAGGGACAGCTTCAACAGCAACAGCTCCAACAGCGACAACTGCAGCAGCAGCAAATGCAGCAGCAGCAGCAAATACAGCAGCAGCAAATGCAGCAACAGCAGTTGGAGCAACAGCGACGGCAGCAACAGCAACAACAGCAGGAGCAACAGCAGCGGCAGCAAGTGCTCCTGGAGGAGCAGCGCAGGCAACGACAATGCCAGCGCAACTACGAAGAAGAGTCGTTGTTGGCACGAAATGGGCAGCACGGGTTCTGGCAGCAATCGCGAAAGCCGCCGCAGTCGCAAAACCTAGAGTGGCCGCGAGAGAGTGAGTCGCGAACCGCCGGGATAGCAGTCGGAGACAATATATTATCGGAGCAGCTACTGGCGGTGATCAAAACACTCGTCGAAGAGGTTGAAGAGCTTAAAGAGAATGTGCGAATACTTCAAGGAGCTCGACATCCAACCTCAAGTACGCAATTGGAGGGAGTCCAACCCCCAAGCACGGGCCGTAGACGAGGATCACCGCATGTGAACTTCCAAGACACGTTCACGCATGCGGAGTTTAACAGCAGCAGCCCAAGTCTCCAGTCCCCAACAGAGGCTGGGAGGAATAATACCAGAAATTCTTCCCAGCGCCAGACTAGGAATGGTGCGACCCAGGACCCGTCTGAGAGGCATACGTATTTGCCTCAGCAGACGAACCGTGATGTGGGCCAGATAGTCCGAAAATGGCACATCAGGTTCTCAGGGTCCTCAAAGGAGCAGAGCGTCGAGTTATTCCTAACAAGAATAGAGGAATGCAGAACTCTAGCTAATCTGACACACGACGAGGTGCTTTCGTCGTTGTCAGAGCTCCTAACTGGGGTAGCAGCCACCTGGTACCGGAGTAACCGCCACACATGGCGATCGTGGCCAGATTTCATAGAGGCCATAACGCACATGTATGGCGGGGACAGGGGACATCAGCAGCGCGTCATGGCGGAAATAAACGCGAGGACTCAAGGCAGAAACGAACTTACGCGTGATTACGTGGTAAATCTACAAGCCATGATCCTAATGTTGGTTCCGGTGCCTAGAATCGCTCAACAGTTAGACATGTTGCACCGGAACATGCGGCCAGAACTGCAAAAGATGGTAATGCGAAATCAAATTACGGATTACCGAGGGCTCCTGGACCTGGCCCGGGAAGCCGGATTAGCGCTCGCGGCAGATAAGGTGCATCACTTGCCACCACCGCCCGAGCGCACGTACATGCCAGAATTTGCCTACGTGCCAACTGAGCCGTCCACGGATCAACGGAAAAAGCAGAGTCCAAGCGTGGCGGCGATGGGTCACCAACAGCACGAGCCTCGAGAGAGCCTCGAGGCTATGTTCCGTCGGGTCATGGCCGAATGCTTATCGGCCTTGAGAAAGAAAGGCACCGACGAGAACAAGGGGCAAAAGCCTAGCCTGCCGCCAACCAGAAAACCTAAGAAGAAGGGTAACTGGGAAAATAGGCGGCGAGAGGGCGGGCAAATTACAATCCAGCCTAGTGGGGGTAATAGCTCGACCCACCAGGCTAGGCCGCAAAGTCCAAGAAATAACGGACCTCCACAAAGGCAAGAGTACCGAAGGGAACCCGGATATGAGCAAAAGCGAGGCAACAAGTCCAATGCTGCCGGAAACCAACAGGGAAACGGCCAGGGGGGCAGGTAAACACGACCACATACCCGCCCCCAGCTCTCTCACCAGAGACCGAGGGTAACTCGGTCCAATCGTCTGGAGTGGAGAGCGAAGAAGTGCCCGTGATTCAACCGAATCAAGTCAACCAAGAAACTTGCTCGCGATGGTGGCTTCAAGTAGGTGTAGCCGGTTACAGGCTACGAGCACTCTTCGATACAGGAGCTTCCTGGACTGGGATGAATTCTATAGGCCTACAGCTCGCTACGGCCTGTGGAAAAGAGTTAATCCCAGCTAGCGGCCTAACGGCACGGGTGGCAAACGGGCAAAGCATAGCAGTGGTTGGCTATGTGTATCTGCCCATGGCCGTGGCTGGCGTGTGCAAAGAAGTGCGCGTCGCAATAATGCCAGATCTAGATACGGAGTGCTACTTGGGGGTAAACTTCATTAAAAAGTTTAGCGCTGTCTTAGACCCCACAGATAACACGCTGCATCTCAAGGATGACGATGCAAACGTAAAGTTAGAAGTAGCAGCCATAACCACAAACAACTCCGTGTCCATATCAGCTATAGGGTTGGCGGACCCAACAGAAGAACAGCGCAAAGAGGTAGAAGCTTTAGTAGCTCAGCTGATCGGTAGCAGCCTGGCATCACTAGGGTGTACTTCGTGGATCGAGCATGCAATAGACGTCGGATCTGCAAAACCCATTAAACAGAAGTACTACCCTGTATCTCAGAAACTCGAGGAAGAGATGCACAAACAGGTGGAGGAAATGCTAGTCGCGGTAATAATAGAACCCTCGACAAGTGGTTGGTCAAGTCCAGTGGTAATGGTACGCAAGTCAAACGGGAAGTTCCGTTTCTGCGTGGACTTCAGAAAAGTGAACGCAGCGTCAAGGCCAGACGCGTACCCGTTACCATACATGGAAAGCATCTTGCGCAAACTGCAGAAAGCGCGATACATCTCCACGTTGGATTTAAGCAGTGTGTACCACCAGATGCCACTTAGTCCGGAGTCCAAAGAGACTACGGCCTTCACCGTGCCAGGCAAAGGGCTTTTCCAATTTACGAGAATGCCCTACGGTCTTTCGTATCCCGGAGCGTCCTTCCAGAGGCTGATTGATAAAGTCATCGGCCCCGAACTCGAACCTTTTGCTTACCCGTATCTCGACGATATAATAATAGTCACAGAGACATTCGAGGAGCATAAAGAGGTTCTAAAAAGAGTTCTGGACAGGATACAGGACGTGGGCCTCACAATAAATCGCGAGAAGAGCGTCTTCTGTCGCGATGAGGTCCAATATCTCGGGGTCATAGTAAATAGAGATGGTTTTAAGCCAGACCCCGAGAAAGTAAAGCCCATTATGGAGTATCCGGTACCGAAAAACCTCCGTCAGCTGAGACGCTTCTTAGGAATGGCCTCGTGGTATAGAAAGTCTTTAACGAACTTCGCCACAATTGCTGAACCACTGACCGAATTAACGAAAAAGGATCGGAAATATGAGTGGTGAACGGCACAAGCAGAGGCCTTCCAAAAGCTAAAAGCGCTAGTAGCTTCTGCACCGATTCTACACAGACCGGTATCTAACGCACAGTTCGTGGTGCAAACTGACGCAAGCGATACAGGTCTGGGAGCGGTGCTATACCAAATAATTGACGGCGATGAAAGAGTCCTAGAGTTCGCGAGTCGAACTCTGAGCTCAGCCGAGAGGAATTATAGCGTGACGGAACGAGAATGTCTAGCAATTCTCTGGGCAATTAAAAAGTTCCGTCCGTATATAGAG
The DNA here is from genome assembly GCA_036365515.1 of Torymus aiolomorphi. NCBI lineage: Eukaryota > Metazoa > Arthropoda > Insecta > Hymenoptera > Torymidae > Torymus > Torymus aiolomorphi. The sequence continues at coordinate 75,048,662 of CM070876.1, forward strand.
GCCTACGACTTCAAGGTTATCACGGAGCATAGCAGCTTGAAGTGGCTCCGTGATCTCCAAAACCCGACCGGCAGGTTAGCTAGGTGGGCTTTGGAGCTGCAGAACCACAGTGTCACGGTCGAACATCAAAAGGGCTCGTTGAACAATGTCCCAGATGCCCTTTCACGGATGTTCGGGGAAGAAGAGCCAGCGGTCGCCGCGTTAGAGCTCGAGCGCGATACAAACGACCACTGGTACCTCAAGATCGTGAAAGAGGTTCAACAGCAGCCGCGAGACTTCCCCACGTTCAAGCTGGCGGGGGGGGGGAGACTGTACAAGTACAACCCTAATGAAGTCATAGACGAATCTCTCGACGACGACGATGCATGGAAGTTAGCAGTCCCTCACGAAAAGCGACGCGAAGTACTTGGAGAATGCCATGACTTTCCAACTGCTGGGCACTTGGGCCGTGAGAAAACTCTAGAGAGAATAAGGTGGAAGTATTATTGGCCTCACATGTCTCGAGATGTGGCCAGATACGTGAACCAGTGCCAAATTTGCCAGCAGTGCAAAGTCGAACAGCGCGCTCCAGCTCGATTCATGGGACGTCGTATAACACAGCGTTCATGGCAAATCGTGGCCAGCGACATTATGGGACCACTCCCTAAAACCAAGCACGGCCACGAATACATTCTCATCTTCCAGGACCTGTTCACACGCTGGATCGAAGTAATTCCAATAAAAAGGGCAGATGGCAAATCGGTGATAAAAGGGCTCAACGAACGAGTATGTCTGCGGTTCGGAGTTCCCGAGGTGTTTCTCTCCGATAATGGGACTGAATTTAAAAATGCACCCTTAGAGGCATTCTTAAAGGAGAGAAACGTGCATCACACGTTTACACCACCATACCACCCTCAAGCCAATCCCGTCGAGCGTGTGAACCGAACGGTGAAGACCATGATCATGTCTTACGTTGAGGAGAATCACCGGTCCTGGGATGAGCATCTGAACGAGCTGGCGTTCGCGTATAATACGGCAGAACACAGCTCTACCAAGATAAGTTCTGCCATGCTCATTTACGGCCGACAGCCTGACCCACCGAAGACACTAAGGCGGGAGGAAGACAGGTTAGCCGAAGAGCAAGGGCAGCAAGAGGCGATAAATAATTGGGTGGCGCGCATGGACAAGCTCCGCGAATTGCACGTTCGGGCGGCGGCCGACACGCAAGCGGAGCAGGCGAGACAAGCCAAATATTATGACGCTCATCGACGACCTCCAGAATTCTGTCTAGGCGATCGTGTATGGAGAGAGAATAAGGTACTATCCTCAGCAGCTGAGGGGATTTCTGCCAAATTAGCTCTGAAGTACGCGGGGCCATACACGATTGTGAATATTCTAGGCGACAACACCTACGAGATCCAAGGTGAGGATGGTCGAACGATACGTCCCGTCCATGCGCAGCAACTCAAGAAATACGTCTCCGCAGAAGAGCCCCAAGACTACCTGGACAAAAGTAGTCCAGAAATAGCCCCATCGCTACCACCGAGGGACTCTGCAGCCAAGCGTAGTACGCGAGCGAGCAACAAAGTTAGTCAGGAGAGTGTGCAGCCTCGGGCGAGGGCTAAGAAGCGAGGTCTACCTCGTAAGACCGCGCTATTAGTTAGGCCAGGAAAGCTTGCGAGCGATGGCCGGCCTATGCGTGTGGCCGGTCCAACAGAACCCAAGCGAGGCCCAGGGAGGCCAAAGGGTTCGAAGAAGAAGCCCGTACCTGCTGATGCCGGACTAATTAGTCCTCGTAGAACCCGAGCGTCTAAAAAGCAACAGTAGTGCCGTCCAACTTGTGTCGTACGTACTAACCTGTGTTTGTCCTAATTTTCCAGTCCTCAATCTCACCCCTCCCCGGGATCGAATTACCTGTTTCAGGACATGCAAGGCCTGACTCCCGAGATAGCGGAGACGGCGAAGAAGGTGATCGCTGGATTAATCCAGTGCAACCCTGACCCCACCGTCATCGATTTTTTGGAGCAGGTCGTGGAGGGCATCGACGCTTTGACACTGGCATCCCAGCCAGTGGAAGAGCACTCCACCGTCATGATCGAGGAGATAGAGGCGCCGAAGCCAAGAAAGGGACCTTCGGAGCCGGCCTGCGCAGAGGCCGGTCCCAGTCCGCTTCGGCGACCTCGTCCCCCGAAGGAGCAGCAGGAAAGCTGGGAAGAACGGCTTCCGCAAGAGGCGTCGGTCCGAGCCTCAGAGAGGGCGCCGGAAGGAAACGCCAGCGCGACTCGGGCCGACGAGGAAAGTGAGGAGAGTTCTCCGACCCAGGCCCCGAAGTGGGCACCGAGTGACGAAGTCGGTGCGGCCTGGTTCCCAGTGGAGAAGGCCCTCGAGGAAGCGCGGCGCATCAGCAAGTCCTCGCGCGCTGCGGAGGACGCTGCCCTGGCCGCACTGGAGGTGTTTCTCCAATGCCACCGTAAGGGCGGCGAGCGGCAAGCCGGCAAATGGGTCGGAATGGCCCAAGGCCGGCGCGAAGAGCTCGCGACCGCCGCAGAGGCCAGGGCCGCCAGGCTGCGCCGCGCCGCCTTCCAAAAGGCGGAGGAGGCTCGCCTGGCTCGTGCGCGGGAGCGCATGGAAGAGGCCAGGCGATCCAGGGAAAAGGCAGAGGAGACGGCGCGCCGGGCCAAGGAAGAGGCCCAGCGCCGTCTCCAAAAAGAAGAGGAGCGTCTCAGGAGGGCGCCGTATAGGTCGCGCGTTCGAATATTAACGGTCGCGCGCGAACTAACTAATTATTGTTCTAATCAGCACGTGCATGGTGCTTGTAGAGATTAATAATTTTAAATATACTGTGATATCTAGTGACTCGTCGCGTTGTTCATTGCAACCTGTCCTTCTCCCGGATACCTCCGCGTCCGCGGGAAAACGACTCCGCCGATCGTTTTCATATCTGGGTATAGCGGCCGCGCGTTTTACTCTTCGAGCGCGCGCTTTTCACTCAGCGATCCAATTAGTTGGAAAGCGAAGTTCGTGTGAGATCTTCGCGTTGTTTTCGGGATTCCAGGAGCAGATCCTCGGGCAAGTCATTTTAGTCTGACACCCGCGGCACCATGTTCTAGGGCATCGCTGGCCTGTCGCTTGTTGGAATTTTCCCCCACTAGCTATCCAGTTACAAAGTAGATTAAATATAATTTTTTTTATCAGTTATGTATAAAAGTAAGATTTTTTTTCATAAAGAGTTTTAATAGAATTTCGTATAAATTTTTCCAGTTTATTTTTATTAGAAACAGGAGTTGCAATTCCTATAATTTAATTAAAAACAAAGAAACTGGTTAACTCTATTTTCTTTCTAAACATAAATATCTGTTCAAAACCGAACTATTCTTTCACTGCGAAAATTGATGTCAATTTTTAACTTTTTCGCCTATTCAAAATAGGGGTTGCAACCCCCAAAGATTAAAACAATCAGAATTCGTTACACTTTTTATAAGGATTATTACCCACTTGGTTTTATTAAAAAATATTGATTACAAAAAAAGATATTTAAAAAAAACTGTTTTTGGGGGTAAACTTTGAAGGCGGTTTTCACCCCTTAAGTGTGTTTTTAGAATATTTTTACTATAACGACATCTATAAAGCAGTAAAAGTTTAAAAATTCGATTTTAAACTATCGTGTTATCAAAAATACTAATTTTCATTAATAGGGGTGGTTTTACCCTCTAAAAATATTTTTATTAAAAATGCAAAAAAACGTTAACTTTATTTTTTTATTTTCTTTATAAACATAAATATTTGGTCATGATTAAAGTATTTTTCAAATTTTTACTGCAGAAATTGACGTCAATTTTTCAATTTTTCACCTATTAAAAATAGAGGTTGCAACCACCAAAAGTCAAATCTATCAGAATTTGTTACACTTTTTATAAGGATTATTACCCACTTGGTTTTATTAAAAAATATTGATTACAAAAAAAGATATTTAAAAAAAACTGTTTTTGGGGGTGAACTTTGAGGGCGGTTTTCACCCCTTTAGTGTGTTTTTAGAATATTTTTACTATAACGACGTCTACAAAGCAGTAAAAGTTTAAAAATTCGATTTTAAACTATCGTATTATCGAAAATACTAATTTTCATTAATAGGGGTGGTTTTACCCTCTAAAAATATTTTTATTGAAAATGCAAAAAAACGTTAACTTTGTTTTTTAATTTCTTTATAAACATAAATATTTGGTCATGATTAAAGTATTTTTCAAATTTTTACTGCAGAAATTGACGTCAAATTTTCAATTTTTCGCCTATTAAAAATAGGGGTTGCAACCACCAAAAGTCAAATCTATCAGAATTTGTTACACTTTTTATAAGGATTATTACTCACTTGGTTTTATTAAAAAATATTGATTACAAAAAAAGATATTTAGAAAAAACTGTTTTTGGGGGTGAACTTTGAGGGTGGTTTTCACCCATTAGATATGTTTTTCCGCCGATAAAAAAGAAACACGCGTCTCTTATTTTTCAATGCACTACAACATATCCAAAAATCATCAAAATCGGTGAGTTCGGGTTGGGGTACTTTCCTTGTCAGAGTTGTTCTTAATGGGCTTTCTGTTCCGAGATCCAAGCTATTTTATCTCTAAAATTAACTATTTTTTCTGAAAATAGGCTATCAAAAATAGAGTAAAAAGATAGCTTAAAATACCACCCGTTAAATGCTTGAAAAAAATAAGAAATTTTCAGTCATTTTCTTACTCTATTTTTACAGGCTGTAACTTTTTGAGAAATCAACATTTTTTAACGAGACACAGCCTAAATTAAAGCTTTTTCTACATCCTTTTATAAACTTTTTAGTCCATTTATATAGCCGAAATATTCGTTAAGTTATAACTAAAGAAATGGGCCCCATTTTCATAAAAAATATTTTGTTTTAGACATAAAATACCTTGGATCAAATCAAATTAAGTTAAATCAAATAGCATGTGGCCTATTCACAAAACCTCTGAGATTCATGTCTCATTATTTGTCATAAAGAAGTGCCTCCTACAGTTCCAGGATCAGCATTCCTGATGCTCCCCTTGTTAGTCACAAAAATTTTTAATTTCAGAACATCGTGCCATAGGTACATGTTTTTCCAGTAATTTGCGATTTGTCTCATTAAAATCCATCGAGTGACTGCCAAGAAAACTTGCACACCAGTTGATTTTTCTAAAATGACATAATTCTGCATAAAATGGGTTTATTGATCTATCTCTTGGGATATTGAGTTAGGAATAAGTTATATTAGTAATACATATACTTTGTTTTATAGTAATTATATTTTAATTAATTTTTGCAGGTATTATAATTTTGGCCTCAGAAGCCATTAGGTTTAGGACCACCTTAATGCATTGTATAGGATGAAATATCGATGACGTCAAAATTTGCTTTTGAAACTGTAGATCGGCTTCTTCAAGATATATGTGGAGATGAAGCAAAGGTGGTAAGACAATGCTTAATTCGGGAGACTTTAGATAAACATTAACAGTTGTTCGTCATGGCAATCGAATTCAATTTATAGAAAAATCAGTAAAATGCAGTTACTTCCGGCCAAATTATATACGTATAAATAACAATTTGCGAGTGACTGAAAATGATGATGATTTTAAACAATGGTTATTAAATGTGGGTGATGGCAAACATTATAATTCTTATGAAGAAGAAAATGAGTTATTCAGTATCCCTGATAAAATGTTAACAAAAGAAAATATGATTACAAAAATATTTGGAAATAAAGTTGATATAAATAACAATGAACTTAATAAAAAGTTATTCTAGCTCATGAAAACAGCGATGTCATTAATATCAATAATGATATTTTATACCACTCTAACCTCAAAATCATAACTTAAATTGTTAAGTCACAAATTTTTTCCTATTAAATTAAAGAAAACTTTATTTAAAATAAATATGTGTCTAAAATATATAGTCGAAAGAACGTCAAAAGTTTCGAAATGTTAAAAGCAAGCAATAATTCAATGAGTAGTGACCTCCGAGTATGCTGAAATATTTCGAGTGCTGATTACGCAGCAACGCATTGGCCGTCGTAACGTGGCGAACCGCGACGTCTGAAGCCGTCGCTGTGCAACGAGGGCAGCACGTCCCGGACCGATTGTGTGATTACAGTGTTACCGGCGCTGGTAACTAGTATGAGTACGAGAGAGAGAGAGAGAGAGAGACAGAGAGAGAGAGAGAGAGAGAGAGAGAGAGAGAGAGAGAGAGAGAGAGAGAGAGAGAGAGAGAACGATCGAAGAGTGCATGCGGGGAGGGGAAAGAGTAACATTAATATAACGTATGGCATTAAAATTATAAAGTTTATATATATACACACACTTATCGGGGTTTATGTAGCGCAAGACTGTATATTAGTACCTACAGCCCAGAGTTCCCTATGGCAAGTGACTAAAGAAATAATGGACCCTGGGGTTATAGACTGTAAGTCGGGCCGCATAAACCCCTATATTTAGAAATATTATGAAGCCCGGGCTGGATAATCAAAATCGGGCTCGATAAATCCCTATATATAAAAAAACGGGCTTTATAAACTCCTTTCGAGAAATGCATAATAGTGTTGTTTTTGAACATCAGCCCCCCTCAAAATACCGTAAAAATCAGCGTATTTCTATGAGTTTTTATATTAAAGTAGCCTCTGAGCCCCCCCCCCCATCAGACGCCCTCGTTCCCCCCTTACCCCCCCTCATATTCATTTTTTTCTTGAATCGTATTTATCATCTCGGCATACATGCGATAAAGATCTTTTTTTCTCACACCACGCGTAAAGTATTGCGTTTTCACATTGACGTCAGGGGGTCTCGCTTCGCTCGGGCCGTAAATAATCATAAACGGCACTAATCATCGGAAAAAAATAGACATACGAGCATAGACTTCGCAGTTTCTAGGAATGAGGTTATGTGACGTTTTCGACCCTAAAATTAAAGATTAAGCACAAATAACTTTCTGTAAGGTATATGGGAAAATTGTATATTGTCTCCAAATAATGAGGACCATTGATATTTTTTTTAACACAAATAAGTCTATTTTTCCACGCCACCCAAGAGGTAGATAGATAGGCGCGCTTTTTTTATAGAGGTTTCCCTTTTTTTTACTATCTTTGAATTAATTTTCCATTAAATATTTCATTGTTTTTTCATAATAAAAAGTTAGTAAAAAATTGCCTATTCCTCTGTTAAAAAATGTAAAATTTTCAAGTATTACTTTTGTTCTATTAAATAAACATATGTTATATTTTTAAACATTTTTATAGTTATTTAATTAACATAAATTTTAAGCTTGAAAGTCATTCAAAGCTTTTGAACTTCATATTCATTTCAAAAGTCGCTCAAAATATGACGCTAAAAATATTAATTATGACGGCCGCTGAAAGCAGACCAAAACTTAAATCGAAACCGTTGTTGAAGTCTGAAAGTAGATCGATTTTGAAGGTTAAGCAAAAGATCAGTTTGTTAATTTTATAAAGGTTGTTGAAAGTTAATCAATTTTGGAGGTCTGATAGCAGACCGATTTTGGAGGTCGCTGATAGCAGACCAATTTTTGAAAATTAATCAATTTTGGAGGTCTGGTAGCAGACCGATTTTGAATGTCGCTGATAGTAGAATAAAATGTTCAGCAGTATTTTGGAAAGAAAAAAATATAAGTCTAATTGTTGCAATAATGGTACAATAATACTTTCAGCTTTAAGTGATTATGATAAAACATTGAAAGAAATGTTATTACATGATCAAACATTCAGATATTTAATACGATATTATAATAATTTATTTTGTTTTGCAACCTTTAATGCTAACGTCAAACATGAAAAGAAAAAAGGAATTTATAATTTAAAAATTCAAGGACAAATTGGTCACATTACGCCAAACACTTTATTTATTACCTATCGGTAAAGATGAACCTTGTTGTGGACAATTATATATTTATGATAATGTAACAGCACTTGAACGAAGGTCAAAAAAATCAAGACTTAAGTGATGAACATATACGAATATTAATTGAAATATTAAACCGTAATCCATACGCAAAAAATTATAAACATTTATATCAAATATCAAATTTAAAAAATTACCCAAATTATAAATTGTATTTCGTCCGTAAAAATAATAATCAAAAGCATAGATATAATGCTCCTGTAACATCTGAATGTGGAGCAATAATAGTATCGAAAAATGAAATTCCAGAAAATTACGATGTATGCGTATATCCCAAAAACATTCCTGATAATGAACAAAAAAATACATATATTAATAAATTATCGCATCATATTGATCCTATGGTGTTCCCGATATTATTTCCTTTAGGAGATTTAGGTTGGAATGTTGGTTACACTAAAAGAACAAGCGCTCCAGAAAAGGAACATCTTACTATCCTACAATATTATTCATATAGATTAGCTTATCGACCAAATGGTAAATTTAGTCCATTATTATATTGTGGAAGATTAACACAACAATTTTTTTTACATGCATACGTTATGATGGAAAGTAATAGAATGAATTTTTTTCGAAATAATAAAAAAAAATTAAGAGTCGAATGTTATCAAGGTTTATTAGATTATGTAATGAATAATGCTTCTAATATTTCTAATAACTTTGAAAATAAAGAAAGATTAGGAAATATTTTTATACTACTAGCCACTTACATTGGTAGTCCGAGATATATGCAACAGCACTATCAAGATGCAATGGCTATTATGAGAAATACTGGGAGACTTGACTTATTTATAACAGTAACATGTAATCTTAGGTGGCAAGAACTAAAAGAAGTTTTGCAAAAATTTCCTGTAAGGACTACACCAAATGATATTCCAAATATAGCAGTTAGATTATTTCATACAAAATTAATGTCATTATTAGATGACATAAAAGAAAATAAAATATTTGGAGATATTATATCATATATTTATACAATAAATATATTAATATTTATACGATAAATATATATCTGCAGAAATATCAGACAAAAATCAAGATGAAAACTTACAAAAATTAGTAATTAAACACATGCTCCATGGACCGTATACACATAGTTCTCCTTGTTATATAAAAGATAAAAGTATATGTAAACAAAATTTTCCTAAATCATTTACAAATTATACAAAATTTAAAAAGAATGGTTATCCAGAATATAAGCGAAGAAATAATACCTCAGAAAATTTTACGTATAAAGCAAAAAATAACAGTCAATTAATCTCAGTAGATAATTCTATGGTAGTACCTTATAATAGTTTTTTATTAAAAAAATATAAGTGTCACATTAATGTAGAATATTGCGCCAATATTCAAAGTATAAAATATATATTTGATTACATACATAAAGGTGGAGATAGAGCATTATGTAAATTAAAAAAAGTTAATGATACCAATGATGGTAATATATATGACGAAATTACTTAATTTGTTGATGGAAGTTTTTTAAGTCCAATGGAAGCAGCTTGGCGATTGGGAAAATTTCCTTTATGTGGCAGAAAACGTACAGTAATAAGTCTATCAGTTCATACAAAAAATCAACAAAGAATTATTTTTGAAGAAAATAACGAGACTGAAGCTTTAGAAAATTATAAAACAACATTAACAGCATGGTTTGATTTAAATAAAAAAGATAATTATGCAAGGAATATAAAATATGTTAATATACCTAAATATTACAACTTTAAAAATAAATGTTGGATCAAACGAAAACGAAATCAAGAAAATTATATAATAGGTCGTTTAAATATTGTTTCTCCAAAGGATTTTGAACGATTTCATTTAAAATTAATTTTAAAAAAACACGTTTTTGTTAATAACAAAAGAACAATGATAGCTATAATTTTTTTTTTCTTAAAAAATATGAATTATGAAATATAAAAAAAACACGTTTTTGTTAATAACAAAACAACCATGATAGCTATTTGTTTTATTATAAAATATAGATATTTTACTTCTATTTGAAATGATAACTTTATTTATCAGCTCAAAATTTATATAAATTTGATATAAATAAATAATAAATAAATAAATTTAAAAATTAACAATTTTTAATATTCATAAATGAATTTAATTATAATTATGCAATAAATTTTTAAAAAAATTATAAATTTTGTTACTAAAAATTAATTAAAGGAATCAACAAATTACGGTTGAGGAAGCTACGGGCCAATGAATTGGCAGCGGTTTTTTACTACTAGTTACTTTTCCGCTTTTTTCACTATAATACTTTTTATTTATTTATTTATTTTCAACCAAAATTTACATGAAGTAAAATCCCGCAGAGGTAAATGTAGTTACCTGTTCGCTGGGCGGTCGAGATTTACAAAAATTGAACTTAAAACTAGAAACTAAGACTAAAGATAAAATATTAATATAACAGTTTTTATAATATATCTAAAATTGTTGACTAGTCGCAAATATAGTGCAATCAATGCGTTTTTAACAAAAAATATATATTTGGACTCAACCATAATTTTTTTTTTTTTGTGACACAAACAAGTATTCTTAATTTGTAATCAATTTGTTATTCAATTATCACTAAATATTTTTGGTAATCCACTCTTTTAACTTATTTTTCTTCAAAGAAGTATCATTTAGAATTTTTAGTTCATTTGGTAACCTATTAAAGACCGTGATCGCTTTAAGATAGCTATTTTTATTACTCACTGTTCTGTATTTTAGGGGTAATTGAATGCTCTTATTTCTTGTTATGCTTGTTGAATTTAAGTATTTACTTTTGAGCGTATTGTAATGATATATTAAGGTTTCATATGCAAATAGCTGCCCAAGATTTAGAGGGTTTTTGTGTGTTACAAAATTATTTTTGTTTATTATTTTCAGTAGTCTGTTTTGTAGACTTTGTAGTAAATTAATGTTATTTGTAAATGCGCCACCCCAAGCTATAATCCCATAGCTAATAACGCGATGGATGAAAGCATAATATATCATTTGTAATGTTTCTATTGTCATAAATTTTCTTATTTTGTGGAATATGAAAGTTAAATATTTTGTTTCATTTATTATGTATTCAACATGCTTATTCCATCTCATGTGTTGATCTATTATAATACTCAGGTATTTGCAATTTTCAACTCTGTTTAATGTAATTTTTCCCATCGAGTATTAAATAAAGAATAAAATCTGAACATCATATTGATATTTGTTTTAAGGAATAAATGATGTTAACATAATTAATTCTTCTAAGCTAAAACCATTGCCTGTTATATTGAATTTTACCGCGCAATTCAATAACTTATCGTATTGTGTTGTAGAAGGCTTTGCCATACTCCTAGCGATCACTTTAACAAGTAATTAAAGCATTTTATTTTATTTTCTTTTTAAGCTACCATCAATATTAAATTGAGTAATATTTATTTAATACTTCTCATTTTAATCAGTTTCACTCCAACAAAAATAATTATCAATTAAAAATGCATGTCTAATTTCGAATCATCGCGTTTTATCTATAGAAGTTTTACTTCTTCCGGTAATACCTTTTTGTTAGAAGGGCTTACACTAGTCATATCTTTAAATTCATTAACTCAACTTCGCTCTTAAAAGGTTCATTATTATGATCAATAAAAATTTTTCGTGTTCTTGAAAAATTTTAATGTTTTTACAAAACAACATTTTGAATGATAAGATAAAATATTCGAAAAAGTGTTCAAAGGGATAAAATTCTAAGACTGGTGCAATTATTTATAGAATACATATATAACTATACACTACTAAGTACGCATTGAACGACCTTTCGTTCTATGTATATATGATTATTTTCAGAATTATTTTATCGTCTTTATTCTGGATAGCAATTTTTCTTTTAAACTTGTTGTATCGAGAAATTGTTTAGGAATTTCTTTTTTCATAAAGGTATGAAGTGCATATGTTTAACTACTAGGTTTGCAACACTTTATTAGCATTGTTTGTAATTTCTGCCGAAATATATACCTATTGATCGGATTATGTTTCGTGAGGCGTTAATGAAGGATCGGGGAGTGGGCTGGTTCGCCAATAAACAACTTCCGTGTGGAGGTTAAATGTTGTTTTATTCAAGCGTATCCGTCGTGCCTCTGGGCGTACAGTGTGTTGATGCTCTCTCTCTCTGACCGTCGCGCTAGAACAGATGCTGCCGGCCGGCGTTGCGAAGTGCTGCCGGCGTGCCTAGTAGAGAGAGGGGTGGTAAGAGGGCCGCGCGGGGAGGGAAGTAGTGGGGCGCTTCCTAGCGGGCTCGCCTATTGAACATCGTGCTCGTGCATGTTCGCCTTCGGTCGAGCTCGAGCGTGCTCGCCTTCGGTCGAGCTCGAGCGTGCTCGTCTTGGGTCGAGCTCGAGCAAGCTCGCCTTTGGCGATGAATCCTCAACATTCCGCCCACCTTCGCCAAACTGGCAAACGGTTCTCAATCCTGCGGTTGGAGGCGTATGACTTTGGCGATGGGGCGACGTAGCGTTGTGGTGGCCGTGCGCAGATCGACCACGCGGGTGATTCCATCACTTCCTGGATGGATGGCGATGACACGGGCGAGAGGCCACTTAGCTGGAGGTGTGAGCTTACTGCGAATGAGCACCAAGTCCCCTATGGCCACTGAAGGATGAGATTGTCTCCACTTCTGACGGGATTGCAAAGACGACAGGTAGTCCGTCGACCATCTCTGCCAGAAGTGCTGGGCCAGCTGGCTGATTAAGAGCCAGCGCCTTCCTGCTGGGACGTTGTCGTTCGTGACATCTCCTTCAGGAACTATAAGTGAGGATTGTTGTATGAGAAAATGTGATGGTGACAGAAAATCAAGGTCAGAGGGATCGTCAGTAAGAGCCGTTAATGGTCTGGAGTTAAGGCACGCTTCAATGCGGCACATAAGTGTAGCAAGTTCCGAGAATGTGAGAACTTGATCTCCTATGACTCGACGCATGTGATGTTTAGCGGATTTAACTGCGGCCTCCCAAATGCCACCAAAATGACGCGCACTGGGGGGATTGAAGCTCCATGAAGTTCCTTCTTGAGCGAGTGACCTACCGATTTTCGATGCAAATGAAGAAGATGCTACGAGCATCTGTTTTAATTGAGCGTCTGCTCCTACGAAGTTTGTACCTTGGTCGAGTACAGTTTTTTGCAATGACCTCTACGAGCGGTAAATCGATGGAAAGCAGCGATGAACGCTTCACTAGAGTAATCCTCGACTACCTCGATGTGTACGGCTCTGGTGGCCATACAAATGAAGATTGCTATGTAACCTTTCATGGTGCCTTTTCCCCTAGTCTGAGTAAGACGAATCTGAATGGGGCTGGCGTAATCGACGCCTGAGCATTCGAATGGCGGAGAGGGGTACACTCGAGCCTTTGGCAACTCACCCATTAATTGAGTTGGCATTCGAGCGGCATGGCGTGAGCATGCAAGGCAAGTTCTGATGACTTTCTTGATTTCAGATCGTCCTTTGATTATCCAATACTGACGTCTGAGTATGGCAAGTGTCAATTGAACACCGCCATGAAGAGTGCGCTGATGAGCATCCTGAATTATCAACGTAGTGAAATGACACTTAACGGGTAAAATAAGAGGATGCTTAGCGTCTTCTTCGAGCAGCGAATGAGAGAGGCGGCCGCCCACCCTGAGCAAATGATTCTGTATTATGGGGTTTAGAGATAAAAGTGTGCTTTTAGACGAAAGTTTTCGTGCTCTAGATAGTTGTTGAAATTCAGACTTAAAATAAGCTGTCTGAATTAAGTGGATCAAACAAAGTTTGGTGTTTCCAATCTCACTAGCACTAACCTCCTCAGAAGTTGGAGTGTGATGGCATAGTAGGGATTGAAAGGCAGAAAGAGGCCTAACGCCGGAATTTGAAGACGTCGTACGTTCTATTTTCGAGCAGGTTCTACTAATGAATCGAAAACAATACGAAGCCATTCGTAACAATTTATCTAATGAAGAGTACTTATTAATCAGACGCCAAACTTCTGGAGTATTCTCAACAGAATTTGGAGTGCTATTACTAGCGACTAGAGTGTAACTAGGTTGAAGATTAAGACTATTAACGGTAAAGCTGAGCTCGTCATGAGACCTTGTCCATGGTTCAACGCTATCAGAAAGCCAAACGGGACCTTTCCACCAGAGATTATGCGAGACTAATTTGGAGGGCTCAATACCTCGAGATATGACGTCGGCGGGGTTATCAGCTGATCGCACATGATGCCAATATGCGTCAGGTAGCAGAGTGTGAATCTCTGAACACCTATTAGCCACGAAAACACCCCATCTTGAAGGGTGGTCTTTCAGCCAAAAAAGCACATCCGCTGAATCAGACCAAAGGTGCACACTTTCAACCTTTATTGGGAATGATTCGATAAATGAGTGAGTCAGTCGAACGAGTAGCTACGCAGCGCAAAGCTCTAAGCGAGGTATGCTTAGCGTCTTCAGAGGGGCAACTCGCGTTTTGGCCACTTGAAGTGTGACTAGAACCCTTTGGCCTTGAATTCAGCGCAGATAGATTACTGCACCATATGCAAACTTGGAAGCATCTGCAAATCCGTGAACTTCAGTTAGTTCACATTGGTGAGTGTATCCATTCCAGCGAGTGATTTTGTTCTCACAAATAGAGGGAAGATCATTCAACCAATTTTGCCAACGAATAGAGATTTCATGAGGGAGCTCCTCATCCCAACCAACCTTAAGAATCCACAGAGACTGCATAATAATTTTTGCAGTGATCACAACGGGAGCTAACCATCCCATAGTATCGAAGATGCGAGCAATTCTTGAGAGAACTGAACGTTTGGTAAAGGGTAGTTCGAACGGGGTATCCTCAATGTGAAAACTGAAATCGTCCGTGTTAGGTTGCCAATCTATACCCAAAATTGGCACGGATGTTTCTGAGACAAATAATGTAATGGAATCCGCAGCTAACATATTCGAGGGTAGATAAGAGAGGACTTCAGTAATATTTGATGTCCATTTTCGAAGATTGAGATGACCTCGTTTAAAGAGTTGAATTAACTCATCTTGTTTTTTCAATGCTTCATCAAGTGAGTGTGCACCAGTAAGCACATTATCCGAGTACATCTCTGATCGAACAGTTTCAGCAGCGATTGGATAAGTTTTGCTATAGTCTTCGGCTAATTTCAAGAGAGTTCGTATGGCTAGAAATGGCAAGCATGCTAATCCATACGTCACCGTAGTCAGGCGATAAGTTTGAACAGGTTCATCCTTATTGAAACGCCATAAGATCGATTGATAGGGTTGATCAACTGGTTCGACACCAATTTGTCTGAACATTTTCTCCACGTCAGCTGAAAGGGCGATCTTGTACCTACGCCAAGCACAGATCAAAGCGACGGGATTCTGAAGAAGATTAGGCTCGGTCGTTGACCGAGACTCCTGGTTTAGTTTTACTTGAGCCATTAAATACAGTACGTAACTTGGTAGTAGTACTTGTTTCTTTCCACATACCATGATGAGGTAAGAAGGCTTGACTTTTGTTAGACAACGAATCGAAATTTGCGAGTGACAGATGACCTAGGTCAATGTACTCTCTCATGAATTCTGTATAGGCTAATTTCAATTTTTCGTCCTTAGCGAAGTTTGCTTCGAGACGATTTAGTGCGCGTAATGCGGCAGAATGAGAGCTCTCGAGATGAGCAGACGTCAACTGGTCTCGACTTTTCCAGGATAGACTTACTATATATTGCCCTGTTTCATCTTGATTTCCGACGAAGAATCTGCCTTCATTGATTTAACTAAAAAGATTTCTGAGATGTGAGAGCTAACAATGTGACGTTGATTTTCGTAATATTCGATTAAAGCTGTCCATGCTCGGTCATAATTATCACCAGAAATTGGAAGAGATTTAATTTTCTCAAGTGCTGCACCTGTAAGGCGAGTGCGAAGATAATGCAATTTTAGAACAGGCGTTAAGTCTTCACGACAATGTATGACTGAACGAAAGACGTCTCTAAAATTTTCCCAATCCGAGAATTTCCCCGAAAACTTTGGTAAATCTACCTTCGGTAAAGATTGAAACGAAACGTTAGTTGCATGAGCAGGAATAGTGGCAACTGGGGCAATATTCGAATTGGAGGAGCCTTCATTGGCATCTCTTTTCCTGATAGCCTTTAAGAAATCAAGAAATTCTCCTCGACGGACATAAAAACTATCCTCAACCAGTTCACAGAGGTTAGTTGTAAAATAGGTGTGACTTTTATCAAGAGCCTCGAACTTCAGAACTGACTCGTGATGTAACTGAAAAGTCGCATAATTTGCTTTAAGTTCGGCAAGACATGATTCCGCATAACCTTCCGTCATGTTATCTTTACCCTTGGATTTGAAATTTTGAAATGAATTATTAATTCTAGCTTGGAGTAACAACTGTCGAGTATGTAGTCCCTCCATTTTGAGATCAAAGTAATTTGACTAGCAACGGGTTTTGATTGTTTAACCTAGGTATTGTGTTAACTATGTTTACCCACTCGAAAGTAGAGTAACCATAAGTGAAAATTGTTACAATTAAGCCTTAGCCTAGGTTATAATACTTATGATAGTATGAACGTAGATATTCTCTTGAAGATGCGACGTTGAGGGCGTCTGCTAACGTTCCCACCGTGAATCAGTTGATGACCCACAGCGTTGACTGCACGAAGTGAAGTTACTCCCGACGATGTATTCAGCTATCCCTGCAGCGCAGCCAGCAACTGAGTCAGCAGTGCATCAGTCGCGATTCTCAGTTGAAAGCAACGAAACCTCTTATTATGTGCAGTCGTCGTCCAATGAAACTGCAAGATCACATAACATAAGTATTTGCTAAGTCAGATATTGCATTCAACTTTCTCAAGACAAGTTAAATATTATAATTAATTTTATAATAAACTCAACCCAAATTAAATAGTTCTAATCTCAAATTAAATGTACTCAATTTTAATTAAAGTAGTCTTTACATTAAATAGAGATCATTAAATTCTCTTTGAATTGCATGAAGAGACTAAAATGACTAGACGAAAAGTCACACAAATAAATAAATATAATTGGAACGATACGTGTGTCCAAGTATTAAGACGTAGCATCCAAGCGCAATCCTAGCGCGATTTAGGTGGACTCAACCGGCTGGAGCGAGCGAAGCAGATGGACTCATCCGTGTACAGCTCTGTTCCACTGATGCGCCCCCTGGCTAATGAAAATGGACTCGTCCACTCTAATTATGCTTGGCGACGACGTTCGCGGCGTCATGGACGTCACTCGTCCTTATGGTCGTTCACTTGCAGACGTCTCTTCCTCCTTCGAGGAAAGCTCCCGGTATGCCCGATGAACGCCTCGCTCCTTGATGTTGTAGCGAGCGATGTCCGCGCGGGTACTCCTTGGCTTGACTGATGTGGACCCCGTAGCGTGTACGCTCCACGCGGGTGGTCTGTGAATTGAGAGGCGTGAACCCCTTTTCGAATCGTTGTAATAGCCGGCAACGATTAAATGATCATCGTACGCTCGCGATGATTCTAGAGCTGGCCTAACCGTGGCTCTGATGAGAAAGTTGCGTCTTGTTGCTTTGAGTACGACAAGATGGCTGCCGATTACCGTACGAACGCGGTGATTCTAGAGCTGGCTTTACAGCGCACGCTCTTGGCGACATCTTGGAGCTGATAACAACGCACACTCCAAGGCGTTTTCAGAAATGGAGAAAATAGCAATTGAATGTGCTATTTCCCCTAGGAAGCCTTAGAGATTGGCTTCCGAGTGCACGCGACGGCGAAACAAACGAGAGAGAGACAGCAACGTACGCGCGCAGTCGGCATGCGTGAGCATGCGACTGTATCGGTACTCACGACCACGAACACTTTGATGCGTACCTGCAGAAGAGAAGACTAGTCCTACGCCACTCGAGAGTAGACATAGGGCATAGTAGAAAGGGTTCTCCTCGCTGTGGCCATGGCGTGCTGATGCTCTTCCACGATCCGGCTTGAAGGACCAAATGTTTCGTGAGGTGTTAATGAAGGATCGGGGAGTGGGCTGGTTCGCCAATAAACAACTTCCGTGTGGAGATTAAATGTGGTTTTATTCAAGCGTGTCCGTCGTGCCTCTGGGCGTACAGTGTGTTGATGCTCTCTCTCTGGCCGTCGCGCTAGAACAGATGCTGCCGGCCGGCGTTGCGAAGTGCTGCCGGCGTGCCTAGTAGAGAGAGAGAGAGAGGGACGGTAAGAGGGCCGCGCGGAGAGAGAGATAGTAGGGCGCTCCCTAGGGGGCTCGTCTATTGAACATCGTGCTCGAGCATGCTCGCCTTCGGTCGAGCTCGAGCGTGCTTTCCTTAAGTCGAGCTCGAGCAAGCTCGCCTTTGGCGATGAATCCTCAACAGGTTAGGAGTCCTTATTCTATTATCTGGATGTAATGTAACTACTATCTGTCAAAAAACTACTCGGAATTTTTAAATAAAACACACAATATTTAATTATTTATCAATATTTATTTCGTCGCCTTCAAAGTAGGCCCCATTTGATGCAGCACACATGTGCCAACGATTTTTCCAATCATCAAAACATTTTTTATAAGCGTTTTCTGGGATGGCCTTCAGTTCCCTCAACGAAATTTTGTTTTATGGCTTCGATCGCTTCAAAACGTTTTCCACGGAGAGGTAATTTTAGATTCGAGAACGGAAAAAAGTCACATGGGGCCAAATCTGGTGAATACGGTGGTTGCTTGATTGTATTTATTGAGTTTTTGGCCTTAAATTCGGTGACAACTGCGGCTCTATGCGGTGGTGCATTATCGTCGTGCAAAATCTACGAATTGTTCTTCCACAATTCTGGCCGTTTTTGACGGATTTTTTCACGCAAACGCTTCAAAACGCTCAAATAATTGTTTATAAACCGCTGAAATAATTGTTTATTGACCGTCTGTCCCTCTGGTAGGAATTCATGGTGCACCAAACCATGAATATCAAAGAAAATAGTCAGCATGACTTTCACTTTTGATCGACTTTGACGTGTTTTTTTCGGTTTTCGCTCGTCTTTTGTTTGCCATTGAGATGCCTGTTGACTTGTTTGCATGTCAAACTCGTAGACCCATGTCTCATCTCCAGTTATAATGCGTTCCATGAATGTAGGATCGGAATTAGCACGATCCAGCATGTCCAAAGAGATCTGTCTGCGGTACTCTTTTTGAAGAAAATTCAGCTCTTTTGGAACAAGTCGAGCGGCGACGTGTTTCATGCCCAAAACATCCACCAAAATCGTACGAACTGACTCGTGGGAGATGTTTAGCTCTTGTGCTATCTCTCTTAAGCCTGAATGGCGATTTTCCAATACGATTTGTTTCACTTTTTTAATGTTCTCCTCGGTGGATGCTGTCGATGGCCGTCCGGACCGAGGCAAATCTTCACACACTTCTTGACCTTCCTTGAATGCTTTGTACCAATTGTAAATTTGTGTTTTTGATAAAACTGATTCCTCATAAGTCTTTTCCAACATTTTCAAAAATTCCGCGCACGAAATTTCGTTGGTAACACAAAATTTGAGGCAAACTCTTTGTTCAATATTTGTATTCATTGTGGAAATCGTTACGCACTACTGAGCTTAACTGACTATAACAGCTGGCGTAAACAAACTGCTTGATGGAACGCACTCAAACTTGGCATCATAATTTGGTATAGTGATGCCAACATACAACAAAAAAAAAATTTCAAGTATCTATAACGCAGGAGATTTAAAAAAACTTTTCCGTGTACTTTTTTGACAGAAGGTATAAGATAAGCATGTAACCTTTTCGTTTCATAAATTCGATGATAATATTCTAGGCAATCACGCGTCCCAAATTTAATTTTGTTCAAGGTCAACTACAATACATTTAAATAATAATAATCAATATTGCATAATAATAAGATTTCTTACTTCTGCGCTAGGATTCTCAAGTACTAATAATTTTTTTTTGTATTATACATTTTTTTTTCTTTTTTTCCTATTCACATCGACCAAATCATCGGATTAATTTGGTGGGATAGTTTATTAATTAAGACCTTCTGCGTGATTAGGAATAATTTTTTCCATTTAATTCAAAGTTTATTATAGACGCACTATGCTGAGGGACGTTTATAACAACGGTGTTCTTATTTTACAAATACAATACAAACTATAAATTGGTAGACATTATCTGCGTTCACTCTATTATTTGCCTCCCTAGCATATATCTTCCTATATTATATAGTTGTAAGAAAATGTTTACGACTCAGCGCCCCCTCCTCCCTCCCAAGCCCCCCCTCAGCGCCCCTCAAAATAACGTAAAAATGTGACTGATTATACGTTTTTTTGAAAGAATTTGTTAGAGCCCCCCCCCCCCCCCCCTCAATTGTTTAAGTTATAAATCATGATATAATTAATTCGAATAATTGTCGAGTATAGCAAGTTCTATGTAATAATATTGATATTTATTTATTTGTATATTTATTTTTTTTAATTGATTTAACTATAAAGATTGGTTGAAGAGACGAACAGTTTTCCACGTCACCCTGGAGGTACTGTTCATTGACGCGTTGGATTGTTATTTGAAGTGGTATCCTTCGCCAATAGCCATATATAACCACTCTTATAATAATATCTTATTATTCTAAAGAAATGGACACTATCAAAGGATAAAAAGTTTTTCTTATCGGGGACATTTTAGAATAACAAATAATGTATTATATTTACACGTGTAAAATTATAATAATATCGAAGTTGTGGACACTTCTATAACTCCTTTGGATAAACTTTAATAAGGATATAAATCTATAGTCAGTAGCACTGAATATTTATATTATTAAAAATTTTATCATTGTTCTGAAGAAATGGACATTATCAAAGGACAAAAAGTTTTTGTTATCGAGGATATTTTAGAAGAAATGAAAGATATATCGAACATGTAATAAGGAATATTTAAAGAGGAAATTAAATAAGTTATAAATCATGATATAATTAATTAGAAGAATTGTCTAACAGTTTTCCACGTCACCCTAGAGGTACTATTCATTGACGCGTTGGATTGTTACTTTAAGTGGTATCCTTCGCCAATAGCCATATATAACTACTCTTATAATAATATCTCATTGTTCTGAAGAAATGGACACTATCAAAGGATAAAAAGTTTTTCTTATCGGGGACATTTTAGAATAACACAATAATGTATTATATTTACACGTGTAAAATTATAATAATATCAAAGTTGTGGACACTTCTATAACTCCTTTGGATAAACTTTAATAAGGATATAAATCTATAGTCAGTAGTACTGAATATTTATATTATTAAAAATTTTATCATTGTTCTGAAGAAATGGACATTATCAAAGGACAAAAAGTTTTTGTTATCGGGGATATTTAAGAAGAAATGGAAGATATATCGAACATTTAATAAGGAATATTTAAAGAGGAAATTAAATAAGTTATAAATCATGATATAATTAATTCGAAGAATTGTCGAGTATAGCAAGTTCTATGTAATAATATTGATATTTATTTATTTGTATATTTATTTTTTTAAATTGATTTAACTATAAAGATTGGTTGAAGAGACGAACAGTTTTCCACTCACCCTGGAGGTACTGTTCATTGACGCGTTGGATTGTTATTTTAAGTGGTATCCTTCGCCAATAGCCATATATAACCACTCTTATAATAATATCTTTATGATGAAATAACTAAATATATAGATGGAAGATATATAAGTCCAATGGAGGCAGCATAGCGATTACAAAAATTTCCATTATGTGGTAGAAATCACACAGTAGAAAGACTATCTGTTCATACAGAAAATCAACAGAAAATAATTTTTGATGAAAATAATATTGAAGAATCATTAAATAATTTAGAAACAACGTTAACAGCATGGTTTAAATTAAATAAAATAGATGATTTTGCCAAAAAAATTAAATATGCAAACATACCTAATTACTATAAATTTAAAAATAAAAAATGGATAAAAAGATTAAGAAATAAAAAACATGTAACAATCGGACGATTAAATGTTGTATCACCAAAAGATAGTGAACGTTTTTTCTTAAAATTGATACTAAATAGAGTAAAAGGTGCAACATCATTCCAAGATTTACGTACATATGAAAAAATTGTTTACATCACATATAGAGAAGCAGCTATCGCCATGGGTTTAATAGAACACGTAACACAAATTTTGAACATATTTGAAGAAGCCTGTCAAATAATGCTCCCAGTACAATTACGAAAATTTTTTGCAAATTTTCTTATATGTGAAAATATTCAAGGAAATATTATTTGGGAAAAATATAAAAAATATTTCACAGAAGATTTTATTGAACAAAAAGAAGATAAAGCACTGGCACACATAAATCAAATTTTAAGTACTGAAGATGTATCATGTAAAGATGTTGGTTTATCTGAACCAAACAAGATTGATATAGAAGAATCAGATAAAAATGACATAGAAATGATTAACTATTGTAAACAAAAATTTAACAGCTCATATGCTCAGTTGAATGATGACCAAAAATTTATTTTTGAGCAAATAAAAAATAGTGAACATAAAATTTATTTTATAAATGGTCCAGGTGGATCTGGGAAAACATTTTTATATAAAACATTAATTTACTATTTTACTATTATAAAAAAAAAGTTTTTATCAATGGCCTGGACAGGAATAGCTTCTATTTTATTACCTAAAGGAATGACAAGTCATCGTACATTTAAATTACCATTAGATTTAAATAATATTGAAAATGCATTTCTAAAACACGATTCTGATAAAAAAAGATTACGAGAAGCAAATATCATTATTTGGGACGAAGCTTCAATGATACCTAAAAAAGCATTAGAAATAGTAGACAATACTTTAAAAGATGTATGTTCTACGGATTGTAACTTTGGAGGAAAATTGATTATACTAGGTGGAGATTTCAGACAAATTTTACCAGTAGTGAAACATGGATTTAGAAATACAATCGTAGAAGAGTGTATAAAAAATTCTTATCTTTGGCCTTTGTTTAAAATTTTCCATTTAAAAATCAATATCCGTACTCAAGATAATGATTTTGCATCATTTCTATTAGATATCGGAGAAGGAAAAATTGATGAATTTAAAATTCCAGACAAATGGCAAGCAAATGATGTTTGTCATGAAATATATAAAAATATTAATAACAATTATCATTTTTCAAAAAACGTAATATTAAGTTCACATAATGAAGAAGTTAATATATTAAATAATAAAATATTAAATTTAATTGAACATAAAACAATAACTTATTATAGTATAGATTACGCAACACATAAAGGAGTAGATCAAACGGATGAAAATATACATTTAAATTTTCCGATAGAAATGTTAAATAATATACGAGAAGGTTTACCTCCACATGAAATCAAATTGAAAAAAAATGCAATTGTTATGTTAATTCGTAATCTTAGTATAGTTGATGGACTATGTAATGGAACACGGTTAAAAATAACAAATTTATATAAATATAACATTGAAGCTGAAATTATTACTGGAGAAAATAAAGGAAATAAAGTATTTATACCACGCATTACATTAAGTACTTGTGAGTCATCATCGTTACCATTCATTTTATATAGAAAACAATTTCCAATTGTATTAGCATTTGCTATAACTATATAAATCACAACGACAAAGTTTTAACAGTGTAGGAATATTTAAAAAAAAAAATTTATTTTCCCATGGACAATTGTATGTAGCACTTTCACGATGTAAAAATCCAAACAATATATATATACAAAATGAATCTCAAAATAAAACAGAAGTAACAAATATTGTTTGGAAAGAAATATTAGATAACTAATTTTCTCTATAAGATAACAAATATCTATATATTTGGTAGAATATAAATAAAATAATTTTGAAGGAGGTTGCAATAAAACGATCAACGAGGAACCAAGAAAAATTCATTTAAAACTTAGTTTATTGGCCGACGTTTCGGTACTGATATTAATACCTTCATCAGGGCTAAGAAGGAAAAAAAATACATAGTTAAAACATATATACAGAATATTTTAAGCAAAAGAACCCATTAACACTTTTTTTTTTGGCAATTTACTGACCTAATAAATTAACGAAAGTTTACACCATGGTTCGTAGACAAACATAGGTGACGTCGATCAAGTATTGATATAGCACATAGTGCAACGTCTGTGAGCGGATTTTATTTAACTAGAACATTTTGAAAAGAATTCGAGTTTGAAAATTTTATTTTAAGTTAACGAAAATTAAAATTCTATACGAATATAACAATAAACAGCTAGAGCTCTTACTCATCCTGCACTCTGGAGTCCCATTTTTCGACATTGAGAGAAATGTGAAATTTCCGGGGTTTATATACCTACAGGGGGGACGTTAATTTTCGCAAATTCAAATTCTGAGAGTGAGAGGAGAGGGAGCGCGCCAACAGGTAGCGTACTGGAGATCGTACGACTAACAGCGTTTATTGTTATTTTCGTTATTGCAGAAGTGTCTATTGGTTGTTTCAACGGATTTTTTATAAATGTACTTGAGATTCTTAGTGTCGTCCATTCGATTTAGGCTGTTATTTTGCGAGTGTATGTACAACATTTCTGAAAAAGTGCGTTTACGGAAGTTTGTTTCGGTGTCTATTATGTGTGTATGCTCAAAATCTATTTTATGTCCAGTTTTTTTAACGTGCTCTGAGAGTGCGGAGGTCGTTAACGATTTTGAGACCGCATATTTGTGTTCGTATACACGTCTGTTTAACTTCCTTTTTGAGGTGCCTACGTAAGAGGCATCGCAATCTTTGCAGTTTATTTTATAAACGACAGATGCAGTTTCGAGCGGATCTAGTTTATCTTTTCCGAGTCTAGTAAATTTAAGCTTATTTATGTTTTTACTGATTGTTTGTAGGTTTTTGACATCTTTCATAGTGCTGCATAATTTTTTATTTAAGTCTTTTATGTATGGAATGACTAAGGTCTTATTGCGGTAATCTTGTTTATTATAATTTAAGAATTGACTATTATTATAAGAGTGCAGACGTTTTTTAATATATTTTTCAATGAATGTAGGAGGATAGTCGTTTTGAATAAGAAAGGATTTTATTATTTTTAAATTATCTTTATGGAAAGAGATATGTGAAATTTTAATTGCTTTGTCGACTAAGCCATAGATAACTGCAATTTTTTGGTGAGTAGGGTGATGAGAAAAATAGTTTATGTATCTTCCGGAGGCAGTCGGTTTTCTGTACCAATTTGTTTTTGCGATGTCGTTATTTTCTCTGATGATTTTTAGATCTAAAAAGCTAATGCTATTTTCTGCTTCTAATTCAACAGTGAATTGCAAAAACGGATCAAATGAGTTAAAAGTGTCTAAAGTTTTTCTAATCAAGTCTTTTTTAATAATTAAGAAGCAATCATCGACATACCGTTTATATAAAATAATTGAATTTTTTAACGAACCTAAGCATTTATCTTCAAGAAATTCCAAGACTACGTCTGCAAAAAGGGGGCTAGAACAAAAACCCATAGGGGCACCCATAATCTGCTGGTAAAATTCTCCATTGAACGTAAAAAACGTGGAATCGAGTAACAGTTCTACACCTTTGAGAAACTCTTTCCTGCTTATAGGTAGTAGGTTGCCAAAATATGGCCACTTTTTTCCTAAAGCTTTAAGAATGATAGTTTTTGAAAGGTTCGTAAGAAGGGAAACTACATCGAATGAAACGCAGCGGTAATCCTGTGGAATAATGAGATTGTCCAATAAAAGCTTAAGTTCATTGCTATTATTTATGTTAGAGGTTGGTTTCGGAATGTATTTTGAAAGAAATGAAGTTAGGGCTTTATCTAATTGATAAGTCGGACTATTGATCGCTGAAACGATAATGCGGACCGGGAGATCTTTTTTGTGTATCTTAGTTAGACCGTAAGCTCTAGGCAGGTTTGTATTTTCGATTTTCTCATTAACATTAGAAAAACTTGAGTCACATTCAAACACGCCTTTCTTTTTCCAATCTAAGATAAGATTTTTTATATTTTTTTGCAACTTATGAAGAGGATTCTTATCTAATTTAGTATAGTATTTTGTATCGTTGAGCGCGAATTTTACTTTATCGATGTAATCTATTTTATTCAATATTACAGTGACGTTGCCTTTATCGGCCTTTGTAATAAGTAAGTCTTTGTTTCTTTTTATAAAAACGTTAGTTAATTTAATTTTTCTGCTAAGAATTCTGTCTTCTAAGCTTAAGTGTTTTTTAGATCTAATATGGTGATTAATGCAATTTAACAATCTATTTCTTATGTTATCGGTAATATCGTTACTAGACCTAGCACTCTCAATATCTTTAAAAAATTCAAAATACGTTTTTTTATCTATATCTGCGGTGAAATTAAATTTTTCACCTAATCTTAAAATTTCTGTTACATATGTAGGTAATGTGGTCGATGATAAATTTAAAAGCCACTTGTTTTTGTTTTCGTCTGTGTTATTATTGTCAGTCAACGGGTTGCGAGGGCTGTGAGCCGCCTGTTTGTTTTCTAAGTTTAAAGGGACGTTAGTATTTTGAAACGCTGCGAAATCGATTGGATGTTTACCGTTCTTTTTCAAAGCGATATTAAATTTCCTATTTATACTAGTTTTTTCTTTTTCTTTGATGCAATCAAGAGCACTGCTATAATAATTTTTTAATGTGATTAATAAATCTTTGCTAACAATTTCCAAGATCTCATTTTCAACACGGGTCTGGTTTTTATCAAGAAAGGAGAGGTGAATATTCAAGTCTGAAATTTCGAGGTTTAAAATTTTCTTATGACTGGGATAAAACTTTGTTAACGTTATTAACCGCATAACGGCTATGCAAATTAGAAGTTGCGAATTTAAGTGAGTTTACAATATGTATCGGAATAATATCATATTTTCTATGGTCTAATAAGAACTTTAGCTGTATTCTACAAATTACTATTCTTTTGAGTGTTCTAGTTAAATTTACAAATTTTAGGCGTATTGTGTGCGAATAATGTCTCGAAATAGTTTGCAGTATAAAAGTTAATTTTGAATTTTGATTTTCTTTAATAGTTTTGACGATTTCTTTGTCTTTCACAAAATTGTTATTAAACGAGGTGTCAGTATTAGTGTTTGGGTTCTTATCTGTAATATTCGTAGGACGATGTCCTTGAAGCGCTACTGGTGGTGAGATGGTGGTTGTAGTGCTTAGGCGTTTATTCAGCAGTCTGGCCGAACGCCGGAGAGGATTCTGGTCTTCTCTTTGGAGAGGCATGTCACGAGATCCAATGCCAATATATGTGAGATGATGACTCGTACGTTCCAAAGTGTAAATTTTGAAGGAGGTTGCAATAAAACGATCAACGAGGAACCAAGAAAAATTCATTTAAAACTTAGTTTATTGGCCGACGTTTCGGTACTGATATTAATACCTTCATCAGGGCTAAGAAGGAAAAAAAATACATAGTTAAAACATATATACAGAATATTTTAAGCAAAAGAACCCATAAACACTTTTTTTTTTGGCAATTTACTGACCTAATAAATTAACGAAAGTTTACACCATGGTTCGTAGACAAACATAGGTGACGTCGATCAAGTATTGATATAAAAAAACTGGACATAAAATTGATTTTGAGCATACACACATAATAGACACCGAAACAAACTTCCGTAAACGCACTTTTTCAGAAATGTTGCACATACACTCGCAAAATAACAGCCTAAATCGAATGGACGACACTAAGAATCTCAAGTACATTTATAAAAAATCCGTTGAAACAACCAATAGACACTTCTGCAATAACGAAAATAACAATAAACGCTTTTAGTCGTACGATCTCCAGTACGCTACCTGTTGGCGCGCTCCCTCTCCTCTCACTCTCAGAATTTGAATTTGCGAAAATTAACGTCCCCCCTGTAGGTATATAAACCCCGGAAATTTCACATTTCTCTCAATGTCGAAAAATGGGACTCCAGAGTGCTGGATGGGTAAGAGCTCTAGCTGTTTATTGTTATATTCGTATAGAATTTTAATTTTCGTTAACTTAAAATAAAATTTTCAAACTCGAATTCTTTTCAAAATGTTCTAGTTAAATAAAATCCGCTCACAGACGTTGCACTATGTGCTATATCAATACTTGATCGACGTCACCTATGTTTGTCTACGAACCATGGTGTAAACTTTCGTTAATTTATTAGGTCAGTAAATTGCCAAAAAAAAAGTGTTAATGGGTTCTTTTGCTTAAAATATTCTGTATATATGTTTTAACTATGTATTTTTTTTCCTTCTTAGCCCTGATGAAGGTATTAATATCAGTACCGAAACGTCGGCCAATAAACTAAGTTTTAAATGAATTTTTCTTGGTTCCTCGTTGATCGTTTTATTGCAACCTCCTTCAAAATTTACACTTTGGAACGTACGAGTCATCATCTCACATAAATAAAATAATAACATAAATAAACAATGTTAAAATAATAACAAAATATAATTAATCAAAGTAATTTATGAAAAAAATACCAGAAAATAATTAATTACGTAATATAATTTATGAAAAAAATACCAGAAAATAATTAATCAAATATAATTTTAAATATAATATAAAATAATTTACTTAATCTAATTAACTATTTAGTAAAATACAAGATGGCTGAACAAGGTGATTCAAGACTCAGTCCATTAAGATGGGATCCTGTACAAAATATATATATTGAAGTGAGTAGTATACAACACGCAAGAGAATTAGATGAATTAAATGAACAGTTACAGAATCACATAAATGAACAAGACGAATATGAAAGATATTTAAATAATCAACGAATACAATAATAATGTTACGATACAAGCACCGTTAATTTGGGATCCGACACAAAATAAATACGTAGAAGTATATAATTTAAAAGACGCTATAAAACTAGACAAATTGAATGAAATAATAGAAGCTTATGAAAAAGAAGAAAATAAGTATAATGACTATTATAATAATTTACTTAGAGAATATGATTTAAATTGTTTACAAAATTTAATTGAAAAATATGAAAAGTAAAATTAACGAGATTTTCAATATACAATTTCAACTCAATTTTTTAGTATAAGATATTTGAAATTTCACAAAAATGGTATTAAGCTATATTAATTTCTAAATCTATTATTTTACATTTATTTCTTTCACGTATCCAATAAAATGTTTAAAAGTATAAATGTATATAACAGAAACAATAAAAATATATGTTTCCATATTATAAATAGCTTACAAAAACGTTACAGGATATGTTAAAGACAAGAAATTTAAAAATTGATTTTTAATTAAATAGACGTAAAATATAAAGTAAAATATAAGAGTATATACAAAAATATATACATATATAAGCTATAAAAAAAAAATTATTCTTAAGTAAATTATTATTACATATTAATATGAAATATTTGAAATTTTACGAAAATTTAACTATATTAATTTTTAAATCTACTCCAGTAGACTATATTGTATTACATTCTGTCATGTATCCAACATAATGTTTAAAAGCACAAATACATATAACAGAAACAATAAATATATATGTTTCCAAATTATAAAAAGCTTACAAAAACAATTAAGGATATATTAAAGATAATATAAATAAAAACAATATATTTTTAATAAATTTCTATTCAATAATTTTCGATAAATATTTTCGTAAATTTCAAATAAAAATCAAATATAATGTAAATCATATAAAAATATATTTAATAATTATAAAATTTTAGGCAACAGTGGTAATGTAGGGCTACTGGCGAAGGATGCCACTTAAAATAACAATCCAACGCGTTCATGAACAGTACCCCCAGGGTGACGTGGAAAACTGTTCGTTTCATCAACCAATCTTCTTTCTTCTCATTCATCACTGTTAAATGGGGGTTGACGAGCGGAGCAAGTAGGGGTACCCCCCCCCCCCCTCGTATATATATATATATATAATATATATGCATCCTTTGAGGATTATATTCATCAACTTACCGATACTTTGAGGATTTTTCGGCCTTTGAGGATTATCCTCAAAGTACCATAGGTACGAAACGGTACTTTTGAGGATTTATATTAGTACCTTCTACCCAGAGAGGGGTTTATTTCTTTAATCACGCGTATACGAACTCTGGCGAAAGAAACTCTAGATCCTCAACGTTTCGCGTATAAATAATGTGTATATATATACACGGTCACCCATTTTAATCGCCGCACCCGGATTTTTCGGAACTTAAGCCAGATAGAGAAAAATGGTTCACACAAAAGTTATAAGGGACAAAGGGGGCCACATAATGTCGCTAACGTCTTTGACCTTGAACTTGACCTTTGAGGTTATTTCAAGGTCAAAGTGGTTCTTTCATATGGAAACACCTAGTTTTGACCCCGGATTCAGAAAGAGCGGGAAATTTTACGTACAAAATTATATTGAGAAATTTTTCCCAAGGTCATTTCAAGGTCAAATCTAGGTCAAACTCAGAAAAGTCCGTTTGAAATCGTTTTTTTCCATGAACCACAGGCTAAGCTGGTTCAAATTGATCGTAGGCTTAATAGAGGAACCTACACACCCAAAACTTACACATCCTAGTAAACAAAAGTCAAACTCGCACATCCTAACCCCATACACTTCATGCTCTCACATGCTGAACTGTTACACCCCGATCCCACAACCATACCCCACACTCCCCAGTCCCACACATCCCTACCTCACGCATGCTAATCTCATACACCCCAAACCCACACATCTTGAACCCTGAAAAATTTTTCTCAAGGGCAAAATGATTTTTTAACGGAAACTTTAAGATCGTTGAAGCTTCTGTTATAAATGTATTAACCTTACTTTTTGCGCTATCCAGAAACAACGACGTGGACGTAGTAAGGATTGTTTCCTTTGGGGTGCTTAATTAAAGTGAGTCCCCTTGCCTCTCACTGTTCGGGGTGCTTGATTATAGTGAGTCCCCTCGCCGCTCACTAATGTAAATAAATTTTTATTTAGCATCGAAGCATGTGTTCGAAATGACGACCATTTGCTTCAAGGCACATAGTCAAACGCCTTTGAAAATGGCGAACTGTGTTCTGCAAAGTTTGTCTCGGAATGGCAGCGCATGCACGACGAATCCTATCCTGCATATCTGCTCTTGTAGTGGGTTGTTGCTCAAAAACAGCATTGTTTAAATACCCCCATAAATAGAAATCTGGTGATGTAAGATCGGGTGAGCAAGCAGGTTAGTTAACCGGACCTCCTCGACCAATCCATCTATTCCCATAGTGCTCATTCAAAAAAGCCCTTACAATTCGAGCGAAATGTGGTGCTGCGCCGTCCTGCTGG
The DNA here is from genome assembly GCA_036365515.1 of Torymus aiolomorphi. NCBI lineage: Eukaryota > Metazoa > Arthropoda > Insecta > Hymenoptera > Torymidae > Torymus > Torymus aiolomorphi. The sequence goes on from CM070876.1 coordinate 75,079,908, forward strand.
AGCCACATTCTTCGTCGCGTTTCTAAATCAACATCTTCCATCAATCCAGGTAGTTCATCTCTTATTAGCATCAAATATGTTGATTTACATTTGCTTAAACAAAATAAGGGCCAATCAAATATCCATTGATAATCCCGCACCATACCATAATACTCCAACGTCTTTGATGGCTTACAGTTCTGACCCAATGAGGATTCACATCAGACCAATAATGGCAATTATGCCTATTCAGTTCACCATCGCTTTGAAATTGTGCCTCATCAGAAAAAAGAACAAAGTTAAAAAAGTCTGGATCATTTTCTATCATTTGTAAAGCCCATTGGCAAAACACAATACGCTGTTGGAAATGCAGAAACTGTAGCTCTTGAACCAAAGTAATATGATACGCGTGATGTTGAAGCACCTTCATAATTCTTAAAAAAGTCTTTCTTGGATTACCAATTTCCCTTTCGACTCGACGAGCGCTAATGTGTGGGTCAAGATGAATTATTGCAAGGATAGTTACAACTCGATTATCATTTTCATCATACTCATGGCGCCTACGTTGGCGAACCATGTGTCCACCGCGAGTTCTTTGAGTTAAACTTCTGATAGCTCTATCGTCAGGATGTCGTCTATCAGGATAGCGTTCAGCATAAAGTCTTGCCACACCACGATAATTATTTTGGCTTGCTCCTAAAACCAAAATCATATCAACGATCTCGTTGGGCAGATAGTCAGCCATTTCAGAGCCAGCTATTAATTACTATTAAATTTAAATAGTAAAATGGTATCAAAAATATTAATAATTATAAGGCTCGCCCGTATACGGTCGCGCCTAAAAAGGAAAAACGTTGGAAAATTACGGTAACTTTAATTAGCTAACTGTAATTGCCATAAATACTTCGTTTGTCACACTTTTTTAATTTTAAATTTTAAAATAAAATAATCGTTAAAACATTAAAGGAATTCAATTCAATAAAGCATTATTTCTTATTTTAATTGCAAATAAAACTAAAACTTCCTTTTATTTTTTTGTTTTATGTAAATAATGTGAATTAGTAACGTTCGAATTTCAGAAATACTAATTTTGATAATGTAATCATTAAAAACACATCTACAAAGAAAATAGGGTCCGTCAATGGTTCTTTGAAATTTATTTTTCAGGTTCTAGCAGGATAGTGGAGCACCACATTTCACGTTCATAATAACAGCATTTTTTAATAAACACTTTAGTATTAGATGGATTGGTTGAGGAGATCCGGTGAAATGGCTTGTTTCTTCATCCCTTACTTCACCATCAGACTTTTGTTTATGGGGGTATTTGAAAAATGCTATTTTTGAGCAACAACCCACTACAAGAGCAGATATGCAGGATAGGATTCGTCGAGCATACGCTGCCATTCCGAGACAAACTTTGCAGAACACAGTTCGCCATTTTCAAAGGCGTTTGACTATGTGCCTTGAAGCAAATGGTCGTAATTTCGAACACTTGCTTCGAGGTTAAATAAAAATTTATTTACATTAGTGAGAGGCGAGGGAACTCACTATAATCAAGCACCCCGAGTAGTGAGAGGCAAGGGGACTCACTATAATCAAGTACCCCGAACAGTGAGAGGCAAGGGGACTCACTTTAATCAAGCACCCCGAACAGTGAGAGGCAAGGGGACTCACTTTAATTAAGCACCCCAAAGGAAACAATCCTTACTACGTCTACGTCGTTGTTTCTGGGTAGCGCAAAAAGTAAGGTTAATACATTTATAACAGAAGCTTCAACGATCTTAAAGTTTCCGTTAAAAAATCATTTTGCCCTTGAGAAAAATTTTTCAGGGTTCAGGATGTGTGGGTTTGGGGTGTATGGAATTAGCATACATGGGGTAGGGATGTGTGGGACTGGGGGGTGTGGGGTATGGTTGTGGGACCGGGGTGTAACAGTGCAGCATGTGAGGGCATGAAGTGTATGGGGTTAGGATGTGCGAGTTTGAGTTTTGTTTACTAGGATGTGTAAGTGTGGTTCATGGAAAAAAACGATTTAAAACGGACTTTTCTGAGTTTGACCTAGATTCGACCTTGAAATGACCTTGGAAAAAATTTCTCAATATGATTTTGAACGTAAAATTTCCCGCTCTTTCCGAATCCGTGGACAAAACTAGGTGTTTCCATATGAAGAAACCACTTTGACCTTGAAATAACCTCAAAGGTCAAGTTCAAGGTCAAAGACGTTAGCGCCTTTATGTGGCCCCCTTTGTCCCCTATAACTTTTGTCTGAACCATTTTTCTCTATCTGGCTTAGGTTCCGAGAAATCCGGTTGCGGCGATTAAAGTGGGTCACCGTCTATATTTTTCTTTGTAACCGTTTTGCGTACATTTCTCCTGTTAGATTTTTTTTCTTTTCTCTTTCCCTCTCCTTTCTTATTCACAATTCCAAACGCGAAACGCGTGTGCTATTTTGTTTATTGAGGTTATAAATATAATTTATCATTATGATACTATTAATGTAGTTTAAATTAAATCTTATGCTAATCAGATAATTCTCCAAAACATAAACCAACTAATCCCTTTATTCTAAATTTATTTAATTATTTAGTTTAAACAGTTACGAAGAAAAATTGAATCTCTAAATAAAAATCTTTAAATGTTTCGCGGCGCCCGACCATCGTTTTGTTTTTAATGCGCTAACAAAAGTCAAACCCGTTTCGAGCGTCCTATTTGGTCCTTCGAGGTTATAAACGTTTTTTTTTCTATGATTCACCTTTAAAGAGGTTTAAATGACAAAAGAACTAGATAAACTTCTGCTAAGAAAAAAAAATAAACGCTTTATTCTAATTCAATTATTTAGCAGTTCCATAAATACTAATTCATTTTGAGAGGAATTTTCGCCTTTATTCCTGAAATGTCTAAGTTTTAGTCATTCGGAACAATTTTCCCATCGAAGTTTTAGAGGATTCTGAAGAAAGCGGAGCAAGATTTAAGGCAAGAAATGACAGATGTCCTCGTGCGGAGACCCATTTTTATTACTGTCACGCGGAGGTATTCCTAACGTAACAGTAATTTTTGGAAGCAGAGCGTGGTTTGTCGCCCTAACCTTAACCTTTAGGCTGCGCGGAAATTTCAGTACAAATTAACCTCTCAGAATATGTAAAATGTATACATATCACTGGATATCTCAGATAGTGTCGCTGACCTGACTGCTGGTCCTTATATCGACCAGCCCCGCAGGCAATGTAAAGTACAATGTAAAAAAATTTGTCTCTTTTGTTATGAAGATTTGAGAGGGTATTTCTATGTAATTTCACGCGTTGAATATGAAAAAAATAGTAACAAAATTCTCGCAGACACCCTTGACCTTGAAAATTTCAAGGTCAAGAATGTTTTGAGAAATTTTAAAACTATTTGTTATGTATTTAGAACATCAAATTTGATCTAAAAACTTCAAATATTCTTTGTCTCTAGAGTGGTCCATATATCGACCACCCCCGCAGCTAAAAGGTTAATATTTCACTTCTGATTTTTTCAAGCAAAACGGGCCCTTATTCTTTCCATTTGTTTCGGACCTCAATTAAAACTATTAATCGCATTGTACGTCAAAATATTCCCCTACCCCTTGCGGTAGTGGCTGTAGTACCAAACCGCGTTCGAGGAACAATGTTGCGGTGCCAAATCAGCCAATTCTCCCTGGCAGGAGACTGTTCATATCAAAAGCATAATAAACCCAAATCACCAATATGCCGGAGACTACTAGTGGCTCCGGTCAACAATCGGCCCTTGACTGTTCTCAACTGCTGGTCACAATGGCACATACCATAGCCATGCAGTCTGCAGTTGCGGGCATACCCACTTTTGATGAGAGCACCCTCCCATTAAAAGATTTTATACACGATGTCTGCAATGTGGCATCCGATATTGATCCATCGCAACTTGCATCCTTTTTGAAGAAGGTGTTGGGCCACCTTCGTGGAGCTGCAAGAAATTCAACGTTTCGAGTGGGTTTCGCGACGGTTAATGACCTCGTGCGACACTTAAAACAGCGCTTCGCTCCCGGAAAGACCTTCACATATTATTGTGCGCAACTGAACGATCTTCTTGAAGCAGGGCGAGACCGTTGGTGACTTCCGGGATAGACTTAATATCCTACTCATGGGCGCAGAGAACGTGCTTAAAGAGGATAAAGGCGATGCTTACCAGGAAATTATGATGGTGCCAATGAAAGGAGAAGCAGTGGATAGATCTTTATCAGGGGGCTGCCTGGCAACATAAGCGCTGCAGTAGATGCATCACACCCTGCGGATCTGGATGCAGCCTTCAAGGAAGCGGTGCGCATCTAGGCCAGGATATGTTCAAGGATCCTTCCCGATTCTCGCCAATCCAGTTACTTATCCCGATATGGAGAGAACGATGAACTCTCTGCAAACGTTAAGAAATCTAACTACAACGATGGTCGCCCCCGTTATTCTGGGTACCAACAATATCCAGCTCCTGGAGGCCACTCTTCACAGCAGTTCCCATCGTCTGATGATGGTCTTGCTTTCGTAGGATATATGGAGCCGCAAGAAGGAGAGCAACCACATGTATATTACGAGGGCGTGTTGGAATACCTCAAACCCGAGATGATGTTGCCTGAATCACCCTTTGTAGGATATATGGTACCCGGTCAATTGGAAGGACATGGAGGAAGAGGCTACAATCAGACTAGGGGAGGATACCAGAGTGCGAATCGAGGATTTCCCCGCGAAGGCGGGGTTCGAATCCCTATCAAGGAGATCGAGGTGGTCCTATCCTCTACCAAGGAGGCCGAGGTGGAACCCCTTACGCTTACCAGGGTGATGGAAACCGTCCAGGAAATACCGCCAATCCGAAGCTCTATGACTCCAATGGCCCACCTACATTTCACCCTCAGCCACTGTTTCCTTTTCCTTCGACTAACCAATCCGCGTATGCGCCCACAAATCTTCAATCAGCCGTTCCTTTAAACTCGCAAGGGGCTCGTCCCGAAGTGAAGGAGGCGAGCCCAACAAGTGTTGACAACAGGACCGTCGAATCCTGCATCCCGATCACAGGAGGCAACAGTGGAGAATCGGGTTTACCTAACCTAGGTTCCTCGGTGTGCCGGATTTCGTCCTGTGGGCCCGTTGCAAGCCACGACGGGAGAGAGAATTACCCAACTGTAATCAATATACCAGTGCCTGAAGGTCGTCAACCGTGGCTTCACTTTATGAACGACAACGGAGCCGCGGTTAACGTTATCAAGATTGGTGCTTTGCGCCAGAATGTTCTGGTGGATACTGACAGGGCGACTCCGCTCATCGGTATCAACGATCAGTCATACATAAAGAATTTATTGAAAAAGACATCCAGAAGAAGCTCGTGGAAGGAATTATCGAACCATCGAATAGTCCGAGTAACTCGCCAATTTGGATGCTCAGGGAAATCTACGTTGGAGAATAGTAGTCAAACTTCGTGAGTTAAATCAACGAACCATGGGACGCACATCCCCTCTCGAATAGTACCGACATTCTCGATCAACTTGGTGGAGCAATGTACTTCTTCGTCACCAGATCAAAATGGCTCCCGAAGACCATCGGAAGACTGCATTCTCGGTCTGCGGAAGTCACTACGAATACAAAAGGATGCTCATGGGACTTAAGAATGCCCCTGCCACCTTCCAGCGCCTCATGGGCCAGATCAAAAGGGGACTCGACTGCAAGGAAACTTTTGTATACATGGACGTTGTTATCATCCATGCACGAACCCTCGCAGAACATGACAAAAGAGTGAGACAGTTCTTTTCTCGTCCTGCATATACCAATGACGTCCTGCAACTCGAAAAGGTCCACTTCTTGCACAAGGAGGTTGCGTCCCTAGGCCATATAATCAGTGAACGGGGAGTCGAATCGGACCCCGAAAAAGTGAAGGCGGTGAGATATTTTTCCCAACCGAAAGGTGTGCGAAATATCAGAGAATTTTTAAATCTCACTGGTTATTATAGGAGATTTATTAAGGATTACGCCAAAATCGCGAAACCTTTATATGATGTCTTGAAAAGGAATCAGGAATTTAATTGGGAAGAAACACAGGAGATTGCTTTCAACAACCTTAAAGAACGCTTGTGCAATGAACCGATCCTATTATTCCCCGATCTCACCAAGCCATTTATTTTGATCACTGATGCCTCCGACAACGTTATTGGTGCCGTGCTGAGTCAAATCCAAGACGAACGAGAGCATCTAGTAGCGTACCTCTCTCGGACGCTTAACAAGGCCGAACGCAATTACAGTACGACTGAGAAGGAATGTCTCGCTGTGTTGTACACCCACAACTATTTCCGACCGTACCTTCTAGGGCGGAAATTTACTCTTGTTACTGACCATAAACCATTTGATGCATAATCAGACAGACCCCGGTCAGCGTCTTACGAGGTGGATATTTAAGTTCACTGGTTAAGAGACATTTTTAAATACAAACCGGGAAAATTAAACTGCGACGCAGACGCCCTCTCTCGCAATCCTGTGGAAGAACAATCTGAAGAGGATATTAATCAAAATCTCTCTAGGATACTAATCATGATTCTGCGAAAGGAGCGTAAAACACCAACGGATCAAGGGAGCAGCCATGGCCCTCGAAGAATACCTACACCCCTGGTTGGATCATCGGGATGACGGACGTCTCGACCATGCCTCCCGTCAGCCCCACAACATTCAACAATTGGAGCCGATGCTCAAAAGGGGCATGGGAGACCCATCGGCTCCAAAACTCACAAGGTAGCCCCTACACTAAACCACAGCATCATAGCGCAACGCACGCATGGGGAATTGGCCCTGAACAAGAAGAAGGCTTAAGAAAGTGTTGCCTCCACCTCTGGGACGCTTAAAACCCCCAGGGATAAATCGGAAGCGCCTGAATCGGAAAAGACAGGAGTAACGGAGACTTCTAGAGCCAGTGCGGGGACGTCAAACGTGAACGAACCCAATGATCCATCTAAGAAGACTCCACCCCCGAAGGCGGTTCAGACACCTGCCAACCCACGGGTGGATATACCATTGGTCCCCTCTTTTACCCAATCCCCTGGTGCATTTCTCTCTTCGACGGGAATCGAACCTGATGACTCTGATATGATGGCCGGCCTCCCATTTATGATCCCCGATGGAGCTGTCTGAGAGTCGAAGGATCGGATGACGATGATGCAGAGAATGCATCCAATCAGTAGGAAGAAGAAACAGATCACGATTCGGAAACTCACGCCATGGATAAGATAGAAGTTGAAGTTACCGCTTCTCACGATAATGAATCAAATGATGAAACAGGACGCACTACTATGTCAAAAGAAGAAGTGCTGGAATCGGCACGAAAATTTGAAGAGAGCTTGCGATTACACCAAGACAAAGCTGAGCTAGAAGAAGTCGACGAGGAGATAATCATGCTTTCGGCTCATTTCTCTGATGGGGACATGGTAGACAAGAATATGCAGTCCATCTGAAACGAGATGGATCCCATGGATCCAATCACCATGGATGACTCGGTGATGGTAGAAAGGATCCAGGAACTAATACAAAAGATCCTAAATGAATGCAGTCATGAAGACGCGACTAGCGATACAAGAGAATCCGACAAGAATACGAAGAGGGATGATGCCCCACCACTTCCCGACTACCGTCTCTCGAACCCAGTACCCCTATGGCTAGAAGTACTCCCAAGACTGAGGCGCCCGAACGTCGGTCTGTGCACTTCCCAAACTTGGAGGAAATTCTACCCGAGTTGGCTGAGATCGACTAACCTTTAACCTTTCCCTTTCAGCACGGGCATGGCATCCTTGACCTCTAATCCCTCGGACACCATCGTGACCTTTAATAAGGACCTCGGACTTGATGGATTTATCACTTACTTCAAGCAGGCCGGACCTATCATTATGGTACAAATAACGGCAGAAAGCCTCACCACCTAAACAGCCAAACTCGTCTTCAAACACAAAGAGGATGTGGAATTAGCCGAACATAAGGATCTGTAGTTACTAGAAAATTCATTAGACATCAAACCGACCAGCAAAAACGTGACCAACAGCCTTTCACCGCAGCAAATGTCGCAAGCCTACGTCATCAAACGGAAGTGTCAACACTCACCGGAGCCCACAGAATTATCAGAGAAAACTCGTCTCTTTTGCCGAATACCTTGGTCAAAGATCGAAGAGGATAAAGCCCTGGACGTGATTGAGAAGGAACAGGAAGAGTTATTTTTCAATCATTTCGCCAAGTTTGGTGTAATGAAATACTGCCTCTACCATCTGAGATCGTCAGGGTCGGTTATCCCATGGATTCATCAAATATCATCAGGAAGACTCTGCTCGGCGAGTGCTTTAACAAAGCGACGTGCGATATCGCGCCATACCTGCGCAACGTCAGTACGCCCATACGATGTATACCGTGAAGATCATGCATTCTACATGCGGTTTAGAAATCGACCGCAGGAACTACACTCTACATGAAAAGACCTGCAAACGGCAACGTGCCATAAAATATGCCGGGACCTTTCCAAGGGACGACCTCATAGGATTGAATTGATTAACCAAATGTTAATAATTACTAACACTCTCGCTTTTGCTGGACGACTTTTCCCTAATATACATTCCATTTCCCTCGCAAATACACCTGAATATATTTATCTGTATAGTCACATTAATCACCTTCATATCTGCTATAGGTAATGGCAACCATCTCCCTCAAGCTCCGTTGTGCCCCGCTAAAGAATCCCAAGACAATAACTATCTTATGCTACGTGGACCAAGGAACAGAGCCTCTCGAGAACCAGCTTCGGACCTATGGAAGGATCCAAGAACCCCTATTTATCCAAGAGACATCAGGGATTCTTTCTGTTTTTACTACTTATGAAGCAGAGGAGACAGCTAAAAGAGCTAGCGAGAACTTAAGCACGCTGTGCCCAGAATGGCCCCAACATCACGAACATAGCATAATATTGCTTCGGGGTCAGGGTTGTTCGATTCCCTCTATAGATCCTCGGGATTGCTAATACAGGATGTTACTCTTCAGACCTGGATGATGTTGGGTGACCAACCAATACCCGGAAGGGCGACTACCTTCCCAAACCCAAACCATATTGAGATCAATGTCGAACCTAGCTTCGGATGATTCTAATTTCTCCGAATACCACCCGGCACCCAAAAGGTATCGATTGTAGAGGCCACATATATCCGGAAATAACCTCCAAAGAGGCGGAGTTAAACAATGTATGGTTATCTTGGTCAACTTCTGGATCCATCTTTGAAAGAACTAACAGCGTTCTCGCTACTCCGGCTCTTTAAAAAAAATAAAATAGATACACTTCTGCTATGAAAGAAAAATAAACGCTTTATTTTAATTCAATTATTTAGTAGTTCCATAAATACTAATTCTTTTTGAGAGGAATTTTCGCCTTTATTCCTGAAATATCTAAGTTTTAGTCATTCGGAACAATTTTCCCATCGAAGTCTTAAAGGATTCTAAAGAAAGCGGAGCGAGATTTAAGGCAAGGAATGATAGATGTCGTCGGGCGACGACCAAATTTTTATTACTGTCACGCGAGACACTCCTAACCCCTCACGTAACATTAATATGATTATTCCGCTCTCGTAGTATAAAATACTGTACGACCCTGGTGCATAAGGTGATTTTGATCGTATTCGACTTTTCTCTCTCGCTTCGCTCGTGCGAAAAACGTCTCATGCGATAAATAATCGCCTTCCACACCTATATCGCAATGTACTAATATCTCTAATGGATGGGCATATATTGAATATATAACTATAGATTTAGCAAAAAATATCAATGGAGAAAATTTAGATGTGATCTTACCAATAGAATTTTTAATTACTTCAATTCCTAATGGACTTTCGCCACATAAGTTGCAATTAATTTTGTATTCCAATATTTAAAATTTAATACTTTATTTTGTACGGTGAGACTATGTTAAATAGTTTGTAACTTTTTATTTTTACTCTTTCTATTTTTTATCATTAAAAAGCAATTATTATTATACAATTTTATATTTTACAAAAAAAAAATTCATTGCCCAAAAAAATACAAAAAAAAATGATTATCACAACCAGATATTTGAGATTAAAAATTTTTTTTAATATGTTTTAATACTGATATCTTAGAGAATATTTGATCAATTTGAAATTTAAACCAATTATTACAATTATTTATTACAATATTTAATTAAATTTTCAAGAGATTATCTTAATTTTTATAAAGAAGTTATTTAAAAAAAACTTGCGTTTTTATTAAAAAAATGTTTGGCATTGATAACGGAAACCACCACAATGCTAGCAGCGATCGATACATTTTTATTCATGAATTGTAAAATTTGTATATTGGAATACGTTGTTGATATTGAAATAGCTTAGAAAGAATAAATAAGTTATGAAACTAGAGCTCAGACTTTCAAATTAATAAAATATTTATTGATCTAGAAATGATCAATTTAATTTGAGACTAATATTTTCTGGAGATCAGATATTTCGCCGATCGCAATATTTTAAAAATATAATTTATTCTAAATTTATTCAAAATCTCCTTTTTTATAAAATAATTTTTTCTCAAAAACAAATGAAGATTCGTTGCTCGTTACTGTCCGTTCAGCAATTTGACTTAATACAACAAATATCTCTTTCTCTGCTCGATTCTATTTCCTATTTAAATATTTTTCCATACTCAAAATGATAGCATTTATTTTTTAATGATTTCCATTTACGTGTATTATTGTATGCTATATCTCTGCCAAATTTCAGAACAATTAGTTGATTTTTATCTTATTATCGTTAGACAACGGAAACTCTACTTTTTTATAAAACATTTTTTTTTCTAAAAAACAAATGAAGATAATCTCTTAAAATTTTAACTAAATATAATATGTTTATTACATGGATAAAATTTTAAGTCTATAAATCAAGTATTCTCTGAGTAAACACGATTCGAAAATTTTTAAAAAACATTTTTAACCTCTAATATCTTTGGTCGTAATGAACCGATTTTTTTCGGCAACGAACTCGATCTGAAGATATATAAAAGCTACATCTGTACCAAATTTCAGAACGATTAGGTAATTTTTACTCTTGTTATCGTGTAACAACGAAAACGCAAATTTTTTCTAAAATAATTTTTTTCTAAAAAAAAAATGAAGATAATCTCTTAAAATTTTAGCCAAATACAGTCTTCAACGAGTTTAATAAGTGGTTAAAATTTCAAGTCGATAAATAAAATATTTTTTGAGAAATTAATATATGAAATATAAAAACGTTTTCCTTAATAACACATGACAGAGTGAAAATAATTTAAATATTAAAAAAAGAAAATGTAGGTAATTTAATCACCTTCATATAAATACCTATTAAGAAAAGTTCATTATATTATGTAATAATGACTGTAAGATATAAAGGATCAAAAAAACTAAAAATTTTAAATAGTTTTTTGGTTATAAAAAAAAAGAAAATCAATAAAAACTCAAATCCATCAGGGTGCCAAGTTTTTCTCGCGAGGCGAAGAGAATAGTCTTTGTTGGACGAAAATCGGTCGATTCGTTTCCAAGGTATAAAGAGTATACACACACACATGCACACGCACACCAGCGATCCCAAAAGTGGCAGAATCCAAAGCGCGATATTTGAAACTGCCATTTTGTGCATTAAAAAAGTTTCCCCAAATAATTACTTTAAACGTTGCATAAGTTAAAATAGGTGACAAAAAGAAAAGTTACTATAAAAAATATAATTTATTTAGCATTATTTATTGATTTTTGATTATTGAAAGTTTTTGCGTAGTGACTATTACATTTGACAAAATCGCCTGAAAAAAGTCATGAAATGCATGAAATCATTTGAATTTAAGATTTCTGCATAACTAGAGATTATTATTGCATTAAATAACAATTATTTACAACAAAAAAAGAATAAACAAATAAACGAAAAAATTCGTCGCGATGGCTACGCGTCCGCGGCTACGCCTATGGGGAGCGCTCTATGTTACCGACTCAGAGGATAAGTAAGATCTTTATCCGGTATCATACGGCGACAGCTTTGCAATTGTAAGTATAATAGAAATAACATGAGGTGGAGGAGAGGCCAACATTGCACGTCAGGGCAATTTATAAAATAACAAAGTAATTGTTAATGAGTGCAATAAATGCAGTAAATATGTTAGATATTTTTAAAATATTTTCAATACGGTACGAAGCAGACGGAATAATATTATTACAATTTTTTATTTTTATGGATACGAAATTCGCTTTCTAATTCTAATATGCAATTAGTACCTTATTTTTAAATGAAAATTTGTTACTGTATTGTTTTCACAAGCACGCGTGCGGAGTTTAATTGTTATTCACAAGCTGCATATGCTTATGACATGTTAATGAAAGATAGTTTAACAGGGAGATTAATATTCAAAATAAGGATAATTAGACCAGTCAAAAGTGGAGGATTATCACTTATTAATAGGACATCTCAGTTGTAACTTATCTATAGTCACGATTTGAGAACAGTGCAGGCTCTTAAGGATGTTATGGCGACAAATTTGCGTCAAATTTATTTTTTACTTAAAATATCAATAATTTGTTATATGGGCATGTTTCTTTCTTTTTTATTTGAAAACTATGAATAAACACATAAGACCAATAGTTTAATCTCTTAAAATGGGAAATCGTTTTTAATGAACGTTAAACAAAAATTAAACATTATTAATTTCATTCAAAAAAGTTGCGTAACTTCAAATTTCATTCGATTTTTGGTTTTTTGGATTTATATTGTCCAAAGAAGTATTTTTCATGGAGTTATTAACTCAAAAATAAAAAATTTTTGTTTTAAAAGATAAGCATTTTCATGTGTACAGTCAACTTAAAAAATGAGTGTCTATTATAAAACTAAAATTTAATAAAAATGTAAGTAATATTTTTTATTTTTGAGTCAGTAAGTCGATGAAGAATTCTTCTCTGGGCAATATAAAACAAAAAACGAAGAATCGAATTTGAAGATTTGCAACTTCTTTGAATGAAGTTAAAAATGTATTAAGATGTTCAATTTTTGAAAGTTGAAATACTTCTAAAATTTTTAATTAATTTCTTATTTTAGGAGCTTAAACTATTGGTCTTATAATCATATAAATAGCTATGATCAAATAATTAATTCTTGATATTTTAACTAAAAACTAACTTTTGGCAGGGACCTTATGGCCATAAAATCCATAAAGACGAGCTTCACGCGTGTACAATCGCTGAACTTTAAGAAAATAAGGATTAAAAATTAGAATAGTTAATATTGCTTCCGAGAAGACCAGCTCACGAGGACGAGTTTCGAGCGCGTGCGTTTCTTTTAGAATAAGGAAATCAACGACATAAATCAAATCAACTAGAGCACATGAGGAGTCAAGCTTTCGAGGGCGAGCTTTGCATGCATACACTGTAATAAGTATAAGAAAATGCGTCAAAAAATGTGCAAAGCTAGGATTTTCGACGCCAGCCGAGTTAAGTAAGAAAATTTCAAAAAATCAAAAATATTACTTCTGCAAAATTTACCTCTCATTATTCGTGATGCAATTGTAAAGATATTAATTTTCCAGCACACATTTTACTCATTTTGTTTGAAAAAACCAGCTGCACTGCTGGGGAGTTCGAGTCCCTGGCAGAAATAAAGCGCGAGTCTCCGACTTGCGTGTTGCACGGTAAGTAACCAGATTAGGTTTAGCATTGCACGACGTTGTAGCGTCCGCTGCCTAATCTGGCTATTGGGTCTCCGAGAGTTGAACCGGAGGACCCGGAGTTGAACCGCTAAGACGAGCAGCTAAAACGCGTCTTAGCCCAAATAACCACCCCGTAACCGTGCAAAGTTAGGATTTCCGACGTCAGCCGAGTTAGACAAGAAAATTTCAAAAAATAAAAAATATTACTCCTGGAAAATTTACCGCTCGTTATTCGTGATTCAATTGTAAAGATATTAATTTTACAGCACACATTTTACTCATTTTTTTTTTTAAAACCAGCTGCGCTGCTAGCATAATATGAAGCTAGCAGGCCACTGTACGTACTTCAAAAAAAATATACACAAATAAATCAAAAAGAATATGCCTAAAATTATCCATTCGATTCATACATACAGTTAATAATTTTGTGGCATTCATTGCACACATTAATAAAATTAAAAAAAAAAGAAAAAAACTAGCGGCGAAGGCAACATCACTTTAGTAGGGTGACCTCGTTCCATAACAGTATACCGTGTACCAAGGGTTTAAAAAGAGCTTTATTAGACCGAAAGTAGACTTTGCAGTGTAGGAATCGAACGCCGGCTAGCATAGCCGAAGGCGAGGGCGTTTAGCGATCCAAAAAGCACACGTAACCTTTAGGGCCTACGATATTTTCCTAGGCTTCTCTCTGGACGAGATTTTCTCAGGCTATCTATAAAATCAGTATTAAATACTCTTTAAACCCGAGTAGGCGGGGGACGCGAGTACCACGCATATAAGGGAGTTACGTAGACACGCAACTGCAAACTAAACGATTATTTAAATAATTTTAAACCCGAGTAGCAGGAGGCAGCGAGGTCCACGCATATAAGGGAATTACGTAGACATGTAACACGATTATTAGAATAATGTTTAAACCCAAGTAGGTGGAGAACGCGAGTTTCATGCATATACAGAAGTCACATAGACATGCAGCCATGAATAAAACGATTATTTAAATAATTTTAAATCCGTGTAATCGGGGGCTGTGAGGTCCGCCCTTATAAGTCACGTAGACATGAAGCCGAAAACAAACAATTATATATAATGTTTAAACCCATGAAGACGGGGAACGCTAGCTCCATGAATATAAAAGAGTCACATCGACATGCAACATGATTATTTCCAAGTAGGCGGGGGACGCGAGCTCCACGCTGCGACGATGAAAATGTCGCTAGTTGATTGAGCAGCGCGGCTGCTGTAGTTGCGGTAGAGTGTGTGTGTAACGGGGGGCGAATAGTTAGAATCAAAACTGCCGCGCGCGCCAGTGTTGCCGCGCCACACCGCGAACGCGCGGGAGCAGGCGCTGCAGAAAGAGACGACGCACGCCGGCCGGCATTCTCCTCTGAGCCGCGCAAGAGTTGAGAGCGAGCGCACGTGCGACAACGTTTTTCTGTTTTTCCGCTGGTTTTTGTGGTTGTGCGCGAGAGAGGGAGCGGCGCAGAGTGTCGAGGACGAGCAGCAAGGGTAGACGCAAGAGCAGCAACAGCAGCAGCAGCAGCAGCTATCACCGTAGCGTGGGTTTTTGGTGGCTGAGAGAGGCACGAGGGACACGCGCAACAGGTAATAGAACTTGCGAGTTATAGTGCGGCGATGACGAGTAGACGAGCGCGTGCGAGCGCTTACTAAGCACGAATATTGTGGTCGTGAGTGGAGGTCTCCTTCCGTGCGGGGAAGGTCGTGGAAGGAGTTAGTGAGCCTCCGCGGCAGCGTGCCGCGTAGAGGCTGTGCGCGTGTATGAGTTGTGGCCGCCGTCATCCCCGAGACGGCGAGAAAACGCGAACTTCCCCGCGATGAGAGCGAGAGTCAAAAGCCAGGCAAGGTGATTGTGTGAGTGGGTTATCGCGCCGGGCGCCTTACAAATTCGGCGCGTATTTAGTTAGATTGTACGTGGTACTTCGGGGCGCGCAAATAGTGTGTGTGCGTGAAATTAGTATCGTGTCACAACGCATTTAAGGGATTCACGTGGACATGCAGCCTTAATCAAACGATTATTTAATGTATTTTAAACCCACGTAGGCGAGGAACGTGAGTTTCTCGCATATAAGCGAATCACGCAGACATACAGCCCTGAATAACGACTATTTAAATTATTTCAAACCCAAGTAGGCGGAGGACGCGAATTCTACGCGTATACGGAAGTCACGTAAATGTGCAGCCGTAAACAAACGATTATTTAATTAATTTTTAAACACAGGTTTGCGGGGGCCGTAGGGTCCGCGCTTATATGGCAGTCACTTAGACTTGAAGCCATAAGCAAAACGATTATTTAATAATATTAAACTGAAGAAGGCGGGGGACACGAGATCCACGCATATAAGGGTGTCATCTAGACATACAACATGATGATTTACATAATTTTTAAACTCACGAAGACGGGGGGCGCTAGTTCCACGCATTTAAGGGAGTCACGTGGACATGGAGCCCTAATCAAATGATTATTTAAAGTATTTTAAACCATAGATGTCAGAGGCTGCGTGGTCCACTCCTATTAGGGAGTCACGTAGACATGTAGCTGTAAACAAAACGATTTTTTAAATAATTCTAAACCCAAGTAGTCGGAGGTGGCGAGTGGCACGTTCATAAAGGAATTACGTTGACATGCAACAACATTACTTAAATAATTTCAAACCCAAGTAGGCGGGGGACGCGAGTTCCACGCGTATAAGGGAGTCACGTAGACATGTAGCCCTGAACATACAATTATTTAAATAATTTTTAAACATAAGTTGCAGGGGGCCGCAAGGTCCGCGCTTATATTGGAGTCACGTAGACTTCAAGCCATAAGCAAAACGATTATTTAAATAATTTAAGACTCAAGTAGGCGAGGGGCGCGAGTTCCATTGATATAAGGGAGTCACGTAGACATGCAGCCCTGAACAAACGATTATTTAAATAATTTTTAAACACAAGTTGTAGCGAGCTGCGATGTCCACGCATATAAGGGAATTACATAGAAATGCATACGATTATTTAAATAACTGTTAAACCTCAGTTACAAGGGACCGCCTGTCTGCGCAGATAAGAGAGTCACATTGACACGATGCTATAAGCAAAACGATTATTTAGATAATTTATAACTTAAGGGGATGTGCAACCCTAATTTCAATATTTTTTTAAATCAACATTCAAACATTTATTTGGAAAAAGACGGCTGTCAAGCGCTCCGTACACGCAAACACTATATGCAGATTTTTTTCTGGATAATTCTATTGATATTTGCGTGAGTTATGCTCGTTTGAAAAATAACGTCGGTACTCACATCCCCTTAAGTAGGCGAAGGAAGCGAGTTCAACGTATATAACGGAGTTACGTAGACATGCAGCTGTAAACAAAACGATTATTTAAGTAATTTTAAACCCGAGTAGTAGGAGGCCGCGAGGTCCGCGCTTGTAAGGGTGTCACGTAGACACGAAGCCGTAAACAAACAATTATTTAAATAATGTTTAAACCCAAGAAGGCGGGGAACGTTAGCTCCACGAATATAAGAGAGTCACGTCGACTTGCAACATGATTATTTCCAAGTAGGCGGTGGATGCGAGCTCCACTCATATAAGCGAGTCACGCAGACATGCAGCCCTGAGCAAATGATTATTTAAATTATTTCAAACCAAAGTAGGCCGAGGACGCGAGTTCCACGCGTATACGGAAGTTACGTAAATTTGCAGCCGCAAACAAACGATTATTTAAATAATTTTTAAGCACAGGTTGCAGGGGGCCGCGAGGTCCGCGCTTATATGGGAGTCACGTAGACATGTAGCTGTAAACAAAACGAATATTTAAATAATTCTAAACCCGAGTAGTCGGAGGCTGCGAGGGCCACGTTCATAAGGGAATTACGTTGACATGCAACACGATTAATTAAATAATTTTCAAACCCAAGTAGGCGGGGACGCGAGTTCCACGCGTATAAGGGAGTCACGTAGACATGCAGCCCTGAACATACTATTATTTAAATAATTTTTAAACATAAGTTGCAGGGGGCCGCGAGGTCCGCGCTTATATTGGAGTCACGTAGACTTCAAGCCATAAGCAAAACGATTATTTAAATAATTTAAGACTCAAGTAGGCGAGTGACACGCGTTCCGCGGATATAAGGGAGTCACGTAGACATGCAGTTCTGAACAAACGATTATTTAAATAATTTCTAAACACAAGTTGTATAGAGCTGCGCTGTCCACGTATATAAGGGAATTACATAGAAATGCATACGATTATTTATATAACTGTTAAACCTCAGTTATAAGGAACCGCGTGTATGTGCAGATTAGAGAGTCACATCGACACGATGCCATAAGCAAAACGATTATTTAAATAATTTAAAACTCAAGTAGGCGAGGGACACGAGTTCACCGCATATAACGGAGTTACGTAGACATGCAGCTGTAAACAAAACGATTATTTAAATAATTTAAAACCCGAGTAGTACGAGGCAGCGAGGTCGACGCATATAAAGGAATTACGTAACCATGTAACACGATTATTAGAATAATGTTTAAACCCGAGTAGGTGGAGGACGTGTATTGCGTGCACATACAGAAGTCACATAGACATACAGCGATAAACAAAACGTTTATTTAAATAATTTTAAATCCGTTTAATCGGGGGCTGCGAGGATCATGCATATAAGGGAATTGTGTATACATGCTGCCGTAAACAAAACGATAATTTAAATAATTTTTAAATCTTAGTTGCATGGGATTGCGGCTCCACAGTTATTTAAATAATTTAAAACTCAAGTAGGCGGGGGATGCGAGGTCCACGCATATAAGGGAATTACGTTGTTATGCATACGATTATTTATATAATTTTTAAACCCAAGTTGCATGAGGCTGCGAGGTCCGCGCTTGTAAGGGTGTCACGTAGAGACGAAGGTGTAACCAAACAATTATTTAAATAATGTTTAAACCCAAGAAGGCGGGGAACGCTAGCTCCACGAATGTAAGATAGTCACGTCGACATGCAACATGATTATTTCCAAGTAGGTGTGGGATGCGAGCTCCACTCATTTAAGTGAGTCACGTGGTCATGCAGCCCTAATCAAACGATTGTTTAGAGTATTTTAAACCCGAGTAGTCGGGGACTGCGGTATCCGTGCATATAAGGGAAGTAGGTAGACATGCAACACTATTATTTAAATAATTTTCAAACCCAAGTAGGCGGGGGACGTGAGTTCCGCGCATACAAGCGAGTCACGCAGACTTGCAGCCCTGAACAAATTATTATTTAAATTATTTCAAACCGAAGTAGCCCGAGGACGCGAGTTCCACGCGTATACGATGAACCCTTTTCTCGCCACGGAATACATCAGCTGCCTAGACATTTGCAAAGGGTAGTAGAAGCCGACGGTGCCTATATTGATTAAACTTTGTGTTTTGTTTAATTTTTTTAAGTAAATAAAAAGTTGCTGAAAACGGATATAATTTATTTGTACCCCTAATATTTCAAACCCGAGTAGTCGGAGGCTGCGAGGTCCACGCCTATTAGGGAGTCACGTAGACATGTAGCTGTAAACAAAACGATTATTTAAATAATTTTTAAACACAGTGTTTTTAATTTGATGAATGGATTGCGTGGGATGTTGCGGGTTAGAAATAACGTAGCCACAAATTGATTGAACAGTATTTTATTTACTGATTTAGTCGGCTTTAATGCTAACCTCGTTCGGTAGCTTGTCGGAACGCAAACACTCTCGCTACCCTTTGCACAATAGACGTTACGCAGTGGAGATGAAGCCAGGTAGAGCCGGAGAGGAGTGAGGTTTTTGCTCTGTTGGCGCACGCGAGGGACGCGGCGTCTCACATATTATTACGCGTACATACATAACGATCGCGCTGATTGGGCGAGCAGGATCGCCTGACCATGACGTCGCGGCACAGGAACAGCACATACATGCTTTCTCTCTCTCTCTCTCTCTCTCTCTCTCTCTCTCTCTCTCTCTCTCTCTCTCTCTCACACATTCCGATCTTTCTAGAATTACACTATTTTCGTTGAATTTCCAAAATTCCGCCCACCTTCGTCGTTACGCTGACGATTATATTGCGCTATAAGTTACAATCGGTATTTAGTCTCTTTACAAGGTTGGATTGTAAGCGGTACTAGTTTGACGATAGGTCGTCGCAATGACCCTGAGCTGGTCTTTACAGTTACTACACGGACCATTCCGTCGTTACCAGGATGTAGTGAGATAATTTTCGCCATTGGCCATTTGCCAGGAGAGGTGTTTTCGTTTCGGATAAGTACTAAGTCGCCAATCTTCGGTGGCGCTTTTGGTTGTAGCCATTTATTTCTGGTTTGCAGTGCTGTCAAGTATTCGCTTTTCCAGCGAGACCAAAAATGCTGTGTCATCTGCGACAGCATCTGCCAACGCTTACCAATTGGTATGGTTTGCACGGTTAGATCAGGTTCTGGCAGAAGATATGAGGCGCGTTGAATCAGGAAGTGCGCAGGGGTTATAAATTCCAAATCAGAAGTGTCATCAGAAAGTCCTACGAGTGGTCTCGAATTCATACACGCCTCTACTCGACACAATAGAGTACCATACAAACGAATATACAAACGTAACCATTGAGAGTGCTTTTACCTCTTGTCTTAGTCAAGCGTACATGAATCGGACCTGCATAATCGACGGCTGTTCTTTGAAAAGGACTAGCGGGTTGCACTCTAGCTCTAGGCAATGCACCCATGAGTTGCGAGGGCACTTAGTGAACATAACGCACACACTGCGTACATGCTCGAATAACTTTTCTTGCTTCCGTGCGCCCACGTAAGATCCACACTCGCTGCCTGAGTGTTGCCATAGTCAGCTGCGTCCCGCCGTGCTATGTACGTAAATGCGCTTGTCGAATGAACAAAGTAGTAAGAGCAGACGAGTGGGGCAGTATAACTGGATGTTTAGTACGTACATCAGTTAGTGAATTGACTAACCTGCCGCCCACCTTAATCAAACAGTTTTGAATTATAGGATTTAGGCAGGTCATCAGATTCTTGTTGCTTAATTCTTTGTTGGCTTTCAGGAGAAGATATTCCCCATTAAAATATGCTCTTTGCGTTAGATAAATCCAGAGTAATTGTGCATTTTCAATTTCGCACGATTCTAAAGTGAGGGAATCGCTTCGCCATTGTTTCTGAAAGAAGAGTAGATCAAGAGTCTTAAATGGATAACTGCCATTTGATCTAATACCAATACTGCTTTTAGTAATAAATCTTAAACAGTAAGCGGTAACTCTGAGCAGTTTGGCTAAGGACGAGTACTCTTCAAGGAGGGACCAGACTTTTGTATCACAGTCAGCAGAGTTATTCTTGACCTTGTAAGAATTTGCGACGAGCGTGTTAGTGACAACAAAGTTCAATTCGTCTTGTTCTCTTGACCATGAGCCAGTCCTTTCTACGAGGAAAGCG
This sequence comes from Torymus aiolomorphi, assembly GCA_036365515.1. NCBI lineage: Eukaryota > Metazoa > Arthropoda > Insecta > Hymenoptera > Torymidae > Torymus > Torymus aiolomorphi. Next base: position 75,101,045 of record CM070876.1, read on the forward strand.
AGACCTATCCACCGAAGGACGTTACTATTTAATTTGGATCGTTCGACTCCTGGAGAAACAATATCTGCCGGATTATCTTTTGATCTGACGTGATGCTAAAAAGCGTTAGGAAGAGATGTGTGAATCTCCGAACACCTATTGGCAAGAAAAACGTTCCATCTCAAGTGATGATCCCTCAGCCAGAACAAAACGTCTGCTGAGTCGGTCCATAGATGAACGTCTTCAATGGGAAGTTGAGTAGAATTAAGAAATTGCTTTGTCAGGCGAACGAGCAATAAAGAAGTGCACAATTCTAAACGCGGTATACGTAGGGTCTTTACCGGAGCTACTTTTGATTTAGCGATTTGTAATGGTGTGGATACATCTAAATCTCGAATTAGCCTTATATACAGCACAGCTCCGTAAGCCCTTTTGAACGCGTCAGAGAATCCGTGTAGTTCCACGGAGGTTTGTGGCGTATAGCCTGTTCATTGTGGGATCTTTATTTCGCTGATCGCTGGAAGATCCTTCAGCCAATTGCCAATTGTCGGAAAAAATTTTTAAATCAGAAAAATTATGAAAAAATATAAAAAATTAAAAAAAATAAAAAAAAAACTCTTGAAAAACAGCACAATTTTTTTTTTCTCATTAGATAAAAAATCCCTACACTCATATGAGAATTATACTATTCAGGAGTAATTTAGTTCAAATCTGGAGTCAATCCATCCACAGGAAAATTTCAAAGCTTACGGTTAGTGAAAAAACTTGTTTCATCGATGACTATGGTTCTGGACCATATAAAAGGCCCATCGGAGAAAGTTTTAAGGTAAGGTAAATATACCCACTTTTATATGTAAAAAGTATGAAATAATTAGTTTACATTTATGTATTAAAATGTGACTTCTTATTTAAGAGAAAAAAGGTGTCTAGCCCCCTTAAGTAAATTTTAAACCGAAGTAGGCGGGGAACATGATTTTCACGCATATACGTTCGTCATGTAGATATGAAGCCCTACACGAAACCATTGTTTAAATAATTTTGAAATACAAGTATCCAGGACTGTGTGGTCCACGCTTCTAAGGGAATTACGTAGACATACAACACGATTATTTAAATAATTGCTTCCTCCTTGTTGACAACAGATTATTTAGTTAAGTAATTATGAAAAAGATTCGAGATTTATGTTTGAGAGGAGAGAATAGAAGTGGTTGAAATTTAAAAAATAATAAGATTTATTCTAGGTTTGTTTTCAGTTTTTATTTAAATAAAAGGGAAACGGGAGAAAACGTTTATTAGCAAAGAGTTTTGTTTTTTATTTATTATTTAAATCGAAAATATAGTTAAAAAGCATTGAGGTCAAAATACATTATCCCTCTCCTTAAAAAGTGATGGCCGGAATTAGTAGCTCATTTAAGGGACTCGACGTGATTGATTCGATTATTTGAAAAAGGCGCAAATATTTCGATTTATTTAGATTGAAAATGTATTAGATTTGAATTTTGAAACTCAAGTATGGTTAAAACTACTAAATAATTAAAATATAATAGAAACGTTAGATAATAATTATGTAGCCAATTTTAGAAAAGAAAAATACTAGATATACTGATATACGCGAGTGATGCTCCGAGGACGCCAGATAAACTCAACTCGAGCATAGGTTTCCGAGAATTTTGCTCGGACTACGTGTGCTCCGAAATGATCGGTGAAGCGAAACGAAAAATGTGCCTTGTTTGCGGGCGCTCCAGAATTGTCCACGTAATTTGAAACATGTTTTATTACTAGTCGAAACTACGAAAAATATGTAAGATATGCGCTTGTTTGAATTTAATGTTGATATCAATAATTTGTAACATGATAATGTTAATAATATTGTAAGAGTGTGTTCGAGGAGAGTGCGGCGCGAGGGGGTGTTGTGTCAGAATCGCGAAAATTTGAAATGAGAACGCTCGTAGCCTTGCCACGTACACGGAAAACGACAGTTTTCCACGTGCACGGAGAACGACAGTTTTCCGTGGCCGTAAAGCCCGCGTGCTAGGGTCGGCGCTTGTGCTGACCCGAGGTCGTTTCCGATCCCGATGTGGAGAATACTCCTTGACGTGCGGATGATGCGTGCACGGGAAGACCGACCAGGTCGACCCGGGGCCGTTTCGGCTGTCCGCTAGGCTATGAGGGAAAATAACGGCTTTAAAATGGAGCATTTGGCGGGAACGTCGCGTAGAAAGCGCGCGCTTCCCGCGGTTTTCCGGGCTTGACGCGAGAGTGGAGGGGAGAGACGCGGCGGAGTCTGAGGCCGCGCGCGCGCTGTGGGCCACTCGCGCTCTCGTCGAGCACATCTCGTGCGATCCTTTTTTTTGTTGCGAATAAAGAAAAAATATAGCACCTTCCTTCGTTGATTATTTCCCTTTTTCCTTCCTAGTTATCCATTTCCCTTTTTTTCCCTTTGAGTATCTCGCCTTATTAATTTCGTTTAATTCTTTTTGTGAATATTTATTTTTATTTTTGATTATTTGGCCCTTTATTTTATTTCATTTATTTCGATGACTCGACGGGAGTGGAGAAGAAACGCCAAGGTAAGCCCTCCGAAAGTAATAAAGTGGTGCCGAAACCCGGGATACATTACCGGACCTTATCGAAAGACGGAGGCTTACAAGTGTGTTGGGACGCACAAAGCAACAATGGCGCCGCGCGGGAGGCCAAAGAGGAAAGCGACTTCGACAGCACTTGGAGGCAACGCGCCGCCGGCAAAGCGGAGTCGTGCAGGGAGAACGCACGAGACAACGCGGCAGCAGTGATTAGATCACGTACCACGGGGAACGCAGCGGAGGAAACATCCGTGATAAGCAAGTCCCGCAGTGCTAAGAAGGCAGTCTCAGCTACCCGCAGCGGCCTTATCCGCCATCCTGCGGACGGCAGGCCCCCAACGCCGGCTTCCAACGCCCGTTCAGAAACGGTTGGACAAAGAGAAGAGGCTGCGGGCAACAGCGTGGAGGTTACCGCCGACGTACACCGAGAAGCGAGTGAGCAGAGCATCGGAACAATGGACGACGCGGGCGTGGACGACATTCAGTTAGCCTGTCGACGACCGGCGATGACGTCTCCTCAAACCACGGATGTCGGGGACATCACAGACGACGGCACGAGGCGGTGGCTCGAGGTAAATACAGTGAGATCTAATAATTTACAGCGAACTAATCCGCTCTTAGATCCAGTGACGCGCATAGCGAATGCGATAGAAGACCGATTGAATATGATGCATGAACCATCAAGAGGAAACGCTAATTCACGCCTTATCAGCCGTTTGAGACTGACCGAGAGGCTGCCGACTTTTTCAGGCAATCCACTCGAGTTGTTGCATTTCAAAGATGCTTACGTATCGTTGGCAGCCTTGGGAGCTTATAAGGACCGTGAGAACATTATTCGTCTATACAGTGCGTGGAAGGGCGAGGCTCACGAGGCGGTAGGCGTGATGCTGGCCACTACGCGAGTTCCGAATATTGTTATACGTGCGTTGGAACTTGAGTTCGGAAACAAAAATTTAATAGCCGAAAAAATGGTGAACGATATAAAGAAACTGCCTAGCTTAGAGTCCGGAAGAATTAGTTTAACACAATTCGCGACTAAACTTCGTAACGTAGTAAGCACGTTCAAAAATTTCGACCTCGTAGATTATTTACATAGTCCCGACTTATTGAAAAGTGTGGGAAATAAGTTGCCGATTGTTCTGAAGTATTCCTACAATAGTTACGTATTCGATTCCAGCAATGCGGTGTCGACGTTAGAGAAGGTGTCAGACTTTCTCGATCACCAGGTAGAACTTGCAGTTGCAGGCGGACTTTTCGGTTTCGAGCGTGCGCCAACGCCACCTCCTCAGCCACATAGTTCGCGAAGAATGGAATGTCCTTCAAGAACGGCAGTCGCGTGTACAATTGAGCGCTCCGGAAATTCCGAGGATAACCTAGAAATGGAAGGTAAAAATAAGAAACAATGCGCGTATTGTCAGCATCTCGACCACAATCTGACAAACTGTAGGGGCTTTGCGCATCAAACTATAGAGCGACGTGGGACTCTAGTGAAGCAATATCGTGTTTGCTTTAAATGTCTGCAAACAGGGCACATGAGCTTACATTGTGCGAGTCTGAATTGTGGAATTAGCAAAGGAAAACATCATACTGTTCTTCACTTCTCGAAACGTATAGTAGACAATAAAAGAGCTTCGCGTAATGACGAGACACCGCAACGAAGCTCGGGGCATGAGGGTACCTGCGAAGGTACTACACTCGTATCGAACGATATGTGACTAGATGCGGCGCGTGTGTTATTAAAAGTTCTTCCTCTTAGCATCTGTAGTAGAGAGAAATCAATAAGTACGTACGTGCTACTGGATGAAGGTTCAACTATATCTTTAATCGACAGAAAACTAGCCCGAGAAATAGGCGCGAGAGGTCCGCGGATTAATCTAACTTTGAAGGGAATACACGTGCATGAGACTGTACCTGCGAGTAGCGAAAAAATTGAATTCAATATAAGAGGGGATTTTGAAACATGCAGAGTAAAGAATGCCGTTACTATAACGGAATTAAAATTGCCACAACAATCTGTGTCAAGCAGTCTTACAAACTGGATTAAGGATCGCACGGGCGTAGAGGTGACACCGTATTGTGGTGCTCAACCGGCTTTGTTGATAGGGCAGGATAACTGGATTTTGATCGTTACTCGCGAGCTGAGAGAGATAAATTGGACTGTGCTTGTCGCGCTCACTTTTAGAATGGTCACCGCATGGCTTTTCGCCAATGGGCTCGAAAACTAGCATGCACTTGTGTATGAATGCGACGGGGAAGGAGAGCGAGGTTGCGGAAAAGAAGCACGAGCTAAATGAGAGACTCTATGAGCTAGTAAAGCGCTATGTTCAATTAGATGAGTTCGGCGTAATTGATAGAAATAGAAGTTGTCATAAGCAGGAATGGGCGTTAAAAATACTCGAAAAAACGAGTAGACGGATGAATAAAAGTTGGGAAGTAGGACTGTTGTGGAATAAAAATCCGAAACCCGAAGTAGATAGCTTAAGTACTGCGCGCAAAAGACTTTCGTCATTAGAGAAAAAATTGGATCGAGATCCTCAATACGCCGCTATTTACTACAAAGAAATGGAGAGGTTCATCGATCATGGTTACGCGGTGAAGGTGACGGAAATAAACTCTCACGCGTGAACGTGGTACCTGCCGCATTTTGGTGTTCGAAACATCAACAAGCCAGGCAAAGTCGGGCTAGTGTTTGATGCAGGCGCGAGAACCTCGGGTATTAGTTTAAATGACCAGCTAGACTCAGGATCCGACCTCTTACAGTCGCTGCTCGGGGTACTGACGCGTTTTCGACAATGCGCCGTGGCATTCAAAGCAGACATAAGAATAGAATAGAATAGAATAGAATAGTTTTTATTTGTAAATTACAAAATAATTAAGTTACAGTCTACCATCCCGCATTCGCCCAGGCTCATGTCTGTGAGACGGGGAAAACCCAATAGGCAAACCACGTGGGATAAATCCTATTAGGAAACCCCGCCTCAGGATGGTTCAAAGTATTGAACATAATTAACATTTGTGTACATTATATCGCAATCGTATAATCATCACATAGTCAATGGCAATCGCCAAGTCACGAAGTATCACATAATTGAACTTAGTTATTCTTCAATCTAGCGCTTACAGATTGAATTCATCACATTGCTTTATTCATGCGATGTACGTCAGAAGATTAATCACAAAACGATTTTAGTACTGTTATAAAAATAGCAGTACAAGTCTATATTCTATTTACACATATATACAGTCGACATCGCATGACCTTTGCATCAAGTACTTCCTAAAAGCCGCTTTGAATTTACTCGCCGAGGAAACATTCTTAATATCGCGAGGAATCGAATTCCACAGTCGCGTACCCTGGGACCAGAAAGAATCCAGCCCTACGTCAGTACGTGATGACGGAACTATAAGTTCTCTGCAGTGAGTTCTACTCGACGTTCTATCTTGGCACTTTTGAAATAAGGGAGCTAGGTACACTGGCTGACCCAAATTTATAACTTTGTACATTAAGACCGCTGCAAAATATGCCCTTCTCTCCCTTAAGTCAAGCCACTCTAGCTTATTTCTATATGGGCTGATGTGTTCATCTTTCTTAGCACCACTTACATATGATATTACATATCTCACACATGAATTTTGCAATATTTGCAGTTTCTTTTGAAGTTCACGCGTCACGTCAAGATACACTAGCGAGCAGTAATCTAAATGAGACAACACGAGAGAGCTTGCGAGCTGCTTACGTAAGATCTCAGTGGTGCAGGATCGAAACCGTCTGAGTCCGTATAGGGCTCTGTTAACTTTTCGGCTAACTGCATCCACTTGCGCTTTCCATGTTAGTTTCGAGTCCATTACAACACCGAGATTAGTTACAGTGTCGACAAAGGGGACGAAAACGTTGTTCTGAATCTCAATGCCAGACAAATGCATACCCCATAGTATGTTAATATTGTGGTTAGATCCAAAAATAATAGCCTTAATTTTTCTTACATTGAGACTGAGGGTGTTGTCGACGGCCCATGCCGCCACTGCTCTACCTATAATCGACAAGTGTCGTATCCCTTCATTCAGCTCATCTATGGTTGTCTGCGTGTAAACTTGTAAATCATCTGCATATAGCAGGTGCCCGACACCACTCGATTGAGAATTATTATTAAAATCCAAAAAAATGTGCTGTAGGTCATTTATATAGAGACTGAACAGAAGGGATCCCAGAACCGAGCCCTGTGGTACGCCGAGATTGGTTGTGAGCCAATCCGAGTCTCCATTTTGCTTCGTAATCACTTTTTGATTACGACCTGTAATATACGACTTTATCCACAGGACTACCCCCCTCGAAAATCCCATTCTGATCAGTTTATGCAATAATTTAGTTGGCGATATGGTGTCGAACGCATTGCTGAAATCGAACAAAAGGAGAATGGTAAGTAGTTGTTTTTCGTTGTCTATTCCCGCTCTTATATCCTCCGTCAATTTTAGTAGAGTTGTCTGCGTACTGTGACCTGGTCTAAATCCAGATTGAAAAGGATCGAGAATTTTCTTTGAAGCTAAAAATGCTGAAATCTGATCATGTACAAGCTTCTCAAGAACTTTGGATAGAAAGCTCAATAGTGCCACTGGACGAAAGTCCGTAACAGTCGATGGGACAGCTGTCTTTTTAAGTTGCACCAAATGAGCTTTCTTCCATGATCCGGGAAAAATTGCCTTCAAGAGGGAAGCATTGAAAATATCAGCTAGGTGATAGCCAATAACTGGAAGAGCTTGTGCTATCACACCTTGTGGTATTCCATCCTCACCCTTAGCCTGCGAGGAGAAATGTGCAACAGCTAGAACCACATCTGAAAAAGTAACTTTACTGAAGGCGAAGCCTTCTTCACTAGCCGTTGCCATAACTTCATTCATATTTTCCTCGCGTTCTTCAGCCGAGACTGAGACCCCCGCAAAGTGCGTGTTTAATTCTTTTGGGGAAACCCCGTGAAGTTCCTCCCTAGCTCGATTTTGTGGAAGAAGACCTAAACTTTTCAACTCTTTCCAGATATCTTTCCCGCTATCAAGTGCCTCGAAAATTTTATTCTGAAGAAATGTATCTCGCACTTCTCTTGAGCGTTGTTCTGCTAATAGCGCTAGCGATTGGCATTCTTCCCAGTGATCATGATTTCGCGTTCGTTGATATCTCCGACGTAAAGCGTCACGGTTAGCGTACAACTCTCTGAGCTTCCCGTCAACCCACGGCGGTTGTTGTTTTCTATTCGGACGAAATTCCTTAATCGGGGCTAATTCATCCAAAGCCTTCGTGATATTTGCATTAAGATGTTCTAAGCGGGTGTCAACGTCTACATCTACACAATTGACAGTCGACCAGTCGCAATCATTCAAATAAGAAAGCAGCTGTTCTTGACGAATAGCCTTAAAATTACGGTATGTAAACCTTCCAAGTGAAGGTTTTTGAGATACGGGAACGTCAATAACGATATCAATTATATTATGACTATTGCGATAACTCGCCGTCATATTGTTAGAATCTAGCACTACGTCATCATCGTCCGTGAAGATTACATCGATCCATGTGTGAGATTTGCTGTTTTGGTGATTAGTCGCGCCATGCTCAATAAGTTTTAGGTTAAGTTGACATGCTAGGTGTTTTACGAAAGTTGACTCCTGCTCTGTTACTAACATATTCGCGTTGAGATCTCCCATTACTATTCGATGCGCAAAACCCACGGAGTGTTGTTCGAGAGCTTCAGCCAAATCAGAGTTGATAAGCTCGGCGTCTGGGGGCCTGTAAATGAATGCTGCAAACACGGGGGCGAAGAGCCCTGCTGTGTACTACACATGATGTACTCTGGAACTCCCGGCTTTCCTTCGTCCACCATGGTAGCCGATGTACATAAAATTTTAGCTTTCCATAAATTGCTAACATACAGCAGAACTCCTCCTCTATGCGTATTTCTGTCCTGCCTGATTATTGAGTAGCCTTCAATCTCGACGAAATCATCTCCTATATTAGGCCCGAGTCGCGACTCTGCAATACCGAAGAGATGGTAAGAGGGATAAGAGAGCAGGAATTGACGAAATGTTGTTATGTGCGCTTTCAAAGATGTCGCATTTAAAAATCCTGCTTTCAATCCAACATACCGAACCTCTTTTGCACTATCATTATCTAGTCATCGGCTAACGTTAGTAATCGTATCGTTTGTACCCAAATTCGATTTATTATCAAATGTGTCTTTCTCCATACTATTTTTATTACCCGAGCCACTAAATTTTGCCGTACCGGTTGAAATTGCGATCGCCTGCAGATCCGCCGCAATTATGATCAGCTGCGACGTTTCACCATCTCGCATCTTGGCCAGGAAACGGCCTCCTCTATGCCAGAAATATTTAAACTGTAATCCGCGAGCAACAGCCTTTAAGCTTCTGTACTGAACGAACTTCTCTCTGCTCAGCATTTCGTTGATGAAAATTTTCCCGTTACTTATGTTGTCAACCGTTTCCTGATCAAGTTCCGAGAAGTTCACATCCTTTGTGTTAAAGCGTGTAAATCTATGCTTGGCATACATTAATTCTTTAACGAGCTTATGGTCGCGGAGTTTGACTATCCACGGACACCGACGTTTAACGGGTTTAATCTCTGACGAGCCTACTGGATTTTTTCTATTTGACCGAAGAGAGCGTGTAGAAATGATATCATCCCTCCGAATAGTCGGAAGGGTGGTAGAAAGGACGACATGGATCACATCTAAATTGTGTTTATTAGAACCTTCAAAAATTTTAGTGACGATGATTTCATGCGAGAAATCCGCACTATCTACTTCATTTCTAGGTGTACACTGCTCGCTTCCGTCAGATAGATCAATCGACCTACTAAATTCAATACGAGGCTTATCGTTACTTTCTGCGGCCTTATTATTTTTCGCAGTGTGCTGAAATCCGATCAACGTTTCTTTCAGTACAGTATTATCCTCGACAAGCAGCTTGCACGTAAGAGATATGTTCTTGCGCGTAGAAGTGATACCCGAGGATCGAAGTGCGCAGAGATTCATTTGGCGTGGCGCGGATAGGACCAGGGACCCCGACATGTATGAAATGATGTGCTTGGTGTTCGGAGCCAAATCTTCGCCGACAAGCGCGATCTACGTAAAAAATAAGAACGCGGCGTGTTTTTCTGAAACGAAACGAGAAGCGTCGGAAATTATCGTGAAAAAGTTATATGGATGACTACTTCGCTAGTAGAGGCACGATTTGCGAAGCGCAATTCCTCGTCTGCGATGTCATCAACATAAACGCCCAAGCAAGTTTTGACATGTACAGCTGGGGAAGTAACGATGTGTGTGTTTTAAACTCAGTGCCCAAAGACCGAGCCATGGCGGATGAAAATAAAAAACAACTCTACGACCAAGGAGGCGAGCGAGTCTTGGGGCTGTATTGGTATACGCAGTCGGATGAATTGAGGTTTAACGTGGACATGAATCGGATTCAGCCGCAATTACTGAACGGAACCATAAAACCTACCAAGCGTCAAGTCCTCTGTGTCATAATGTATGTGTTTGACCCCCTCGGGTTCCTCGCCCCCTTCACCCTTAGGCCGGATTTTTGGTCCGACTCCATGACCATTATTAGATGGATAAGATCGGAACCAAGAACGAAACAGATCTTCGTTGCGCACCGACTCGGTGAAATAGGAGAACTCACGGAAAGTTCGGAATGGCATTGGGTTCCGTCGGGGCAAAATCCGTCAGACGATGCGACCGGTGGACGGACAGCACGAGTCAATCGCACGAACGTTGGGTGTCTGGCCCCGAATTTCTAAGAAATTCCGAGACAATGTGGCCTAAAGAAAAACCGCTAAGCGAGACTAATAAAAAATCCATTGACGAGTTAGAAACGCGCAAAGACTTCGTATTCTCAATTACATATCGATCCCTCGGATTTTCATTACCCTTGATGATTTTAGGCTGGCAGGGGCTGCTGATCATTGGTAGGCGAATTCGAAATGCATTCAATAGGTAGCGGAAAAAATCAAGCGAACCTATTTCGGTGGCAAGCGTAAACACAGTCGAGGAATACTGGTTTCGGGTTATACAAGCGGATTGCTTCGCTGAAGAGATACGCGCTGTTAATAATCTAAGGCCGATTCACAAAAGTAGCAAACTATGGAAATTTAGGCCTTTTCTCGACGAACGTGGAATATTAACCGTATGTGGCCGTGTGACAAAAATAGTGGCTGATGAATTTTCGAATAATCCGATCATACTCGATGGCAAACACCTGGCGACGCAAATGCTGGTAAAAGAATACCATCAGCGATATAATACGGCAGAGGTTTTTCATTGTCGGGTTAAGGAATATTTTGCGCTCTCTGGCAAGGTCATGCGTTATCTGTCGTTTGCGCCGTGCGAAACCAAGCGCGCCCGTAATGTCAGCGCTGCCCGCAGCACGACTAGCATACAAGGAGCGGCGGTTCAGTCACTGCGGCATGGACTATTTTGGGCCATTATGAGTGAAGATCGGGCGGTGGAAAGAGAAACGCTGGGGCGTAATGTTCACGTGCTTGACAACGCGGGCCATCCACCTGGAATTGGCAAGTAGCTTGAGTTCAAGCTCGGCGATCATGGCGCTCCTGCGACTAGCAGCGCGCAGGGGCTCGCCTAAGGCCCTCTACAGTGACAACGGAACAAATTTCAGGGGGGCGAGTAAAGAATTAAAGGAAGCTATTTCCGCGATCGACAGAGAAAAACAAGAAGAATATGCGATTGCACATCGAATTCGTTGGCACTTTAACCCCCCTGAGCTCCCCATGTGGGAGGCGTCTGGGAGAGAATGATCCGCTCGGTAAAGTCGGCGTTGCACGTGATATTACGTGACCATGCGCCTCAAGAAGAAGTGTTGTATACGGTATTCACCGAGATCGAGCACTCGGTCAATTCGCGTCCACTAACGCACTTGTCGGTAGATCCTCGAGACGGCGAGGTGCTTACGCCCAATCACTTTTTGATTGGTACCTCGTCTGGAGATATTAAATTGGGACGCTTCGAACTACAGCCGTTGGATACAAAACGACAATGGAAACTCGCGCAACATCTGGCAGACGCGTTCTGGAAGCGGTGGCTCCGGGAGTATCTGCCGTCGATAATAGCCCGCCCAAAATGGGTCGACGACACTGAGCCAATGAAGGTAGGAGATCTTGTGCTTATAGTCGACTTTCAGTCGCAACGAAACGATTGGAGAAAGGGCACGATAATCGACACATATCCTGGATCCGACGGCGTAGTGCGGTCCGCTAGGGTACGGACTCCAAAGGGCGTTCTTGTTCGTCCAACGCATAAACTTATTAAGTTATTAGGTTCCGTTGAGGTACAAAGCTCATTGCCTTGTACGGGGGGGGGGGGGGGGGGGAGAATGTTGACAACAGGTTATTTAGTTAAGTAATTATGAAAAAGATTCGAGATTTATGTTTGAGAGGAGAGAATAGAAGTGGTCGAAATTTAAAAAATAATAAGATTTATTCTAGGTTTGTTTTCACTTTTTATTTAAATAAAAGGGAAACGGGAGAAAACGTTTATTAGTTAAAGAGTTTTGTTTTTTATTTATTATTTAAATCGAAAATATAGTTAAAAAGCATTGAGGTCAAAATACATTATCTCTCTCCTTAAAAAGTGATGGCCGGAATTAGAGTAGCTCGTTTAAGGAACTCGACGTGATTGATTCGATTATTTGAAAAAGGCGCAAATATTTCGATTTTTTTAGATTGAAAATGTATTAGATTTGAATTTTGAAACTCAAGTATGGTTAGAACTACTAAATAATTAAAATATAATAGAAACGTTAGATAATAATTATGTAGCCAATTTTAGAAAAGAAAAATACTAGATATACTGATATACGCGAGTGATGCTCCGAGGACGCCAGGTAAACGCAACTCGAGCATAGGTTTCCGAGAATTTTGCTCGGACTGCGTGTGCTCCGAAATGATCGGTGAAGCGAAACGAAAAATGTGCCTTGTTTGCGTGCGCTCCAGATGTCCTCGTAATTTAAAAAATGTTTTATTACTAGTCGAAACTACGAAAAATATGTAAGATATGCGCTTGTTTGAATTTAATGTTGATATCAATAATTTGTAACATGATAATGTTAATAATATTGTAAGAGGGTGTTCGAAGAGAGTGCGGCGCGAGGGGGCGTCGTGTCCGAATCGCGAAAATTTGAGAAGAGAACGCTCGTAGCCTTGCCACGTGCACGGAAAACGACGGTTTTCCGTGGCCGTAAAGCCCGCGTGCTAGGGTCGGCGCTTGTGCTGACCTGAGGCCGTTTCCGATCCCGATGTGGAGAATACTCCTTGACGTGCGGATCATGCGTGCACGGGAAGACCGGCCAGGTCGACCCGGGGCCGTTTCGACTGTCCGCTAGGCTACGAGGGAAAATAACGGCTTTAAAATGGAAAATTTGGCGGGAACGCCGCGTAGAAAGCGCGCGCTTCCCGCGGTTTTCCGGGCTTGACGTGAGAGGGGAGGGGAGAGACGCCGCGGAGAAAAAAATATAGTACCTTCCTTCGTTGATTATTTCCCTTTTTCCTTCCTAGTTATCCATTTCCCTTTTTTTTCCCTTTGAGTATCTCGCCTTATTAATTTCGTTTAATTCTTTTTGTGAATATTTCTTTTTATTTTTCATTATTTGGCCCTTTATTTTATTTCATTTATTTCGACGACTCGACGGGAGTGGAGAAGAAACGCCAAGGTAAGCCCTCCGAAAGTGATACTCCTAGAGGAAGCTTTGTGATAGTAAAAAAAAAGTTTATGAGATAATGTGTTAGAAATGTTATTTAGCAAATTTGGAATCGAAATACACTATTTTTAGAAAATGTCCGTATGGATGTATGTGTGTGTGTGTGTGTGTGTGTGTGTGTGTGCGTGCGTGCGTGCGTGCATGCGTGCGTGCGTGCGTGCGTGCGTGCGTGCGTGCGTGCGTGCGTGCGTGCGTGCGTGCGTGCGTGCGTGTGTGTGTGTGTGTGTGTGTGTGTGTGTGTGTGTTCGCTGATATCTCATGATCTACTCGACCGATTTTAACGGGAGAGCGATCATTTTTTTAGATTTTGCTTCCACAATTGGGGTCAATATCCTATTTTTCTAAATTTAATTAGGCACGACCGCTACTCGGGAGAGCCTTATAATTTCACCACAGTGAAAATTGTAAGAATTCAAATACTGAAAATTTAATGTGTAAAAACCATTTACCACTCAGAATGAGTACGTTTAGAACATTTTCTGTGATGTATGTATGTCTGTACGCCCGTATGTACGCATGTTGCTCGATTATCTCAATGAATTTTCGACCGATTCCTTCGGGATTCCGGAAAAATACTCGTCTAATTACACCAAAGTTCGAGTTCTCCAGCGAGGACGATCGATAGAAAATTTTCAAAATGCCAGCACAAAGAAAAATTGCAAAAAATCGATTTTTAAGCCTTTCGTCTAGAAAAATGAAATGTAGGCTACCATGTACAGGTCTATCTGCTAAAACTAATTAAAATACACCTTTTTTATGTTGAACACTTTCTTCTACGAGCAATATTTGCCAACATAACTACGAAAAACAGCAAAAAAAGGTCAAAAATGAATGATTTTCGACTGTAACTTGACAGAATTTGATTTTACACAAAAATGTTAAATACAAAAGTTGTAGATAGTACAGAAACAAAACTTTTTTCCCTTTACCATTTTTGTGTAGAATCAACTCCTGACGAGTTACACTTATAAAAACGATTTTAAACGCCAAAATATACATAAAATGAACGATTTTCGGCTTTAACTTGTCAGGATTTTATTTTTCACAAAAATGTTTAATGTAAAAGTTGTAGATAATATTGAAACAAAACTTTTTGCTATTTAACATTTTTTTGTAAAATCAACTCCTGGTGAGTTAGACTTATAAAAACGATTTTAAACGCCAAAATACACATAAAATGGACGATTTTCGGCTATAACTTGTCAGGATTTGATTTTTCAGAAAAATGTTAAATACAAAAGTTGTAGATAATATTGAAACAAATCTTTTTCCTACTTAACATTTTTTTGTAAAATCAACTCCTGACGAGTTAGACTTATAAAAACTATTTTAAACGCCAAAAAATACACATTAAAAGGACGATTTTCGACCATTCGTAACACTTGACAGTATTTAATTTTACACAAAAATATTCAATACATAAGTTATAGATAATAGTTAAACAAAACTTTTTCCCATTTAAGATTTTCATGTAAAATAAATAATACCTGACGAGTTAAATCTATAAAAACGATTTTAAACGCCAAAATATACATAAAATAGACAATTTTTGCTTATCGTACAAAGAATTACTTTCCAATAGAACTCTTAAATACAAAGGATATAGATATCGTTTAAATACCAATAAAAAAACTAAAACAATAACTAACAAAAACTGTTACATAAAAGCTGTCAAAACTTACAATTTCTTGTCATAATCTAGAGAACTTAGTATATAGTAAAATCAAAATTAGAAAAATGTTTAAAAATTGCCTTGTTAAAAATCTATAATTATGTTATCTTACTGTTTTGATAACAAATGGAAATTTCATATAAAATTACACAGCTTAAGGTGGCTCATGCGATTTCTTATAAAAAAGCAGATACATCTTAAACTTAAGAAATATGTTCTTTAGACATTAAACTTTCGATCTGTATTAAGAAAATTGTAGGTCAACGACCAAATTATCGAAAAAAATGAGTTTATAAATAGGTACGTTTAACACATAACCTTATAGGAATGAACAGTTTATTGCTGGTAACTTGTAAAAAAGCAGTTTTTAATGTACAATATATGAAATTAAAGATTTTTTTTTTTAAGAATCTAATGATATCATCAGAATTATAGGTTAACGACCAAACAAAAAAGATATTAACAATAAACGTTACAAATGTGCTACTGCGCATGCGCACTGCGACCAGTCGTATAAATGTAGCGACAAATTAGCAAAGTTTTTACTTATTTATAAAATCTTTTTTTGTTTGAACATTTAGAAGTTATTTACAATCAATTTACGTAAAATACGTTAACTTAATTTGGCAATAATAAAGAAGTCCCTTGCTGGGCCCCGACTTGATACGGCACCAAACGCATGAGCCACCTTAACCTGTTAATTATGTTCACAGAACCTAAGCGATTGAACTAAGAGAATCAAAATTGTCTAATATTATAAAAGTACATGTTAAAGTAATATATTACACAAAAAAACTCTAGTGTAATGTATGTGTTATAGATTTTGTAGTATAGTAAAGTTCAATATGTATAAAGAATTAAAATGAAAACTATTAAATAGGCAAGACTCACTTATATATATAATAGATACCTTGAAATGAGTTCTTATACCCTGACTAAACGTAACTAGATGAGCTAATACGACCAGCGACAGCTGCTTACCCGTATCGCATCTAACCAAACACACAGCACTTTTATGATATCCCCAGTTCGTAATTATCTATTCCCTCACATTCTAAAGCACTAACACTTGAAGATCATTGTAGAGCTGGGGAAGCTGCAAAATGAGGCTGGATAGCCCAGAGTGGGCACTACTCCATGGATGCCAGTCTGCTCAGAATTATCTAATAGCCATCTGAGAGGAAAATACTATAGAGACCAACATGCGTGTCTCAATCTCAAGGCTGCCTCAACGTAGGAATAAACAAAACACATGAATAGATCAGTCACTGATCTAGGAGACAAGCGAGGAGAGTTGAGCACCTAGAAACCACATATGACTAATGAATAGATGACACAAAAAACATTGCCATATAAAACAAAATACTGTAGCAATGGTTGTTACTAGTAAATTTGAATTTATTACTCCATGAAGGTATTATAGTGTCGGAAAAAAGACTATTCGTCACTTGGAGTTAAAAGTTACTCTTTATTTCTGCCGACGTTTCGGAGGCATAATCCTCCCTCTTCAAGGCTACATAATCATAATACATAATTGAGTCATTATACATTATTTAATTCTTATAAGGAAAACAAAGTTATTCTTACCACAGAAATATAAAAACAAGGCATAATTCCGTAGAATTTAGCTAGTCAGTGTACTATTGAAACTATATTGCGATAACATTTGAATATTAATGTGAATAATTAAGAATGTAATTGTTTTAAAAGAGACTTACAAACGACGTCGAAATCTGAGTTTTTCTCCGACTCTGGAGGGGGTCCACTAGATGTTATTCGTGACCCTCTCTCACGAGTCGAGGAAAATTTGTAACTGAGACGAACCGATACAGTGGAGACGGATTATATAGTTGACTAGTATGAATGTGTGTGTACGTTGTATGTATGATATCAAATATGGAAAGAAATTTAAGTTGGAAGGAGATTTAAGATGGAAGGAGGGGATTGTTATTTGGATTTTTTGGATTTTTTTATGGCAATGGGAAACGATTGTTGGCTTTTTTAATAATGTTGATGGATGATTTATATATGTGTTTAAGTAAATTCGTGTCTTCAGTTCTATTAATAGTATTATCAAAATAGTGTATGTGAAGCATTTCGGAAAATCTCCTGTTATAATTTGATTTTTCTCTGTCAATTATTTTGATGTTGTCGAAGTCAAAATTGTGTCCAGTGTCAATGTTATGAAGTGCGAGGGGGGATTTCATGTCTTTGTTTTTTACACAATACTGATGTTCGTATTGTCTTCTTTTAAGAGGTCTGGAAGTCATGCCTATATATGTTGCATCGCAATCATTGCAATCTATTTTATACACGATATTGTTAATGTTGTTTTTCTCCGTTTTTTCTTTTCCGAGTTTGATATATCTGTTAAATTTGTTGGTAGTCTTGCTGATAAGGGAAAGATTATGGCTTTTTAGTGTGTGTTGTAAGTGGTTGTTGATGAATTTGTTGTACGGAAAAACAGCAGTGTTACTCTTGTTGTGATTGTTAGGATTTTGTTTATTGTTAGTGGTGCGTGCGTTGAGACTGGAAATTCTTTTTTTTACAGTATTTGTTAATAATGTGGAGGGGGTAATCATTAGCTAAAAGGAATTTTTTTATGAGTGTGACATTATTATTGTGGAAGGAAGGATGTGAGAGAAGGATGGCTTTGTCAATCAAGTTATAGATAATAGCTATTTTTTGTGAAAGAGGGTGGTGTGAATGGAAGTTAATATATCTACCTGAAGCTATGGGTTTTCTATACCAGTTAGTTATTGAGGGGTTATTAGGTTGACGAATGATTTCCATATCTAAAAAACTAATCTTATTTTGATATTCTCTTTCACATGTAAATTGTATATGGCTATTGTAATTATTAAAGGTGTGTAACGATTCTTCCATTTTATCGTTTTTTATAACTAAAAAACAGTCAACTGATAAGAATTTTTCCATCGGTCTTACAGTCTTACAAATTAAATTAAAATAATTAATATTTATGGCAGTCAGATTGCCCTTGTTTATAATCACCCCCGCAGAATCTGAAATAAAAACTTAATTAAAACCTGGAAAAAAACTTTGTTAGCAAAGGACGATCTGACTGCCCACCACCACCACATTGTCCGACGTTTCGAGCCTGCTCCGGCTCCTCCTCAGGGACTGAAATAAAACCCGCGATACACCTCCTTATATACCATGCACCCATACCCCTTTCTTTTCTCTTACCCCACCACCCTCCACATTCCCCTCTCCAACTTGCCATTCTCACTTAAATTAATAAAGAATGATAAATGTTATCTAATTTACTTGACTCTATCATTAAATTTACATTATTCCGATTTCTTAGAATGTGAATACTTTCAAGGCTTTCCTCTTATATTTATTCTTAATCCCCTGTTCCAAAATATCCACACTCCCAAAATCGAAAGAATGCAAACTATTTAAACAATGTTCTTTCAAACCCGATGTACAACTTGAGCTGCGTAAACTATATTGATGTTCATATATTCTCTTTTTCAAATATCTACCCGTTTGACCAATATAACAACCATTACAATCCCTACAATTAATTTTATAAACAACTCCCGATTTCAAACATTTATCATCCTTGTCTTTACAATTACTAAATAACCTTTCTAAATTATTATCATTTCTAAAGAAAACTTGAATATTATGTTTACTAAAAACCCTTCTAATCCTTTCCGACAAACCTCTAACATATGGTAAACTAAAATATGCATTCTTTCCATTTCTATTCCTTGTTTGATTATCTACTCGCTGCTTCAATCCACCATTATAAATTTCCCACACTCTCTCATCAATCATTTTATCAATAAATTTTACGGGATAACTATTTTTAATAAATGTTTCTCTAACTAAATTTAAATTCTTTTTCCTAAAATCTTTATGTGACAATTTAATCGCTCTGTCAATACACCTTTGATCGCACCTGTCTTGTTTCCGAATTGGTGGTGAGAATCAAAATTTAAAAATCTACCTGACCATGTAGGTTTTCTATACCAATCTAATTTCACTCTATTATTATTACCTCTAATGACTCTAATATCTAAAAAACTCAATTGATAATCTTTCTCAACTTCTTTTGTGAATTTAATTCTATCATGGATAGAATTAAACACATCCACCATTTCATCCACAAAACATTCTGGTACAACTGCAAAAATGTCATCAACATATCTTTTAAAAATAATTGGCTGAAAAACCAACTTAGACAAAGCAATACTTTCCAATTTTTCCATTACTAAATTGGCTATAACAGGTGACAAAGGTCATCCCATTGGACAACCATATCTTTGTTCATATAGACTATTATCAAAAGAAAAAATTGTGTTTTTAAAAACCAAATTAAGTGCCTTTATAAATTCATCTTTTGTTAAACTAGTATGTACTTTAATTTCAGACCATTTATCTTGTATAATATCATTCAACAACTCTAAAGGTATATTTGTAAACAAAGATACTACATCCAATGAAACCATCCTATGATCATTCGGAATAATAATATCTTTCATTATACCATAAAAACTCCAACTATCTTTAATATATGAATTTGTTTTACCCACTATCTTGAACAATATATTAGACAAAAATCTAGCAAGTCTATAGGTCGGAAAATTTATCGATGATATTATTATTCTATATGTCAACTGTTCTTTGTGAATCTTAGGAAGCCCATAACATTTAGCTACAGTGCCATTTTCACATTTTAAATATTTAAACATACTATCTTTAATATAAGCTTTTGTTTTCCAATGCATCAATAATTCTTTCAATTTATCTTGTAGTCTATTGATATGTGGATTCCTAATTTTCACATAAGTGGTATCATCCTCCAATATAAGTTGAATTTTATTAATATAATCCCTTTTATCTGAAACTACAGTTACATTTCCTTTATCTGCTTTTTGGAAGATCATATTCGGATTCTCTCTCAAGAATTTCTTCGTTATTTTTAATTCATGGAATAAATTACTGTTCAAATAATTATCAAATCTATGTTCTCTTTTAAAATTATCAACAACTTTAACTAAAGAACTCCTACATTCTTTTTTAAACTCCAGATTAAAACTACTCATACTACTTTCTACCTCAGCGATGATATTCTTGATCGGAAGAGATTTACTTGAATATGATATTCCAAATTTAGCACCCTTTGACATGATATTTACCACTTCTTCTGGTATTACTTTGTCAGTTAAATTTCTAAACCAATCCTTATTAACATTGTTAGTTTGATTGACCTGAGAGTGTTTTCTATCCTTTAAATATTCAAATTTTCTTTTTAATTTACTCCTATGGTTATATTTTACTTTTTCAAAGTAAAACCACCAATTCGGAAACAAGACAGGTGCGATCAAAGGTGTCATTGACAGAGCGATTAAATTGTCACATAAAGATTTTAGGAAAAAGAATTTAAATTTAGTTAGAGAAACATTTATTAAAAATAGTTATCCCGTAAAATTTATTGATAAAATGATTGATGAGAGAGTGTGGGAAATTTATAATGGTGGATTGAAGCAGCGAGTAGATAATCAAACAAGGAATAGAAATGGAAAGAATGCATATTTTAGTTTACCATATGTTAGAGGTTTGTCGGAAAGGATTAGAAGGGTTTTTAGTAAACATAATATTCAAGTTTTCTTTAGAAATGATAATAATTTAGAAAGGTTATTTAGTAATTGTAAAGACAAGGATGATAAATGTTTGAAATCGGGAGTTGTTTATAAAATTAATTGTAGGGATTGTAATGGTTGTTATATTGGTCAAACGGGTAGATATTTGAAAAAGAGAATATATGAACATCAATATAGTTTACGCAGCTCAAGTTGTACATCGGGTTTGAAAGAACATTGTTTAAATAGTTTGCATTCTTTCGATTTTGGGAGTGTGGATATTTTGGAACAGGGGATTAAGAATAAATATAAGAGGGAAAGCCTTGAAAGTATTCACATTCTAAGAAATCGGAATAATGTAAATTTAATGATAGAGTCAAGTAAATTAGATAACATTTATCATTCTTTATTAATTTAAGTGAGAATGGCAAGTTGGAGAGGCGAATGTGGAGGGTGGTGGGGTAAGAGAAAAGAAAGGGGTATGGGTGCATGGTATATAAGGAGGTGTATCGCGGGTTTTATTTCAGTCCCTGAGGAGGAGCCGGAGCAGGCTCGAAACGTCGGACAATGTGGTGGTGGTGGGCAGTCAGATCGTCCTTTGCTAACAAAGTTTTTTTCCAGGTTTTAATTAAGTTTTTATTTCAGATTCTGCGGGGGTGATTATAAACAAGGGCAATCTGACTGCCATAAATATTAATTATTTTAATTTAATTTGTAAGACTGTAAGACCGATGGAAAAATTCTTATCAGTTGATATTAAATTGCAGTCGACATAAGTAATATTTTTAATGATAAAAAACAGTCATCAACATATCTACAGTATAAAAGTATTTTGTTATTAAGAATGTTTAAGCAGTGCGATTCGAGTTTTTCCATTACCATGTCAGCGAACCAAGGACTCGTGCAAAAACCCATCGGGGCTCCCATGATTTGCTTGTAAAACTTATTGTTGAATTGTAAGTATGTAGAATCTATGAGAATTTCTATGCCTTCTAAAAACTCAATTTTGGAGAGATTTATCTTGTTCTTTAAGTATTTCCATTTTTCACCAACAGCTTGAATAAGATCTTTCGGAAGGTTACTAAATAAGGAAACGACGTCAAAAGAGACTAAATTGTAGTCGGAAGGAATAATCAAATTGTCGAGTTTATTTTTCAGGATCTGACTATTTTTTATGGATGATGATGGTTTAGGAATATATTTATTAAAAAGGATTGAGATGCTTTTGTCGAATTGGTAAGTGGGGCTATTAATGGCGGAGACAATGATTCGTATTGGAAAATCTTTTTTATGTATTTTGATAAGGGCATATGCTTTAGGAATGAAGGTATTTTCTGTTTTGGAGTAAAGATGGTTAAATGCTCCGTCACATTCGAACACTCCTCTTGTTACCCATGTGTCAATGAGTTTCTTTATTCTTGTTTGTATTAATTTGGTTGGGTCTCTCTTGATGGGTAAATAATACTTCGTGTCATTAAGTGAATTCTCTACTTTTTCAATGTATTTTTCGTTTTCGATTGCGACAGTGACATTACCTTTGTCAGCTTTTGTGAAAAAAATGTTCTTATTTTGTTTTAAAAATTTTTGTGTGCGGATTAAGTTATTATTTATGATTTTGTCTGTGTACGTGATGTGTCTTTTGTTGGAAATATTGTTATTAATAATGTGTAAGACATCGTTTCTCAATTTAGGGTTAGTGTTTTTGTTAAAGTAGAGGACATTTTCTAGGCTCGTGAAAAACTCGAATGCTTGCTTGTAATCAAAGTCGACTGAAAAATTGAATTTGTCGCCGAGTGACAGTGTTTTTATGGCATAATCCGGGAGATCAACATCAGACAAGTTTACAAGCCACCTCTTTCTGATTTGTTCGATTTCATTATTATTTATGTCTATAGGGGGGTTATTGGGATTGATATCGGGATTATTGTTCTTTAAGTTATCGGATTGGATGATTTGGATTATTTTATTGCGGTGTAATCGATCCTGTTTCACTCTTGTGTGCATAAAAAATTCCTGTAGATAGTCTGTGAACGCGGAAGTAATAGCCTCGTTTGTATTCTTGCGTAGTAGATCTGTCAAGGATAATTTTTTATTTAGTAAAAATTTTTTGTGGATATTTATGTCAGTGATTTCTAATTTAAGTAATCTTTTTTTGATGAGTTGGATGAAGGAATTGAATTTTTTCTTAGCTACGGAACTATGGAAGTGTTTGGTTTTGCAATAGTGAAAAATGTTTTTTGGGAGAATATCACGAAGTCTGCACTCAAGAAGAAATTTGCGTTGTGAGTCTGCCCGAATAATGTCTCTGTGTACACTGATTAGCTTTACAACTGTAATTCTAGTATGACAATCGAAAGACAATTGGAACTGTTTTATGATTTGGCTAATATTTCTGTTTTTCGGATTGAAAAGTGCAGTGAGGTGCGTGTAATTGTGGGTGGACGATGACTTATCTGTGTTTGAGTTTGAAAAATCGACATGTGTAGAGGTGTAGAAGAACGATGAACTGGCTGTTGTGTTGACTGTTGCGGACGTTGACCCTGGTCTCTGGCTTGGCTGTGCTAAGTTGCTGTTGTTGGTACTTGCGGTCGTTACCCTCCGTTCAGTAGCGATATTCGGAGGTTTTGAAGGATTCGATATGTTGTTTTTGTTCTCTTCTTGTGCTGTTGCTAGACGTTTTGTCTGCGATCTTGTGATTGGCATGTTTGTAATGTAATGCCGTATTTACTAGTAAATTTGAATTTATTACTCCATGAAGGTATTATAGTGTCGGAAAAAAGACTATTCATCACTTGGAGTTAAAAGTTACTCTTTATTTAAAGTTATTCTTTATTTTTTTTTGTACGTTGTGTAACAATGTACACACACATTCATACTAGTCAACTATATAATCCGTCTCCACTGTATCGGTTCGTCTCAGTTACAAATTTTCCTCGACTCGTGAGAGAGGGTCACGAATAACATCTAGTGGACCCCCTCCAGAGTCGGAGAAAAACTCGGATTTCGACGTCGTTTGTAAGTCTCTTTTAAAACAATTACATTCTTAATTATTCACATTAATATTCAAATGTTATCTCAATATAGTTTCAATAGTACACTGACTAGCTAAATTCTACGGAATTATGCCTTGTTTTTATATTACTGTGGTAAGAATAACTTTGTTTTCCTTATAAGAATTAAATAATGTATAATAACTCAATTATGTATTATGATTATGTAGCCTTGAAGAGGGAGGATTATGCCTCCGAAACGTCGGCAGAAATAAAGAGTAACTTTTAACTCCAAGTGATGAATAGTCTTTTTTCCGACACTAGCAATGGTTGTTGTTCACCATTCTCGCTGCACCAGCTACCTCTAACAATTGGAGGGGAAAGACTGGTGGAACCTTCACTTGTTGTTTCATTGCTGAAAACACCTCCATCCTGAGAGTCATTGAAGGCACCAGCAACAGATTAACTGTACACAGAGCCACTAGTATAAGAGTCAAACACACACATGGAAAGTTGAGTATCTGAAAACCACATGTGACTAATAAATAAATGAGCCAAGCAACATCACCACACTCAAGAAAGATTCTGCAGCAGTGCCCATCGTTTACACTACTCTCGTCGCCAGATACTTGCAACAAGAGAAAGTACCATAAGCTTACCTATCAGAGAGGTTAGGAACGAGAAAGGGCTTACGAAATTTGCTCTCGCCGTCGACACGCTGCCTTCCTGTCTCTGAGGAATATCATCATCAACCGCAGTAAACACGATGAAAGGGACGACATTCTCTAGGGCGGCGTATTGCA
Organism: Torymus aiolomorphi; assembly: GCA_036365515.1. NCBI lineage: Eukaryota > Metazoa > Arthropoda > Insecta > Hymenoptera > Torymidae > Torymus > Torymus aiolomorphi. The sequence goes on from CM070876.1 coordinate 75,125,462, forward strand.
GCAGCCACCGTCATCACTGGGAACGCCGGGAGCCAGACGATGCGATTGTTGACATTGTTATGAACTGCGTTCGCATGGTCGAGTAACGCAATATTTAGGATCGTTCTACAATGATAATATGATAATATTAATATTCTATAATGATAATATCAAAATAAATCACCATTTGAATAACAAACGTATTGAAACGTATTACTATAAAATAATCCCGATAAAGATTTTAACAATAAAATAATGAATTTGTTTAATTAATCAGATAAATAATTTTAACCTGTTCCATAAATAAATAGTAAATAAACCATTAACGAATTTACGATAACCCGAATAGAAATAAACTGTCCTGACGATAGTTAATAATTGCATTCGTAATTAAATAAATAATAACCAGCTGATTGACAATTAATAATTGATAGCGAAAATAAACGTGATAGTAATAATTAATAATTGAATTAACAATTGAATAAGGGAGCTCGCTCAGGGTGAAAAACTCTTCCAAGAATTATTTACTGCTCTGAGATTCTAGGAAATCCTCAAGGACAAGTAGCAACGGTCAAGGAATTCAAGAACAAAGAGGGGAGGTAATCGAAGTCAACAATACCAAGAAGCCAAATTCTAACGGTCAAAAATCACTTAAGAAGGAAAACAATCCAAGGTCAAAACAGAGAGTCAGCATTCCGAGGAGCGTAAACACTTCCGAGAATCCATTAGCGAGGAGCGTAAACACTTCCGAGAATCATTGCGCAATGGCGTAACAGCCCAACGGCCCGAGCCATCGTCAACAACCAATCACGGACTAGCGGCGTCCCACGCCACTGGAGGTAGGCGGCCCGTCACCCGCTGCTCATTGCTCTCGACCCTATTTTCAGGTCTGAGGTCCCTCCACCGCCACTCTCTCTCTACTTCAGAGTGGGGGAGGCCTCTCAGGCAACTTGGCGCCCTACAGCCTCTATACCATACTGCCTCCCACTACTAACCTGAAGCTCCACCCACGATCCAGAATATAAATTGGGCCACACCGCCGGTATCGAGTCAGTCGCTACCGAGCACATGAGAAGCTCTTGCACTAGTGCACGAGCCCTGACCACGTCTCTGAGTCAGTCGCCATTACGATTAAAATTCGAGTTAATTGAATTGTATAGAGTCACGGTTAAAAGTCTATCTATTTGTTAAAATTGATAAAGTATTTAATTAATTTAATAAACCTCGAGTTAAAGTTATTTCTCCGAGTTCGAGTTTTATTTCAAACTTCCCGTGACTCCTTGCGCTTCAGCGCTTAATTGAGCAAACGTTCCCACATCCTGATTGGTCAACTTAGCGACCATTGCAGAAGTGACTTTCTACTTGCAGACCCCGACTTGGGTCGTAACAACATCACAACGTGGACATACGCGCGCACACGCCGCCGTAGAACCGTAGTCAACATAGACTCACTAAGGCTACACGGAGGGATTCAGAGTTCAGACTTCGGCGCGCGCGGACGTCTCTCCCTCTGCTCCCCTTCTATTTCCTCTTTCCTTGGATCTCATGCTTAGCTACTCGTGAGGAAGTTTGAAGACGGCATCCGGGAGTGATCGTCTACAACATTTGTTCATTTCCGTCATCGACACCCGTTATATCCTGTATTATTTATCTTCCCGGATTTCTCATTGCTGGTGTTTGGATCGTTTTCGACTCGGGAGCGTAGGCTTTTCCCGGGGGATCCTTCTCTCAATGTTTGGATTCGGATCGTCGTAGAAACAGGTTGTATGAAAAGGTTTTTTCTTTTTTCTATATCTCTTGTATAGTTCTTGGCATACGAGTCAGTGTTTTTTCGGGTGTGAGAGACCCTTCAGGAGTCGGGGTGGCAGGCCTTCTTCTGTGAGGACGCTACATATTTTTATAGAAAATTGGAAATTGGAAATTTGAATTAGATCCCCCCCCCCCCCCAAAAAAAAAAACGTTTTGTTAAGTATGAGATTTCTCCTTAAGGGTGTGAGAGACCTGGTTTTTATCGGTGTGAGAGACCTTTAATTACGAGGACATTTGTCTACTTTGCATCATTTTATAGCTTTATTCTAACGATATAAAAAATTTGATTATCATCTGTTGAAATATATGAATTTCGGAAGAATAATGTTTTTATTTTTCATTTTCCGTATGCGATCTCAATGCTTTAGATTCTAATTATATAATATATTTTTTTTCAAGTTATGTAATTTTAAGGAAGATTTATTCGAATTTTCGTTTTAGAATTTTCGAAGTTGACCTCTACTATACGCGTATTGTATGTCAATATTGTATAGGTATGTTTATAGTCTTAGTGTTTACTTTTCTTTTACTTTGACCCATGTCTAAGCTTTGTATTTGCTTCGGGTTATATAGAGATTGAAATTCTGAATCAAGAAAATTTTATGCGCCAAATTATTGCTTATTCATAATTTTCGTTCTTTTCTATATTCGGGCAATATTTTTCTCATTTAATTTCTACCTTTGTAAATTTCTTTTTTAAATTTTTTACTTCTCCTTTGGCCACAAATTTTGTTTGTGTTTGTTTGGATTTGTTTTTTGTTATTTTTAGTCTAGTTTCTATTAAATCTCCGGACTTAGCCCGGTGCTTCTTAGCGGTGGGCGGGCATTCAGTCGCTTCGTTTTTTAATTCCCCTCCCTTTGCTGGAGTTTCCGGTGTTGAAGTCCCTTTTGTTTTTAAGAGGATTAGGATAGATGTCTTTTTCAATAAGGGCTTGTGGGCGCAGCAGTGTCCACGAGATCCAAGTTATTTGATTTAAGAGGATAAAAATAAACAAGGATTAGAGTACATGCCCGGCCAGGGAATAACTCTTTAAAGGAAAAAAAAAAAAAAAAAAAAAAGGCTACACGGAAAGAAGTTCGCAGTTACGGTGGGGCGCTGCGCATCAGTGGCGGGGTCGGTGTAATTTACACGACAAAAGACGGTGTCTGCGCTGCGCGGTGGCGTGCATGTCACTGTGTTTACTGCTGTCTCGCACCGCGACGGATGTTGCGATGCACGGGTTTTTCAATGCAGCCACGCTCGGAATCCGCTCAAGAGTTTGGCATAGGATGCGAATTAGGAAATCGCACGGAATGGTTGAGGAATCTTAGAAACGAAATAATCAATACAATACCTAATGAAAATTTAAATTTTATTTCATAATAAATGATATTGTTACAATAAACATGACAATTTCTTGTCCAAATAGCAAACACGGTAGCTCATTTGCTAGTAAGTCGTAAAGCAATTTTGCTTTACGACTTACTTTTTAATGAGTGTAAAAACCTATAGTACTTAATGTTATGAATTGAAATATGATTTCATTATCGACAAAAAAATTTTACATAGTTTTTCAAACATTGGTATGTTATCTGAAGAATCGATTACAATAATAATATCTTTAGCGTAAATGAAATTATTGATAATTACAGTTTGAATTGCGTACTTTACTTTTGGTGATAAGAATATAATATTTACTGAATCATCTAATATTTTGCATCTAATCATGGAGTAAGAAATGAAATTTTGGTTTCCAACTTCCAAAGATCACTTATTTATTTATCTATTTATAAAAATTATACGGGACTTTCTTAAGCATGCTAAATTAATATACAGCGTATATATAGTACTGAGCTATATAAAATATAATATAAGAAATAAACATAAAAATTAATCAGAATGTTTTTGAGATAGAGCGAGTACATATCATTAAATTCGGTTATTAAAGTTTCCACTTGTAAAATATCTGAGTATTTTAAAATTGGTGCAGTCATAATATGAAAAATTTTTGTTGTCGATAATCAAGTCATATTTCAATACATCAAAATTAAGTAATTACTATAGGTTTTTATACTCATTATTTTGCTTACAGTGTGAATTTTATCGATGATCAGGACTATAGTATTGCGTACGACTTACTAGCAAATGAGCAACCGTGTTTGTTATTTGCACAAGAAGATGTCATGTTTATTGTAACAAGGAATTTATTATGAAAAAGAATTTAAATTTTCATTAGGTATTGTCTTGATTATTTCGCTTGTAAGATTCCCAAACCATTCCGTGCGTTTTCCTAACTCGCATCATATGCCAAACTCTTGATCAGATTCCGAGCGCGGCTGCATTGAAAAACCCGTACGTCGCAGCATTCGTCGCGGTGCGAGACAGCAGTAAACACAGTGACACGCACGCCACCGCGTGGCGCAGGCACCGTCCTTTGTCGTGAAAATTACACCGACCCCGCCACTGACGCGCAGCGCCACCGTAGCTGCGAACTTCTTTCCGTGTAGTAGCAGAAAGCACGTGCGCGCGATCCATATATATATATATATAGATATATCATATCTTATATACAGGGAGCGCTCACGGTTACGTGGGTCGCATGCATTTTTCCGCTGGTGCGAACGCACTATACGCAGCCTATAGCCGAGATGGCCGTTAGGGAGTCTCTACAACCTTGCGCGTGCGTGTGCGCTCGCGTGTATAAGGTATACCTATATATAGCGCTCTCCTATATATAGGTATACCTTATACACGGCGAGCGCACACGCACGCGCAAGGTTGTAGAGACTCCCTTACGGATGATGTACTCTGCACGCACGCAGCACCAAGCCAGATTACCATTGACGAATGCATCAGTGTCGAATCTTCTCTTTTTGTTTTTCTCCTATTCGCGGTATTAGTGTATGTGTGCATGTGTGTATCTGTATAAGTTATACGAACATCAGTGAGCGATTAGTCTACAGTTTTCGTTAAACTTTGTAAAATTTAACTTTATATTTTTGTATTAATCGGGAGTAATGAAACGGTATTTTTCCTTATATTATTCAAAAGCATTTCACTTAACACAAAAATTTCAAATCCAAAAGTTGTTGATAACATTGAAATAAAACTTTTTTTCTATTCAACATTTGCATAAATAAAAATAAAAACTATTATTATAATTCAAATAGAAATAATGAAAACAATGTTTTTAATTTTAAATATGATTGCAATCATAGTACTTATATATTTAATATTCCTATGTGTACTTTAATCATCTCAATTAATAATTAATTTATATGAATCATAGACTATTTGAAAAGTTATCTGCATATAACTATATTTGTAGAATTATAAGGCAAATTTTCTACAAAAAAATAATAAATATGTAATAGTAAATGCATAATTTCCATTTAAATTTTACTGCAGAGATGTATTTATGTGTATTCTAATGATAATAACGATGAAAATAAGTATTACAATTAATGCAATAATAAAATTATAAGGTTTTTCTGAGCATTGCGATCGTGCCTATTATGTAAAAACGAAGTTTTTACATAGGGAGGGGGCGGGCGACGAGCGAAGCGAGGAACAGGTGTGTGTGGGGGCGGGGGTGTTGGCGTGTCGAGCGCAGCGAGACACGTAAGGGGGTTCGGCCCCCCCAGTTTTTATTTTTATAGCCATTTTTTAATTTTCAAAATTTTTATTTTCGATTTTTTTAATATTTAGAACAAATATTGTTTATATATCATGAATTCTCTGTATGTAGGATAAAATTATCTACAATTTAAAAAAAAAAAATGTCGGTAGCTATATTTCTTCATAAGTTATTGATGAAAACGTAATTTTTTGTAAATAGGTTATATTTCGAAATTAAAAAAAGATATTAACATGAAAATTTTTTGGTTATAAAGGATATTAAGTACTGTAACTTACTAAATTTTTAGGTTTTTTTATTCATTATTTTTTGAGAAAAAAAAATGTATAAAAAAAGTGATTTTTGTTGTCGTTCAATAACTATAGTAAAATTGGCTTAATCACTTTGAAATTCTTTGTAGGGGTAGATTTTGTATACCAATCGTGTGAGTTCTTTGGGCAAAAGGATTGATCCATAAATTTCAAAGATATTTGAGGTTAAAATTTTTTTCAATTTTTTTTTAATCGTAATTTCTCGAGAACGGCTCTATGTATCTAAATGGGGTGGGTGGTATTCGAAAGAAAATTAAATTACCTATATTTTCTAAAAAAAAAAAATTTTTTAGTTATCGCGGATTTTTATTATTAACAAAAATGTAAAACTTGAAAAATTGAAAAATGAAAACAAAAATCTGTCTTTATCAAATTTTTTAAAATACATCCCCGTACATTATAACAGCATTTCCACATAACGCATTCAATATAACACGTTCAATGTTCAACGTAACACGAAAATAAATTTGTTGTCCGACATCTACCAATTTCATACTCAGTGGTAGTGGTGCAGAATGGGTACATTTCTACCACTGAATATGAATTGGCCAAAAAAATTACAAGTTAATATTTTCCATAAAATTTTTCCATTTTTTTTCGTGAAAAATTTATTTTGGGACGCTAGTTCCACGCATATAAGAGAGTCACGTAGCCATGCAACACGATTATTTAAATAATTTTCTATTCAAGTAGGCGGGGGACGTGAGTTCCATGCATATAAGGGGGTCACGTAGACATGCAGCTCTAAACAAACGAATTTTTAAATTAGTTTAAACGCAAGTAGTCGGAGGCTGCGAGATCCACCCATATAAGGGAATAACATAGATATGCATACGAATATTTAAATAATTTGTATTATTTATTTTAATAATAAACTCGCTGTGCAAAAAAGGACTACTTGGGCAAGGATACCCGTGACAGTGGGATTAGCGGCAGGCAGTGCTATAAAACATTATAAGATACGTGTTACCTAAGTAGAACTTTTTTGTACGGCCTGAAATTAGGGCCCGAGCGTAGCTAGTATGTAATGTACTATAAATAATCACTTTGTTTACGGCTGCATGTCTACGTGACTCCTTAATATGCGTAGAACTCGCGACTCCCGTCTACTTGGGTTTAAAAATTATTTAAATCATCATGTTGCATGTCTAGGTGACACCCTTATATGCGTGGAACTCGCGTCCCTCGCCTACATGAGTTTTAAATTATTTAAATAATCGTTTTGCGTATGGCATCATGTCGACGTGACTCTCATCTGCGTAGACACGCGGTTCGTTACAACTACGGTTTAAAAATTATTTAAATAATCGTATGCATTTCTACGTAATTTCCTTATATGCGTGGACATCGCAGCTCCCTGCAACTTGTGTTTAACAATTATTTAAATAATCATTTGTTCAGGGCTTCATGTCTACGTAACTCTCTTATACGCGTGGAAATCGCGTCCTCCGCCTACTTGGTTTTGGAAATTATTTAAATAATCGTGTTGTATGTCAACGTAATTCCTTTATGAACGTGGCCCTCGCAGCCCCCGACCACTTGGGTTTAGAATTATTTAAATAATCGTTTTTTTTTCAAAGCTACATGTCTACGTGACTCCCTAATAGGCGTGGACCTCGTAGCCTCCGACTTCTCGGGTTTAAAATACCTTAAATAATCGTTTGATTAGGGCTGTATGTCCACGTGACTCCCTTCAATGCGTGGAACTAGCGTCCCCCAACTGCTTGGGTTTAAAAATTAGTTAAATCATCATGTTGTATGTCTAGATGACACCCTTATATGCGTGGAACTCGCGTCCCCCGCCTTCTTGAGTTTAAAATTATTAAATAATCGTTTTGCTTATGGCTTCAAATCTTCGTTACTCCCATATAAGCGCGGACCTCGTGGCCCCCTGCAACCTGTGTTAAAAAATTATTTAAATATTCTTTTGTTTACTGCTCCGCATTTACGTGACTTCCGTATACGCATGGAACTTGCGTCCTCCGTCTACTTGGGTTTGAAATAATTTAAATAATCGTGTGTTCAGGGTTGCATGTCTGCGTAACTCACTTATATACGTGGAACTCACGTCCCCTGCCTACTCCGGTTTGAAAATTATTTAAATAATTGTGTTGCATGTCTACCTAATTCCCTTACATGCGTGGGCATCGCAGCCCTCGACTACTCGGGTTGAAAATACTTTAAATAATCGTTTGATTAAGGCTGCATGTCCACGTGACTCCCTTAAATACGTGGAGCTCGCATCCCCCACCTACTTGGAAATAATCATGTTGCACGTCGACGCGTCTCTCTTATATTCGTGGAGCTAGCGTTCCCCGCCTTCTTGGGTTTAAACATTATTTAAATAATTGTTTGTTTACAGCTTCATGTCTACGTGACTGTCTTATAAGCGCGGATCCGCGGTCCCCTGCAACTGGGGTTTAAAAATTATTTAAATTATCTTTTTGTTTACGGCGGCATGTATACATAATTCTCTTATATGAGGCGTTTCACGTCAGCTCTTCAGGCGCGGCGTGCGAGCGCGAAATCATGCTGTTATCAGCTTGTGTTTGAAGGGCTAAGATGTATCTAAAAAAAATAATCCCCAAGTGATTTCGATGTATTTTTTCCTCAGCTTTCCGATGGTGCTATTAGTTTCTCAAAATTTTTCAATTCTAAGTATTTCTTGAATAATATCTCGAAAAAGTCAAAAAACCCCTATGTAGAAAAAGGCTATATCCATGTAAAATTTCCTCCTCTTTCGATCTAGCAGGTCAAAAAAAAAATTAAAAATATAGTTTTTGAGATATAACACGTTTTATTTTTTTTTGAGGTTAGAATTGAAAAATTTTGAGAAACTAATAGCACCATCGGAAAGCTGAGAAAAAAATACATCGAAATCACTTGGGGATTATTTTTTTTAGATACATCTTAGCCCTTCAAACACAAGCTGAAAACAACATGTTTTCGCGCTCGCGCGCCGCGCCTGGAGAGTTGACGTGAAACGCCTCATATGCGTGAACCTCGTAGCCCGATTACACAGATTTAAAATTATTTAAATAATCCTTTTATTTATGGCTGCATGTCTATGTGACTTTCGTATATGCGTGGAACTTGCATTCTCCATCTACTTTGGTTTAAATATTATTCTAATAATCGTGTTACATGTCTACGTAATTCTCTTATATGCGTGGACCTCACTACCTCCTGCTACTCGGATTTAAAATTATTTAAATGACCGTTTTGTTTTCAGCTGCATGTCTACGTAACTCCCTTATATGCGTGGAACTCGCGTCCCCCGCCTACTTGGATTTAAATATTATTCAAATAAACACAAATAATCGTATTGCATTTCTACGTAGATTCCTTATATGGATGGAACCCGCGTCATCGGCCTACTCGAGCTTAAAAATACTTAATAATCGTTTTCTTTATGGCTTCATGTCTACGTGACTTCCTTATGTGCGTGGAACTCGCATCTCCCGCCTACTTGGGTTTAAAGAGTATATTAGTGTTAATTTTATAGGTAACCTGGGAAAGTCTCGTCCTGAGAAAGAAGCCTAGGAAAATATCGTAGGCCCTAAGGGTTACGTGGGCTTTTTGGATCGCTAAACGCCTTCGGCTATGCTAGCCCGCGTTCGATTCGTATACTGCAAAGTCTACTTTCGGTCTAATAAAGCTCTTTTTACACTCTTAGTACACTATATACTATTATGGAACGAGGCCGCCCTGCTAAAATGATGTTGTCTTCGCCGCTAGTTTTTGTCTTTTTTTTAAATTTTATTAATGTGTGCAATGAATGCCACAAAATTATTTAGTGTATGTATGAATCGTATGGATAATTTTAGGCATATTCTTTATTGATTTATTTGTGTATATTTTTTTTATAATATATACAGTGGCCTGCCAGCTTCATATTATGCTAGCAGTGCAGTTGTTTTTTAAAAAAAAGAATGAGTAACATGTGTACTGTAAAATTAATATCTTTGCAATTGAATCACGAATAATGAGCGGTAAATTTTCCAGAAGTAATATTTTTTATTTTTTGAAATTTTCTTGTCTAACTCGACTGGCGTCGGAAATCCTAACTGTGCACTGTCACGGGGTGGTTATAAAGAATGTAGAAGTAAGTTAATACATGCTGTGGATCACTTTCGTACACACAAGTATCCATCAATGCAATATTTTCATTATCATTGGCATTAAACGATTTTAAAATACTTTGTTGGTGCGTAAAAATATTTTTTTCTTGATTGTACGACGGTAAAAATACAGAAAAAAGATTAATATCGCCCTTAAAAAATTGACAAAGTTTCTCAGTCTTAATATTAAAAAATTCTTCATCACTGGCGATATTTCTAAATAAAATAATTTAATACTTAAATATATTTTAAAAAGAGAGAAGAATAGAGAAAGAAATTATATTTTAGAAAGAGGGCTTTCTATAATTATATAAACATTTTGGAGCATCTAACCTCAAACTATACAAACATGCAAGCACACGATATGTTATGTATAACCTCTAAACTTGTGCACTAAATTTCTTTAAATGCATACAAACTTTATACCTGCAAGAAATAATTCTTTTATATCCGTTGGCAGTATCACTCTGTATTTTTCCATAAATTCTTCCATCATTCTCGCAAATGAATATAGGATATGATGATGACTTCTACTCCTTTCGAAAGAGAAACTGTTACTCCTTTCCAGAGAGTAGTGATTACACTAACGGTTTGGCGCGCGCTCTACGCCCAATCGGCGTAACTGTGACTCCCTTCGGAGTAGCTCGTGTTCCGACTAAAAGAGTAAGACCTACCCCAGTAATTCTACTCTTCCCGTACACCTCAGGAGTAGCTACTACGCCGAATTTTTCTCAGTGCACATACACACACGTGACAGAGTGCGAGAGAGAGAGAGAGAGAGAGAGAGAGAGAGAGAGAGAGAGAGAGAGAGAGAGAGAGAGAGAGCAGGTTATACCGCGCAATGTAATCTGCGCACTTGTCGGTTACGAAACTGCCGGCAAGTTAAACTTTGCTGGTGACCTTTGATAACTGATGATCCAGGCCTGCGCTCTCTCTGCGCTCGCTCTCTCCGCACGAGAACACCTATTCGAAGCCGCTGTCCAGGAACGGCGAACCTAGACGGGCGGTTACGCGCTATTACTCGCCTTGCGGATGATGCGTGCACGCTTACCATGTTAGATCTTAGGTGGACGTAACTTGGTGGCCTAGCTTCTTGGTGTGTATCCTCGCGACTCGACTGGCTTCGTAGCTCGATCCCTCATGGTATCTTAGACTGTATCGAGGAAGTCGCTTTGTATTGATAGTACGGCAGGTTGAATCAGCCTGTCCTACAATCTTAGAACACTTCACATACTTTCCACGTAAGTACGTGAAGTCACACTTCTGCGGCGGAGAAATAGCCTCAGGGATCTACACCTGTTCACTCCTGAGGTTGGATGGATGAAAAGACCAATTCTCCATCATGTAAATTACGATTATAAAGTCGCGCGAACTCGAGCGCGTCTCTATCTCACGGGTGACAATAACAAGATGGATGCCGAGCTCTCTCGCGCCGGCTAGCTCCTCGTCTCGTCGATGCAGCTCCAATACTACATCGACTTTTAGAAGTATTTCGACTTTCAAAAATTGAATATCTTAATACATTTTTAACTTCATTCAAAGAAGTTGCAAATCTTCAAATTCGATCCTTCGTTTTTTGTTTTATATTGTCCAGAGAAGAATTCTTCATCGAGTTACTGACTCAAAAATAAAAAATATTACTTACATTTTTATTAAATTTTAGTTTTATAATAGACACTCATTTTTTAAGTTGACTGTACACATGAAAATGCTTATCATTTAATAAAGATAATTTTTTATTTTTGAGTTAATAACTCCATGAAAAATTCTTCTTTGGGCAATATAAATCCAAAAACCCAAAAATCGAATGAAATTTGAAGTTACGCAACTTTTTTGAATGAAATTAATAATGTTTAATTTTTGTTTAACGTTCATTAAAAACGATTTCCCATTTTAAGAGATTAAACTATTGGTCTTATGTGTTTATTCATAGTTTTCAAATAAAAAAGAAAAAAACATGCCCATATAACAAATTATTGATATTTTAAGTAAAAAATAAATTTGACGCAAATTTGTCGCCATAACATCCTTAAGAGTTGCATTGTTCTCAAATCGTGACTGTAGCTAAGTTTCAACTGGGATTTCCCTGTTAAACTATCTTTCATTAACATGTCATAAGCATGTGCAGCTTGTGAATAACAATTAAACTCCGTAGGCGTGCTTGTGAAAACAATACAGTAACAAATTTTCATTTAAAAATAAGGTACTAATTGCGTATTAGAATTAGGAAGCGAATTTCGTATCCATAAAAATAAAAAATTGTAATAATATTATTCCGTCTGCTTCGTACCGTATTGAAAATATTTTAAAAATATCTAACATATTTACTGCATTTACTGCACTCATTAACAATTACTTTGTTATTTTATAAATTGCCCTGACGTGCAATGTTGGCCTCTCCTCCACCTCATTTTATTTCTATTATACTTACAATTGCAAAGCCGTCGCCATATGATACCGGATAAAGCTCTTCCTTATCCTCTGAGTCGGTAACATAGAGCGCTCCCCATAGGCGTAGCCGCGGACGCGAAGCCCTCGCGACGAATTTTTTCGTTTATTTGTTTATTCTTTTTTTGTTGTCAATAATTGTTATTTAATGCAATAATAATCTCTAGTTATGCAGAAATCTTAAATTCAAATGATTTCATGCATTTCATGACTTTTTCAGGCGATTTTGTCAAATGTAATAGTCACTGCGCGACAACTTTCAATAATAAAAAATCAATAAACAATGCTAAATAAATTATATTTTTTATAATAACTTTTCTTTTTGTCACCTATTTTAATTTATGCAACGTTTAAAATAATTATTTGGCGAAACTTTTTTAATGCACAAAATGGCATTTTCAAATATCGCGCTTTGGATTCTGCCACTTTTGGGATCGCTGACGCACACGCACACGCACGCACACACACATTCATCCACGAAAAACAAATTTCTCAAAATCAACAAATATCAACATATATCGCCTTGAAAAACATCTTTTTGAACATTTTTTGTCTCGAAAATTTTTTTCACTGTTACAAAGCTTCCTCTGTGAGGAAGCAATATTGTTTAATATGCGTTGAAAACAATTTCCCGTTAGGTTAGGTTTTGCGATAACTATAAATAAGTCTCAAGTATAGTCATACGAGAAAGTTGGCTTATTTTTGCCACCACCAGTATTTACCATATAACATTGAATATTAGAGCAATGTTGCTTTGACATTTTCGCCATTTTCGCGAATATTCCCTCAAGGTTATGTGCAATATTGATGTGTAGTTATACAATATATGCGAAAGTTCAGTTTTTTAAAAATTGAAAAAGACACCTATGCTTACAAAGATTCCCACTGTGACCTATCATCAGGATGATTTTATTGGTGTAAATATTGTTTTTTTTTTATTTCAAAAAAAAAAAAACTTTCGTCAATATTGTATAACCTTGCAGCAATATTGCACATGACATTGTAGCAATATTGTTACAATGTTAAAATGAAAAATTCGAACTAAACAATTGGCCATGGAGGAACGGAAATCATGGGTTTCCAGCAATATTGCCTCTGGGTTACATACATTTTTATTAACCTTAAGGGAATATTCGCGAAAATGACGAAAATGACAAAGTAACATTGAGTTAATATTGCTACAATATTCAATGGTATATGGGTAGGCACGGGCAATTATATGTGGCTCTTTAAGATCACAGAATAAACAAAATTTAAAACTGTTATTATTTAACAATGCAAAAATCGAATCTAAAAATAATGAACTGAATACCAAAAACATTGTATATCGTCGCCTGGGAGGTAAAAGGTTACAACTCGGCGCGGCGTGTAAGAAGGTTAGAACTCGACTCAGCGCGTAAGAAGGTTACAACTCAGTTCGGCGCGTAAGAAGGTTACAACTCGGCTCAACGTGTAAAAAGCTTTCAAAAATCTCTTAAATATAAGATATTGAGAAAAAATAATTTATAAAATTTACTTTCCTACAAAATAAGATACATTGGGAAATAATTATATTATGTATCAAAGCTCGAATTCCCCCAATTTCTACAGCGATTCTCAACTCAAACACCAAAGAAAAAACGAAGCGACCGAGTTGTAACCTTCTTACGTGCCGAGCCGAGTTGTAACCTTTTTACGCGCCGAGCCGAGTTGTAACCTTCTTACGCGCCGAACCGAGTTGTAACCTTCTTAGTCGCCGAGCCGAGTTGTAACCTTCTTACGCGCCGCGGCGAATTGTAACCTTTTTTACCTCTCAGGCAACGATATAAAGAAATATTGTGCAACTATCTACGAATACGAAAATTGTGATAGCACTATAAAAATATTATTGCGAAAAATGCAGTACTAAATAAAACCCTGGTATAATATATTTTATTTTCATGTAGAAAATAAGAAAATGTAAAAAGATGTATGAAAGTGTGTATAAATATGTATAAATGGAAGAAAAGTAGAACAATGTATATAAGTGTAGATAACTGTAAAAAATGTACAATTGCCACATTTACAGTTTATACACCCTTTTTTTACATTAATATACATTTTCTATTTCCATCACAGCAGCATTATTATGTACGCAGCGCTTTAAGAGAAGACGGAGAATTATTGCGTAAAAAATACCGTGTCAGATTGGTAAAACTCGAACAATTAAAGCGGTTAGAAAGAATTATCGTGACAGTGCGGTAAAAATTGTGGGGGATTTTACTGTAAACTGTCGTGGTAATTTTTATTGAAAAATTATTTCCGTGAATAAAATAGGAAAAACTGAGGCGGCAGCATTATAAAAAGTGTAGCGCTTTAAAAATAGAATTGCTATCAATGCAATACTAAAAAAGAAATATATAATTGTACATTGTATCAGCATTATTATTAATGCAGCGTATTAAAAGAATAAAATAGGTAAAGCTAATGCAGCAGCATTGTGAAAAATCCATCGCCTCCAAATAAAGCTTTTTTTTCTTTTTATATGTGTAAATGCAATTTTTCCTTCTTTTTTTAAACTACCCCTAAACTGTCCTCAACGGTTCATAAACTGTCTTTAAAATATAGCTACTATCCCTAAACTATCCCTAAACTGTCCCAAAAGTGGTTCTTAAAAGATGTCCCAAAAAGGGTGCCAAAATTTCTCCTATAAAAGTGCTTTGTAAAAAATTGTCCCAAAATTGTCAAAAAAATTGTCCCACAAAAGTGCTCCATAAAAAAAAATTACGTCACCCATAAGGTTGGAGAACCGGAGATAATGGAATCAGCTTAATATAATGTAAGATGTAATATTTCCAATTGAAAAAAAACAACAAATTTTTCTATTTCCTTGCAGACAACTTATGTGTCTAATCTTTATATGGTGCGTATGGCACTTTCGCTTTTAAATCATCAAATGATTAGTAACATATTGGTTAATATGACAATGAGGAAAGAGACAGGTAGATGGAGCAATGGAAGTTTTGTTAAATTATTTATAGAAGCAGAATGCCAAATAATTGTTCAAGATATAGGCGTATATTGTATAGATCATCCGTTCTATTTTTAATTTATAAAATATGCTAATTATAAGCAGAAAGTATTTTATTATAGCTAAAAATTAAGCTTTTTCTAGTCATTTTCTAGTTTATAGTTTTCGTATTGATGAAATATCTTTGCATCCTTAATAAAAATAATAAATTACGGTTACTTGTATGTATTGCTCTTTTTAAAGTCATTCATATCAGATAAATTTTAGTTCTAAGATTGCGTTTGTTTGACAGACAGCGAGCTAAATTGGGATCAAGTCTTTATACACGAATTAAGCCTACGTCTCGTATGATTTTGTACATGGAAAGGCTGTAGTCCGCTCAAATGAGATTACATGTGTACGTTTGTAATTTTATTCATTTTCCTGCCGTTGCTTCTCTTCTTTTATAAGTAAGAAAGATAATTGCACAATCAAGCTGTCATACCCTCTTTATTTCGAGCAAATGTTTTGATAAGTTTCCATCGAATTAAGTTAGGATATTTATTCGAATTCTTTACCTATTTAATATATTACCAGCGGTAGTTACCGCGTTCGCTATCGCTCACTCGGTTAAGGGTTCTATTTTCAGGACCCTTTTTATAAAGAAATTGTTAAAATAGTAAAAGATATTGTTAGCAGAGAACTTTTTTATTCAAATTTGTGTATTGGTGAATAAGTAAATAGTTTATAATTAATGTTTATTTAATACATAATATAAATACATCAGTATTTGTACTAAATGTGACAGACGGTCAGACCGGTAACTAACTGTAAGAAAATCGATTAAGTTAGAAATTTTTTCGAAAATGAATTGCAAATAACACTTGAAGACGACTGTTTTAAAAATAAATCGCATAATCTTTTAGAAGATAATGAAATAATATATGTAGATGATATAGATGATGTAAGAATGGATATTAATATTAGATCAACAGAATATAACGAATGTAATATTCAAGAATCAATAAATAGTATAATGGAACAGCCAGAGTATGCCTATATCACCGATTTTGGAATTAAAGTATTGTTGTTCTTCTTCAAAAATGATTGGAGAAGTAATTTTCCATCTTTCCATTGCACTAACATAGCATCCAGTTTGCAATGTTCAAAATTTCGTACAGAATACTAACTTTGAAATTTTATTTTTCAAGATTATCTTCAAACTGCTGCCATTTCACGAATTTTTTAAGCTTTTGAGTAATCTAAACGATATTTTACTCACAAGGAAAGGATACTTGGTGTCCGCCTTCGATTTTCATGAAACTTCGCATATGAGTAGAGTGTCAAAAATTATTCGACACGTATTTTTTTTATCTGCGGAAAAACATATCTAAGGGGTGAAAACCGCCCTTAAAGTTCACCTCCAAAAACCGTTTTTTTTTTTAATATTTCAAGATGGAATCGGAATTTTTTAATGAAACCAACACCTATTTGTTTCTTATGAAAAGTCGAGTTTTTTGGGACAGTTTTAATGATAAGGGGTTGCACCCCCTATTTTTATGAGGGTAAATATAATTTTTTTCACCCTGTTTTTAAAATAACACACGAGCCATATTTGATTAAAAAATGCCATGTCGTAAAGAAAATTAAAAATTATAGTTGACCTGTTTCGAGGTTTAAAAAAAACACATAGAAGGGGTGAGATAACTCTACTTTAGTTATTTATCTTTTAGTGATTAAAAAAAATTGATCACAACATTCTTTTTGATTTTGAGATGCTTATTTCAAATCATATTTTACGTGAAATACTAAAATTGACTACTAAAATTTAATACATGAAATGAAAATTTGCAAGAAAATTTTTATCGATTATTTTTTTTTTGTTTATGAAATTAATGATGAAATTTTTTATAAACAAAGAATTTTTCTGGATAAAATTCTATTAAAAATTCATCTCTTTTTACATTATATTAGGATAATATTTCATTTCCCGTATTGATACTTGTATTGTTGATGTCATAAAAATTTAAGTTTTTTTTATCAACGGAGGTTTCATTCTTACCGAAATATGCAATATAATTATAATTATATTATATTTACATTACAATTTTCAATGTCATCACGCTTTTACGAAAATTTTTTTCGCGACGACATTTATAAAAATATTAGTAAGTTAAAAATAAACTTTGAATACGAGATTATTTTCGAGTAAACAAGAGATATTTTTATTCGACTATGGTCAGTTTGTAGTGTTTCTTTGTATTGACTACACGCTAGTTACTAAACTGATTACATATTGTTGGTGTTTATACAATTGTTTAAATTGATATAATTATACATTTTATTATATACTCTTCAAAAAAAAAAAAAACGCTGCCAATTCATTGGCACGTAGCTTCCTCAAACTTAATTTATTGATCCCTTTAATTAATTTTTACTTCTAATATTTAAAATTTAATACTTTATCTTGTACGGTGAAACTAACTAAGAGAGGGTCATGGGTCCGGATTCAGCTTAAACTGTGCGTTATATCTTTTTCGTAATGAACCGATTTTTTTGGACAACGAACTTGATCTGAAGATATATAAAAGCTACGTCTGTGCCAAATTTCAGGACGATTGAGTAATTTTCGGTCTTGTTATCGTGCGACAACGAAAACGCAAATTTTTTCTAAAATAATTTTTTTCTAAAAAACAAATGAAGATAATCTCCTGAAATTTTAACCAAATATAGTCTTCTATAAATTTAATAAGTGGTTAAAATTTTAAGTCGATAAATCA
Organism: Torymus aiolomorphi; assembly: GCA_036365515.1. Lineage (NCBI taxonomy): Eukaryota > Metazoa > Arthropoda > Insecta > Hymenoptera > Torymidae > Torymus > Torymus aiolomorphi. The sequence goes on from CM070876.1 coordinate 75,143,495, forward strand.
AGTATTTTTTAAGAAAACGCGATTCGAAAATTTAAAAAAAAAATTTTTTACCTCAAATATCTTTTTTCGTAATGGACCGATTTTTTGGAGCAACGAACTCGATCTGAAGATATATAAAAGCTGCATCTGTGCCAAATTTCAGGACGATTGCATCATTTTTGCTCTAGTTATCGTGCGAAAACGAAAACTAAATTTTTTCTAAAATAATTCTTTTATAAAAAACAAATGAAGATCATCTCTTGAAATTTTGACCAAATATAGTCTTCTATAAGTTTAATAAGTGGTTAAAATTTTAAGTCGATAAATCAAGTAATCTCTGAGAAAATGTGAGTCAAAAATTTTTTAAAAAAATTTTTAAGCTCAAATATCTTTTTTCGTAATGGAACGATTCTTTTGGGTAACGAACTCGATCTGACGGTATACAAAAGCTACATCTGTGCCAAATTTCAGGACGATTGGATAATTTTTGTTCTAGTTATTGTGCGACAACGAAAACGCAAATTTTTTCTAAAACAATTTTTTTCTAAAAAACAAATAAAGATAATCTCTTGAAATTTTAACCACATATAGTCTTCAATTAGTGTAATAACTGGTTATTTATTTCGAGTCGATAAATAAATTATTTTTTGAGAAATTAATTTATGAAATATAAAAAAGTTTTCCTTAATAACAATTGACAGAGTGAAGATATTTTAAATTTTAAAAAAGGAAAATATAGGTAATTTAAATACCTTTCAAGAAAAGTTATTATATTATGTAATAATGACTGTAAGATATGAAAAAATCAAAAAAACTAAAAATTCAAAATCGTTTTTTGGTTATAAAACAAAAGAAAATCAATAAAAACTCAAATCCATCAGGGTACCTTTCTTTTCCCACGAGACAAAGAGAAGCTTTACCGGACGAAAATTGGTCGATTCGTTTCGGAGATATGAAGAGTTGAAACACACACACACACACATACACACACACATACACACATACACCCACGAAAACAAAAATGATCAAAATCAACTAATATACACATATATCGCCTTAAAACATCTTTTTGAACATTTTTTTTTTCGAAAATTTTTTTCACCGTTACAAAGCTTCCTCTATGAGGAAGCAATTTTAAATTACGCATTGAGGATACAGAAAATATATTATTAAAAAGGGCTTATAAGTATTGCGATTTTATTTTTAGTCATATGGGCGAAACTTTTAAACAAATAAGAACTTTCTTGAACAAAATTAAATAGTTTAAATATTAAAATGATATCTAAAGTCAAATAGTAAGTTTGATTAAAAGAAGTGATATAATGTAAATAGGATTATTATAAAAACGTAAACTAAAATAATGATTCTAATAATGTTCAATTTATTAATATAACCGTGGTAAGAAGAATATTTGTAAAAAAACATCGACTTGATTTCATTTTTTTTTCTAGAGTTAATAGAATTTATAATATTTATTATATACAAAAATGTCATATCATGATATATGACATAGGCTGATTTGTGCACATGAGAATTGTGCACCGATTTATTGTGCACAGAGAAAAGAAAAGAATATTTTGTTCACAAAACGTTTTTACTTTTGCACAAAAAATTGTACACTTTATGGAAAAAGATGAAATTCAGTAATGTGCCCAAGATTGTTGTGCACAATAACATAAAATAATATTTCAACCAAAAAAAGTATTGCACACTGTGCTTATTTATCGTGCACGTAATATAGGGCTGGGCGATTGTGCACAAATAAATTCATTGAAAATATATCTAACCGATTGTGCAAAAATTTATTTATTTAATTATTGCTCGCCGATTGTGCACTAAGTCTAGTTCATACGAAGGTTTATACGAAGTCTTATAGCAGTGTTGCCAGATTGGGCAATAAGTAGCGAATTGGGCTAGTTTAAAAGCTGAGCTCTGTTAATAGCCGATATTGTCTAGCCAACAACATTAAATTTTAAATCAAATAAAAATTCCAAAACTCAAGTAGCCGGGAGATGCGGGTTCTACGCGTATACGGGAGCGCGTCAGACGTTTATACATGGCAAAATAATTATTTAAATAATTAATAACCCCAAGCAGGCGGGGGATGCGAGTTCCACGCGTATACGGGAGCACGTCAGACGTGCATACAAGGCAAAATAATTATGTAAATAATTCTTAACCCCAAGTAGGCGGGGGATGCGAGTTCCACGCGTATACTGGAATAAGGCAGACGTGTATACATGGCAAAATAATTATTTAAATAATTGTTAACCCCAAGTAGGCGGGATATGCGAGTTCCACGCGTATACGGGAGCGCGTCAGACGTGCATACAAGGCAAAATAATTATGTAAATAATTCTTAACTCCACGTAGGCGGGGGATGCGAGTTCCACGAGTATACTGGAATAAGGCAGACGTGTCTACATGGCAAAATAATTATTTAAATAATTGTTAACCCTAACTAGGCTGGAGATGCGAGTTCCACGCGTATACGGGAGCGCGTCAGACGTGCATGCTTAGGGTCATAATTATTTGCATAATTATTTGGCCTTGTATGCACGTCTGACAAGCTTCCGTATATTCGTAGAACTCGCACCCCCCGCCTAATTGGGGTTGACAATTATTTACATAATTTTTTGGCCTTGTATGCACGTCTGACGCGCTTTCGTATACGCGTCGAATTTGCATTTCCCGCCTACTTGGGGTTAAGAATTATTTAAATAATTATTTTGCCATGTATACACGTCTGCCTTATTCTAGTATACGCGTGGAACTCGCACCCCTCGCTTACTTGGGGTTAAGAATTATTTACATAATTATATTGCCATGTATAAACGTATGACGCGCTTCCGTATACACGTGGAACTCGCGTCTCCCGGCTACTTGAGTTTTGGAATTTTTATTTGATTTAAAATTTAATGTTGTTTGCTAGACAATAGCCATATCGGCTATTAACATTACTGTCTTGTATAAGCCTAATTGGCTATAAATAGCCATCTCGATTTTTTCCCGCGAGCTCATCTTTTAAACTAGCCCAATTCGCTATAAATAGCCATCTCGATTTTTTTCCCGCCAGCTCATCTTTTAAACTAGCCCAATTCGCTACTTATTGCCCAATCTGGCAACACTGCTATAAGACTTCGTATGAACTAGACTTTGTGCACAATCGGTTAGATATATTTTTAATGAATTTATTTGTGCACAATCGCCCAGCTCTATATTACGTGCACGATAAATAAGCACAGTGTGCAAGACTTTTTTTGGTTGAAATATTATTTTATGTTATTGTGCACAACAATCTTGTGCACATTACTGAATTTCATCTTTTTCCGTAAAGTGTACAATTTTTTGTGCAAAAGTAAAAACGTTTTGTGAACAAAATTTTCTTTTCTTTTCTCTGTGCACAATAAATCGGTGCACAATTCTCATGTGCACAAATCAGCCTATGTCTGATATATTAATAACTTTTTCGTTTGCCTTTTATTGAGTGTATGTTAAATTAAACTGAGGCAGGTATTAGTCTCTCTCTCACTCCCTCTCTATCTCCCTTTCGCCCTCCATCTGCCCCCCCCCCCCCACCCTCAATATCCGTCAAACTCTGTACCAAATACTTTCATGAGAGCTTAAATATTTCTTCAAAACAATCAACACGTTCTTTAAAAAACTAATTTTTTAAGCATATTCTAACAACACAATTGGTCTCTAGTCCTTTTATTTATTCTAATCTCATCTATTTAACAAGCACTCTCTACAAATGGTAATAATTTTTTTCATGACTGTACAAATAATAATATTGTTAATAAAACTTTCTCCGAAAGTCTAAAATAAGGCAAGTATAGAAGTTTTTTCTGTATAATCTATTCTTTATAATCTACTCTCCCTCCCTCACTTCCTCGGCCCTCTCTCGCCCTCTATTTCTCCCACCCCATCTCTCTCTCTCTTCCTCTCTCCCTCTCTCTCAATATCCGTAAAACTCTGTACCAAATCTTTAATGAGAGCTTTAATATCTTTTCAATACAATCAACACGCTTTTAAAATAGTATATTACGATACGTGTGACTTAAGTGGCCCATTATTGCACGGCGTGAGGTTAGCGCCCGAACGCAGCGAGGGCGCTAAACGCCGTGTAATAATGAGCCACTTAAGTCACGACTATCGTATACTATTTTATAGCTCGTGTGACATAAATCCGCCATATTCTTATTTTATTTATTTGTGCTTATTTATAATGATAGTTGGAACTTGGAAGTGGGGTGGGAGAAGTGTGGGGCGGAAGGGGGGTTCTTCGCCCTGAAAATAATTAATAAAACGTTATTTAAATAATAGAATACCTGGTATAGAATAAGGTTATTATTGAATCTAGAATATTGAATATATACATAAATAATCATAAAACTAGATTCTTGGCAATTTGATTTGTATCTTTAACAATAAGTTGAAGTTCATGAAAGTGAAAGATTTGTATACGTTATATCATTAAAGAGAAAGGCTTTTAAAACTAAAATCCATACAGTTTAGTATTGAATATTTAAAACGCGCGCGGTGTGCTATCCCATAGCAGATGAAACTAACCTATAATATAGACAAGCCTTATTATCGTCATTTTTATTTATTCTTTGTGGTTTGTCAACTATTAACGAAGTTTTACTTCTTTTCCTGTTCATTCTTATATGTAAAATCGTATTTTTGAATAGTTTTGGTAGTAATTGGCGTTAATTACGTGCCTGTGACTTAAGTAAATTCATTATTTCACAGTGTAATAATGGGCTACTTAAGTCACAGCTAGCCGTGACTTAAGGGGACAAGCCATGGTTGAACCTGAAAAAAAAGCTATTGTATTAATTCTTTAATAACAAAGCCAATATATAATTTTAAGAGTTCAAACTTTTTTTTATTATTAAGTTATATAATTACCTATAATTTAAGACTACATCATCCGGGTGTTTAAGATTTTGGTCTTGCAGTCCATTAGATTAAGAAACCCTTCTGAATTAGAAACTGGCATGTCATTGCCGCAGGAAATTTTTTGAACAAAGCAAGGCAGGGGTCTGGTTACTTAGGAGTACCTTTGTAGTTATACCAGTTATAGAAAATGTGAGCTACTTTTTTTTTAAAAAATTTTTAAAATTGTTTTTTAATGAAAAATCTAATTTTTTTATGTTTTTTTTATTAAAATTTCAATATTTTTTGTAATTTTATTTTATAATTTTTTTTCTAAAGCCTTTTTCAAAAAAGTACTTCACATTTTCTATAACCAACACAATTTTAAAGATACTCCTAAATTTCCAAACCTCTAGCTTGCTTTATTTAAAAGAAATCCTGTGGCAAAGTCCCTGTAAATACAAAAAACAAGTTATTCAGAAATTCAATTCAAAGTTTTGGTTTTCTATAACTTTATATAAGTTTCAAAACTACTTACCAAAAATTTTTTTTTCATTCTGTATGATATACTTTAGTGGAAAAATGAAACAGATGCCAATTAGATGAAAGTAGTCCTGGCTAAATCATTTTAACTGTTGAATAAACCTATAAAAAAGAATTTCATTAATTCAACAATATTTTTAAATTTTTTAGATTAATACATAAATGTTGTACTTATTTTTTTTTCGTACTAGGCTGAAAACATTGTTAGTCATAAATGTTATTGACAGTAAAAATAACCTCAAAATAAATTAATCCTTTTATGAGAGCCAATAACACACCTGTAAAAAGAAAAAAATTAATAAATATTATATTAGTTATTATCGCATAAAAATAACTTTTTACCTACTCTAGTAAGAACCTGGTGCATATGACTCTTCAGGTAAATTCAATTCCAGTCTCCTTCGTTTTCTCCTATTTTCTAAAGTGTTTTTTTCGGCATTCCTCTCAGCATGAAATAATCTGATGTCATTGCTTTTCTGTGCCCACTCAATTGCAGCTACTCCAGGTTTCACATCAAAGGCTTCCATAATATTCAGAAAACCAACTCTTCCATCGTTGAAGCAAGTGACAGCAATACAAGCACCTGCTGTGAGCACATGTACACCACTGAAGGAGGTCTTGGTTACAATCTTCCAAACTGAATTATTAAAACTCTCATTACTATTTTGGGTGTAACCGCCTAAACATCTGTGAAGCAGCTCCTGTTCAGAGAGATCTTTGTAAATTGGTTTCAACTGCTCCATAATCACTGCAGGAATACTGTCTTTATGATGAAAATCTTTTAGTTTTTTTTGAGCCTTCGCTTTTTGCCACTTGCACCAACTGCTCTGTCCTGGTGGGCATAAATGATGTTGAGGATTCTGGTCTGTGGAAATCTTGTGGTAGTACGTAGCCCATATAGCATTCAGCATTTTTTCTACAGAGTCCGTGTTGTTTCTGATGGCATTACCATAATATGTGGTGAGCTGATCAATTACTTTTGCTGTTAATCGTCCTTGGCCTCCAATGGTTTTTCCATCGTCTAATAACTTTTTTCCAAAATTTTTCTTTAAATTCCTGAGTCTGGTTCCCATTCGTTTCTGGACGTGTCCCACACACTCCTTCTCAACTTTAACTTCATCTCCATACGGTTTGGCCTGGCACAAAGCACTGTACACTTTCGAATCTCCATCTCCAATGTAATGATGGTATTTTACATTATACTTTTCTTGAGATCTTCTAAACATTTCCACAACTCCATCGACTTCCATCTTTCCAGCACTTCCTTCATGGTTTGCTGCACATTTATCTTGATGATCACTGAACCAGTCTTCATATTCTTCTGTGCCTTTTCTATTTTCCCACTTTAAACATGCTTTACAGAAACTGTTCTTGATAAATATGTCAAGAACTTGTTGAGAACGCAAGCCAATCAAACTTGAAATTCCTTGAAGACTGCGTCTGTTGGTTTCATAAGCATTGCTTTGAGCTCCAACTTGCTTGCTCGTGCTTATAATTCTTCTCTCTGAACAATTTTTGCACATAATGTTAAATTTGGAGCCAAGTCCTCGAATATCTTCTTCTATAATTTTAACTTGTCCTTTACATGTTGCACATACAAGAAATTTCTCCAGCTGTAAGAACAGAATGTTTATATCTATTATACTGTTTCTTGTTTGTGACGCTTCTACAGATATATCTTTTATTTTCTCTGAAGTTGTACTTCTTTTCCTTTTGTTCGTGATTTTTTGTTGAACATTCTCTGAATTTTTTTTAAATCCTTTATGTTTTTTTTTTCTTCCAAATTTTCTCTTCTTTCCTGGAGCTCCTGATGTTCTATTTCTCTTGTCAGAATCCATAGTGGCTAATATCTAATCCTCCATAATGTTAGTTATTAAAAAACACAAATAAAAGTCACTCACTGAACTCACTAAATTAAAAATATTAACAACACTTTGCACAGTGCAGTTAACCTAAAATCGCTGTCTTCTACACTCTCAGTTAAAAGAGTTCTACACAGCACTTTATTTACAAAAAAATTTTTTGTCAATACTGAATAAATTGCATTGAAAAATGCAGATTCAATTATATTCAAAACACTTTTAGTTTAAATCCCAACGACTATGGCGCTGACAGAACGTAAACAGATGAGATTTTAAACCATCTATATGTATTGTACGTATTATACTTTTGTATAAGTAGAGTAAAAGTAAAATACACGAGGTTTATACCTCGAGTTAAGTTTGCCTACTATGTCAATGTACATTTACGTTCTAAATTCAGTATTGTATGCTGTGAAGCATAAAATAATATAAGATTAACAATAGTATAAACAATATATATCTAAAATGGATAATTTAAGAAAAATCACTAAATATGCAAAAAAGTGACTTCACGGTTTTAGCTCTATTTTCTAAACGAAATCGAATTTGGAAATGCGGTTGGAAGCATAGTATTCAGCGGAAAATTTGTTATCAAAATAGTACATAAAAAAAAATCGATTTTTCGACCCCCTCACCATGGCCCCTTAAGTGCGGATTTGGGTCACACAGTGCTATACAAAAATAATTATTTATGTACGTTTTAACAAAACAATTTTTGTCTAGTCTTTTATTTCTTCGAATCTCATCTATTCAATAAGCACTCTCCAAAAGTGGTAATAATTTTTTTCATGACTGTACAATTAATAATATTGTTAATATAAAACTTTCTGCGAAAGTATAAAATAAGGCAAGTATAGGCGTTTTTTCTGTATAATATCTAAAAACAACACAATTTGTCTAGTCTTTTTATTTCTTCGAATCTCATCTATTCAAGAATTCTAAAAACTCTCTACAAATGGTAATAATTGCTTCCTCCTAGAGGAAGCTTTGTGATAGTAAATTTTTGAGTTGTTGTAAAAACATGTTATAATTGTGTTCCCAGGTGTTAGGAATCAAAATACATGGTTTTTGAAAAATGTCTGTATGGATGTGTGTGTGTGTGTGTACGCCTGGATCTCAGCTTCTACTCGGTCGATTTTGACCGGACAGATCTCATTTTTTTTGTTTTTGTTTTTGCGTGATGGCGGGTCAAAAATCCGTTTTTTGATTGGGGCGATGCGTTTTTTTTTTTTTTTTCAAATTTTCGTTTTTCTCAAAACTGTTTTTTGATTTTTTTTAATGATAGGATCGAGTTATTCGAATCTGATGGGTAGCGTTCGAAAGAGAATTAAAATACCTATATTTTCTAAAAAAAAAAAGTTTCTAGCTATCACGGTTCTTTTGTTATTAACAAAAATGTGTTTTTTTTTAGAAGCTTATAACTCCTAAACTTAACGGTCAATTTTTTTGAGAAAAATCATGATAATACAGAATATAAATAGCTATAATCTGTTAAAATTTGAATACATTCTGTAGGCTAGATTTTGAGTAAAAAATTGAAAAATGAAAAAAATCAGTTTTGTATGTCCAACGATTACAAGAGTAAAATTGACTTAATTGCTTCAAAATTCCTTTTAGAGGTAGATCTCTTATAGTTCTCGGTCGAGTTCTTTGGGCAAAATGATTGGTCCATAAATTTGAGAGATATTTGAGGTTAAAAATTTTTTTACATTTTTTAAAATCGCAATTTCTCGAGAACGGCTCTATGTATCTGAGTGGGGTGGGTGGCATTCGAGAGAATTAAAATACCTATATTTTCTAAAAAAATTAATTTTCTATCTATCACGGTTCTTTAGTTATCATCAAAAACAAAAACGTGTTTTTTTTTTTAAAAACTCATAACTCCAATGATGTTATCATCAATATATTATAAAAGTATATAGAATTGGTGTCAAAATGTAATATGTTTGAATTTTCAAGATTAAATTCTTGAAGAAGATTCACCTAGTACCTCGGAAAAACAAAAAAAAAAAAAGGAAAATTAAATATTATATTATACAAATGGGGATAACATTAAATTCAAGGTTTTATTATTATTTTTTTTTTAATTGATTTTATGCGTTTTTGAACCTAAAAAGCAAGGCTAAATTCATTTTCGCGATTTTACATAATTTTAGAGCAGAGGGAGAGAATGAATTTCTTTACACGATAGGTAAAAAAAGTCACTTTTTAGAACATATTTTTATGTAGGAAAACGTCGAAAATCATTCATGTGTTACAAAAATTAATTTAATCTCTAAATTAAAAAAGATTTATTAGGCGTTTCACGTCAGCTCTCCAGGCGCGGCGCGCGAGCGCGAAATCAGGCTGTTTTCAGCTTGTGTTTGAAGGGCTAAGATGTATCTAAAAAAAATAATCCCCAAGTGATTTCGATGTATTTTTTCCTCAGCTTTCCGATGGTGCTATTAGTTTCTCAAAATTTTTCAATTCTAACTATTTCTTGAATAATATCTCAAAAAAAAAAAAAAAAACCCTATGTAGAAAAAGGCTGTATCCATGTAGAATTTCCTCCTCTTTCGATCTAGCAGGTCAAGAAAAATATTAAAAATATAGTTTTTGAGATATAACACGTTTTATGTTTTTTTGAGGTTAGAATTGAAAAATTTTGAGAATCTAATAGCACCATCGGAAAGCTGATGAAAAAATATATCGAAATCACTTGGGGATTATTTTTTTTAAATACATCTTAGCCCTTCAAACATAAGCTGAAAACAGCATGATTTCGCGCTCGCGCGCCGCGCCTGGAGAGCTGACGTGAAACGCCTCTTATATTTTATTTTTAAAAAACGCCCAGTGATATCTACCGCTAGGTGGTGTGGAATGAGAAAACGTCATTGAGTAGGCATTCGATGATTTTTTTTTAATTTTTAAAAAACCAACCAACAAAATGAATTAAAATGTTTAAAAATTATATCTATTATAATCTATTATAATTATGAATTATGCATTATGAATGCATTATATTCTGCATTATTATAATTTATTTGTGAGTTATGAACTTTTTTAAAAAAACACGTTTTTGTTAATAACAAAAAAACAATGATAGCTATAAATTTTTTTTTTTCTTAAAAAATATGAATTATGAAATATAAAAAAAACACGTTTTTGTTAATAACAAAACAACCGTGATAGCTATTTGTTTTATTATAAAATATAGATATTTTACTTCTATTTCAAATGATAAATTTATTTATCAGCTCAAAATTTATATAAATTTGATATAAATAAATAATAAATAAATAAATTTAAAAATTAACAATGTTTAATATTCATAAATGAATGTAATTATAATTATGCAATAAATTCTTTAAAAAATTATAAATTTTGTTATTAAAAATTAATTAAAGACATCAACAACTTACGGTTGAGTAAGCTACGGGCCAATGAATTTGTCAGCGGTTTTTTTCATGACTGTACAATTAATAATATTGTTAATATAAAACTTTCTGCGAAAGTATAAAATAAGGCAAGTATAGACGTTTTTTCTGTATAATATCAATAAAATAATAATATTTATGATTTTGTAAAAGAAATTAAATAAATACCAGTGAAAACCTCTTTTACTTCTTTGAGTCATTGTATGCTGAACAAATTATATGTAAGTTAGTAGATTCAAATTGTTCACTGCAAATCAAACAAACGAAAGTTGTGAAATCAATTATCGATAGTCAAGTAATGCAACACAATCTCGGAAACTACTGTATGACTGTTCTCAGAAATGTATTCAAATTTGTTCATCTTTCTATACAAATTAAACACAAGAAAGTACTGAAATCAATTTATTCTAGTCAAGTACCCATAAGTTTACTTGACTGACATAATACAACTTTTCGTACCTACTCAAAAATATTCAGCCAGCGGGCATAATGTACTAATTAACGCCCAAGAGGCATAATAGCTCCTGTACTCCTACAAAACTTTATAGAACCTACGCACTTTACGTCCGTGTGGGTAAAAATTATTTCAATTATATAATATTATGTAAGTACATACAAATTGTTTTTTGTAAATCAAACAAACGAAAGTTGTGAAATCAATTACCGATAGTCAAGTAACCGATAGATAGTACCCGAAAGTCGGGCCCGCCAAGTATGTATGGGAGATTGGAGGACAGCACCCCTGCTACAGCATCTCTATAGACTTCTATTGTCCTCCCCAGATGCATAATATTATAGAAATTTCAAAATTGAGAAAGAATAATGAAAAATGGGGATGTGATGGTAACTATATAATTTTTTTACATAGGCTTTGACTTCTTCGTAAATATCTGATAAAATTCTTATGAATTTTAGAAATAAAAAAAGGCATAATACTTATATAATTAAAACTATTTTCGCCCACATAGACGTAATGTGCTTAGGATCTATAAAGTTTTGTAGGAATATGTGAGCTGTTGCGCCTGTTAGGCGTTAAGTAGTATTTTATGCCCACGGGATGAATATTTTTGAAGTTACAACGTGGGCGTGAAATGTAATTTTGCACGCAAGGTACTAAAAGTTGTATTATTCAGTCAAGTTAACTTATGGGTACTTGACTACAATAAATTGATTTCAGTATTTTCTTGTGTTTAATTTGTATAGAAGGATGAATATAGGATGAACAAATTTTAATACATTTCTGGGAACAGTCATACAATTGTTTCCGAGAGTTTTTTGCATTACTTGACTATCGGTAATTGATTTCACAACTTTCGTTTGTTTGATTTGCAGTGAACAATTTGAATCTACTTACTTACATATAATTTGTTCAGCATACAATGACTCAAAGAAGTAAAAGACTTTTTCACTGGTATTTATTTGATTTCTTTTACAAAATCATAAATATTATTATTTTATTATACAGACAATATTATTAATTGTATAGTCATGAAAAAAATTATTACCATTTGTAGAGAGTTTTTAGAATTCTTGAATAGATGAGATTCGAAGAAATAAAAGGACTAGACAAATTGTGTTGTTTTTAGATATTATACAGAAAAAACGTCTATACTTGCCTTATTTTATACTTTCGCAGAAAGTTTTATATTAACGATATTATTAATTGTACAGTCATGAAAAAAATTATTACCATTCTTGGAGAGTGCTTATTGAATAGATGAGATTCGAAGAAATAAAGGACTAGACAAAAATTGTGTTGTTAAAACGTACATAAATAATTATTTTTTTTAAAGCGTGTTGATTGTATTGAAAAGATATTAAAGCTCTCATTAAAGTTTTTGGTACAGATTTTTACGGATATTGAGAGAGAGGGAGAGAGGAAGAGAGAGAGAGAGAGGGGCTGGGAGAAATAGAGGGCGTGAGAGGGCTGAGGAAGTGAGGGAGGGAGAGTAGATTATAAAGAATAGATTATACAGAAAAAACTTCTATACTTGCCTTATTTTATACTTTCGTAGAAAGTTTTATTAACAATATTATTATTTGTACAGTCATGAAAAAAATTATTACCATTTGTAGAGAGTGCTTGTTAAATAGATGAGATTAGAATAAATAAAAGGACTATAGACAAATTGTGTTGTTAGAATATGCTTAAAAAATTAGTTTTTTAAAGAACGTGTTAATTGTTTTGAAGAAATATGTAAGCTCTCACGAAAGTTTTTGGTACACAGTTTGACGGATATTGAGAGAGAGTTGGGCGGGAGGGGGGGGGGTGAAAGCGGTACAGAGGGCGAAAGGGAGATAGAGAGGGAGTGAGAGAGAGACTAATACCTGCCTTAGTTTAAACTTTTGTAAAAAGTTTTTTCAGATAGATTTCACAACTTTATAAGAGAAAATAATAATTACATAGTGTGAAAACGTTATAAGAGGTTGTTATAGTATATTATTAAAATAACATTATTAAATGGTAGTATAGTTATTCACAAAAGTGTTAAATTTGAAATTTTTTTAAGGAGCTCGATAAAATGATTACATTAGTAAAATTTTTTGAAATAATATAATTAAACGTGTATTTTTTTAGGTATGATATTATTTTTCTATTGAATCTATAATGCTTTTCATATCAGACGTAATAATAAAATAATTCTTGCACATTTTCCATAATAACCATAAATTCTGGTGTGCTGTAAAAAAGTTTCCACATATAACAATTCTTTAACTTTAATTAACATTATTAGTATTTGTTTTAAAACTTTGATACCTATTATCTAGAATTATATTTCTTATTGCTTTCTTGCAAACCTTGATGATGTAAAAAAACTTTCCACAAAGTATAACAATTCTTTAACTTTAATTAATATTATAGTATTTGTTTTAAAACTTTGATACTTATATAAAATTATATTTTCTAATTGCTTTCTTGCAAACCTTGATGATATGTTGTGTACTGTAAAAAATCTGTATGTTATATTCTGGCTTTTTGTATTACTTTTATTCTTTTATATTATTTTTTTATTAAGATTCTTTCTTGTTTTTCTATATCCGACAGATTGATAGACCCTCCTTCATAACTAATGCCATACTTTAGATTGCTGTTTGACAAAAAACTTCTAAAACGTTTATCTATATTGCTTTTCTTATTCAGACGAACATAAAAAATAAGATTCTTCTTTTTCTATATCCAACAGATTGATAGAACCTCCTTGATAATTAATGCCATACTTTAAATTGCTGTACGACAAAAAACTTCTAAAACTTTTGTCTATAATCCTTTTCATATTCAGACGTACATAAAAAATAATTCTTCCACATTCTCTATAAATAACCATAAATCTGGTACGTTGTAAAAACGTTTCCACAAAGTATAACAATTCTTTAACTTTAATTAACATTATAGTATTTATTTTAAAACTTTGGTACTTATCTAAAATTATATTTTCTTATTGCTTTCTTGCAAACCTTGATGATTATCATGTTGTGTACGTAAAAAATCTGTAAGTAATATTCTGGCTTTTTTGTAGCTTTTTTGTATTACTTTTATTCTTTTATATTATTTATTTATTAAGATTCTTGTTTTTCTATATCCAACCGATTGATCCTCCTTCATAACTAATGCTATACTTTAGATTGCTGTACGACAAAAAACTTCTAAAACTTTGGTCTATAATGCTTTTCATATCAGACGTACAATAAAATAATTCATGCACATTTTCTATAAATAACCATAAATTCTGGTATGCTGTAAAAAAAGGTTTCCACGAAGTATAACAATTCTTTAACTTTAAAAGCTTTCTCTTCTTTTATAGTAGATAACTTAATCGTGTGTAGATCATGTACTTACAGAGATGTGCTTCACTGGAGAGCATCATGTTTTTATATAACAAAAACAAGTTATTTCACAAATATTATGTAATAATTACTCTGTGCCAATTTCCGGTGTTTCTTCCAAACAGTTTTTTTCGCACACACAATAAACTCATGTTCCAAGGTTGATTTACATATAGACCATGAATGTATATAATCATTTATGCTTTTCGCTATATAACTCATTTTCTAAAATATACAAAAAAATTGTATATATTTTACTAATATAAAAACCCACAGATTAATTTCACTGGTAAGCATCATGATTTTATGTCACAATACTAAGTGATTTCAAGATTATGCAATGTTTCATTTTTACTCACATCCACTATAAACTTGTTTAGGGATTCTTCTCATATTAATTCTGGATCCATACATTACTTAGACTCACTTATCATTCAACTCAATTTGTTTTAATTATTTAGGTTCTGTATTATATGACACTTTTAGTAAAATTATTGTTACTAATCCAAGCTATTTCACAATTACTTGACGTTTTTTGTCTATAATTCGATAATTTTCAACTCTTATAATAACAATCTAACTTTATAACAATCTTATAATAACAATCTAATTTTATAACAATAAGTTATAGTTATCTAAACAATTTGCGGATCTAGTTCTCTTGATCAATTTCTAGTGTGTTTGTTTTGAGATTAAGTATATAATAATCTTCTTCAAGCTGCATTTGCATTTTAAGCAAACAATGGAGTGAAGCCAGAGTCTGAGAGAAGTAATGTCATCAACAAATATTTAAATACTTTTTGCATTATGATGCACTTCTGATAATCTGAAAATATCATCTCACTATTTCCGGATCTTGTAATAATTGTTAGATATTCTTACTTTAATTGTCATAATAACTGTCAGAAAGATTTAACATAAATTTTCTTATATTATTTTAATAATAGTGAAAATGTTGCATCTCTCTGTTTCCATATTTTAATTTGACAGACGTGTAATTTATGTATTTGTTAACAGTTCTACTTATAAACTGTTCAATCAAGATCATCTTATCCATATGATTCATACGTTCTGATACTCTGTAAAAATAAAAACAAAATTTCACAAAGTAACAATACTTATTATTATATTAATAACAGTTTTCTACTATATAAAAGTTTGCTATTTATCTGAATATTTATATTTTCATTTCAAAGTACAAATATACTTCTGATCTTGCATCTCACTATTCCGTGTTTTAATTTGACAGACTTCTGTAATAATATTGTAAGTATTTGTTAATGTTTGTTGTTAAAAAATAAAACAAAATAAACACTTGATGTATAAATGTTAATTAAAACTTACACAAGTTTTTGAGTGTTGCAAATATATAAACTAACTCCACTTCGAATATACATTTTCATTTTAAAGATAAAAGATCAAATAACTTCTGGTCTTGCATCTCATTATTTCCGTGTTTCAATTTGACAGATTTGTGTAATATAATCTATACTATATTATTTATTTCCTATGTGTTACAAACTATTTAATCGTCATGATCTATTCAATATAATTCGATTGTTTTGAGACTGTAAAAATAAAAACAAAAAACAATACTTCTATTATAGATTATTATTATATATTTAATATTTTACTACTTACCTGAATATTGTCTTCTGACTTTTCTTAAATTTGTTTACGTATACTGATGATAATAACATACATATATACTGATATAACCTATTTTCACAAACAACAACAAAATATAATAGCAGACGGATACACGATGAAGAGCTACGTATATATATATATACATTTGTTTTAACAGATTTATGGAGCCCTTTTATACACATGAGCATATTTATGGAGCCCGTTTTCTTTTATGGAGCCCGGGTCCCATAAAATATTTTTCTCGGGCATTTATGGAGCCCGATCTAGAGTCTATAACCCCAGGATCCATTATTTCTTTAGTCACTTGCCATAGGGATCTCTGGGCTGTAGGTACTAATATACAGGGATGGGCTCCATAAACGGATGGGGGATAATTATATATATATATATATATATATATATATATATATATATATATATATATATATATATATATATATATATATATATATATATATATATATATATATATATATATATATATATATATATATATATATATATATATATATATATATATATATATATATATATATATATATATATATATATATATATATATATATATATATATATATATATATATATATATATATATATATATATATATATAAAACCCATAAGGCGGATGTGGGAAGAAACCGGAAGTCTGAAAGAAATGAAACATGGAGAAAATGTGAAAACGTAAACGAGGCATAAAATTTTTCACTATTTAATATCTCTACATATCTGTAACATCTTTTCACATGAAACTTTTTGTGCAGCATAGTATAACAACATAAAGCATGCTGTTATTTATTTGAGTCAATAGAAAAGCGTTGAAAATTGCAGTAAATATTACAAAATATCGGGCGCCCATTTCAAAGTATATCCTCAGGTTCATTTATACTTGCCTTCGGAGCGCTCCCGCGCTCCTTGATAATTACAATTATCTAAAAAAGTCGTCAGATTTTTCAACCCAAATATCTCACAGATACTATAACAAAAATGATCCACAAAATTTCTGAAAATTATCTCCGCACAAATCGAAGGCCTGAAGTCGAGATTATATCAAGTAAATGTTTACAAATTAATTTTTTAATTAAAACACGTGGTGGCCGGTAAAGTTTCTTATTCTTATTCGACATACCCTCAATAACTATTTTAAATAAAACTAGTATAATATTTTATTGTAATGAGTATCTTGCCCATTTAATACAATTAATAAATAAAATTAATGAAATCGTATGAGCGTGTTTGTGTAAGCGTGTGAGTGCGTGCGCGCGCTTGAGTGTAAATACATATATTCAACTTCATTATTTTATGTATTTATTATATTAAACTGGCACGATTCTCTCTACCATATAATAAACAAATAAAATAAATTAAATTATTTGTGTGTGTCACGTAATATTGTAGTAATTATAATATTTTTATTTCAGTGAAACATAACTTTATTTTAAAAAGAAGATTAGATCAAACGCGCGCTGCGCGCGCGGAGATGAACTGTGCTTTCACTACAATATTCAAAAATGGGAAAATAACCTTATAAGAAAAATATAAACAAACAACATTACGTTGCCATGCACATAGCTACAGCATGACAACGCTTCCGACCAATCAGATTACGAATAAAACGTGAAATAATATACCCATCAATTTTAATAAAGGGGATAAAATTATGAATTATCTGAAATAAAAGTAAGTTCAATTGACGTTCATGAAAATAAAATAAAGTTATTTTAAGTAAAATAATAATTATAGAATAAATAATCTACGGCTGTTGCTTGAACGTTATTGCCTCAAATCAAATTAAAAAATGGCTATTAATCCACTGGTTGTAATATCTTTATTATCTATAATCTTTAATCCCAACAATGTTAAAATTGAAGAATCACAAGCTAACGAACAAGACATAACTTTATACCAAGTAATAGAAAATATAATAAAGGAAAGTGTAAATTACAATTTACATACAGAAGAAGAATATACTTTACTTTTTGAGGATGACTACATTGATACATTTCCACAACTTCCTGCTTGTTTACCGAATGAAGAAGATGTAGACTTTGAATATAAGAAACAGGCAGTGCAGTATTGGCAAAGTGGAAAAAGGAAGCCATTATCCCTGACAAGTGTACAATCCAAGTATAGAAAAGTTACTTCCGATCGTCAATTGCGACGGTGGAAATTACAAATTGAAACAGGGGGTACCTGAAAAACTATTCTATATGGAATAACAACTTATGTACCTCAAAAACTTAAAGAAGCGATAGAATCAAAAATGACTCTGCATTATATTGATATAAAAAGATGGGCTCTCGTAAAGAAAGCAGAACTAAATATTCCGTGGTTTAAAGCTTCACATAGATGGATATAAATATTAAAAAAAAAAACATCGCATTGTTTCACGCAAAATAAAAAAATTTATTACTTTGTCATCTACACAGAAGGCAATAGAAGTAGAAGTACACAAAGAAAATTTTGTTAGCGATGTCAAAAATCTCATTAATGTACATGGTGCTCAAAACGTTTACGATTCTGATCAAAGTGGATTCAATTTAGAGATACATAGTGGTCGCACTCTTTGTTATGAGGGGATGTAGAAAACATCGTTCAGTCGGTATCTTCTACAACACATAGTTACACTATTCAACCAACAATATCAGCAGAGGCACAGCTTATGTCCCCGTTATTTATAATTTTGAAAGAGCCTCATGAGCAATTTGGACCTAACGTAATGAAAACTTTATTCAAACCAGAAAATATATACGTAGAAGCATCAGCGTCCGGTAAATTATCCAAGGAACTATTTCAAATTTGGATTCAAAATGTATTTTTGATTCACAGTGGGAATTCACCTATACTGCTATTAGATTCATGGAGTGGACAATGTGAAAACGCTGTAAAAGAAGCTTTACCGAAAGAGTCAAATATTATATTGAAAACGATACCAAAAGGCACAACTGGTCAGATACAGCCTCTTGATGTATATGATTTTCGATTATGGAAAAACTTTATAAGAAAATTATCAGACATAACACTTCTTATGAATTATAGTGCTAAATTACACGAGAGAAATAATATAATCAAACTACAATCTCTAACTCATAATCAATTTTCTTCACCAAGATTTCAAAACGTTTTTAAATATGCCTGGTATAAAAGTGGATACCTAACGAAAAAACGTCCAAGACATCAAAATCCAGTAGATTTCTGTTTCCATACTCAAGAGGAACCAATTTGCAACGTATGTGGAGGAATTGCAGTCATACGATGTGCATGGTGTAAAAAGCTATTATGTTTTAAACATTTTTTCACAGATTATCATTATTGTCAAACGTATATTGAATAAAATTTGCAAATTCACCAATTTCTGTAATATTTATATATGTTACATTGACAAACCATCACATTGTACAAATAAATAAAAATGAAAAAAAGTTTTCGCTCATAATCTAGTAATAATAATGTTAATGGGGTAGTCACCCCCACTAAAATTAAAATATTTTTTATTTTTTTTACTTTTAATGGTAAATATGAGTCAAATAAGCATTACAAAATTAAAAATCAAAAAGAATGTTGTGATCAATTTTTTTTAATCACTAAAAGATAAATAACTAAAGTAGGGGTAGCTCACCCCTTCTATGTGTTTTTTTTAAACCTCGAAACAGGTCAACTATAATTTTTAATTTTCTTTACAACATGGCATTTTTTAATCAAATATGGCTCGTCAAAACTTTGTTATTTTAAAAACAGGGTGAAAAAAATTATATTTACCCCCATAAAAATAGGGGGTGCAACCCCTTATCATTAAAACTGTGTCCAAATACTCGTCTTTTTATAAGAAACAAATAGGTGTTGATTTCATTAAAGATTCCGATACCATCTCGAGACATGAAAATAAAACGGTTTTTGGGGGTGAACTTTAAGGGTGGTTTTCACCCCCAGATGTCTTTCTCTACAGAGAAAAAAAAAATACGTGTCAAATATTTTTCGATACTTTAACCAGTTGCAAAGTTTCATGAAAATCGGAGGCAGACACTAAAAAAAAGGTGATTAATTAAATTAAGGGTAATTCACCCTGCCAACGTGTTTTTATTTTTAAATTTCGAAACAGGTCAACTATAATTT
The DNA here is from genome assembly GCA_036365515.1 of Torymus aiolomorphi. Classification (NCBI taxonomy): domain Eukaryota; kingdom Metazoa; phylum Arthropoda; class Insecta; order Hymenoptera; family Torymidae; genus Torymus; species Torymus aiolomorphi. Next base: position 75,163,764 of record CM070876.1, read on the forward strand.
TCGATTTTCTTTATAACATGGCAATTTTGAATCAAATTTAGCTCATTAAAACATTTTTATATCAAAAATACAAGGGAAAATATCATATTTACCCTTATAAAAAATAGGGGATGCAACCCCCAGCTTTAAATCTGTGCTGAAAAACTCAACTTTTCATAAGAAACAAAGAGGTGTTGGTTTCATTAAAAAATTTCGATTCCATCTTGAGATATTAAAAAAAAAAACGGTTTTTGGGAGTGCACTTTAGGGGGGGGGGTGCTTTAGGAGGTCTAAAAAGTAATAAAAATTAATTCATTTTAAGGATTTTTTTCGAATAGAAAAATGAAATATTCAATCGTTCAACAGTTAGAATTAATTGAAAATACGAAAATTTTGAATTTTTTCATACATCTTCCATTTTTATGATTTTTCAACTCAAAAACTTGACACTTTTTATATAGTACATTAAATGGGAAAAAGTTTCCAAATTGTATGTAGTATTGCTCAGAATTTTTTCAGATCGATGCCAATTATTTTGCTATTTTATACTTGACAGAACCCCATTCAAAATATGCTTAAGGCGAATACGATTGTATCAGTATTTTTCACCAAAGGCTAACAAACAAAGGCTATAGCGGGATAAGATGGTCAAAATTGCACTCACCTGGATTTTTTTTGGGTTTGACCATTCGAAAGTACATTATTAAAAACCTCTCTATCCAAATTTTCAGCTCCCTAGGTGATGATTTGAGTCTCCTAACCTAAAAAACGTATTTTTTCGAAAAAATTTTTTTCCGCCCGACTCTTTCTTTAAAAAAATCTGAAAAAATTCACGGACGTGTGTTTTTGAGCTAGAAAACAGCCTGATTTTTTCAGATTTTTAAAAAAAAAATTGAGCTCAGGAACAATTTTTTAATTTTTCAATGATTTTTTAGATTATGTAGGTAATTTTTGGCTAACTTGTAAATAATGATTTTTTGTGTATTTTTTCCCGTTCTTTCAAATGGCGGTGTTCGAATTTGCGTTTTCGAGCCGGAACATACTCAAAATTCGAAAAAACCGATTTTTTAAGCATTTTTCCCATGTTTTTGGCACATAACCTCAAAACCAATAGCTAAATAAGTGTTTATGAACAATTTTTGTTCAATTTCTTTCTATATCTTCGAATTCCACTGTCAGAACTACCATTTTTGCATCAAATAATGCTATAAAATCAAATTATAAATATTTTTTTCGTGTTTTTACCATGTTTTTGGAACATAACCTCAAAGAAGATCGTTCAATACGTGTTAGGGCTTACAAAAATATTCTAAAAATTTTTAGAGTCGAGTATTACTTCGTCGGTAGCTACAAAGGGCCTGATATAGCCTTTTAATTAATTATTTTTATTCAAATTCATTTGTAGATTAATAAAAATGAGTAAATATTTCTAATAGAAATTAATTATTATAAATATGTTATGAATATTTTTGTGCTTTTATTAAAACAATAAAATAAGTATGTACCATTTCATATTTGACCTTTATTCTTGCGAGAATTGTTTTTAGAAGTTCTATTTGACAAAATTACATGAGTAATAATTTTTAATATTGAATTATAATAATATTTTTAATTCTCGTCACTATCTTCGTCTATTACAGGACCAATATCTGAAGCAGTAAATAATTCGGAAAGAACTTTCGCTTGTCTAATAATTTTTGACTTATATCTCGCATTACTGAGATAATATATGACTGCAGCAATGTGAGAACAGGATCCTACAGTTCGTAATCCATTGGCACAGTCACACGCATGGCGTAGGATACCGCTGTATCCAATTGAGTTAGGTTTGTATTCGATGTAGCATTTGTAAGTCTTACTGTTAATATGCCTGGACGTTATTAATACTTTAATGATATTAGGTTTGATCTTAATATATTCCAAATTGATATTATTACTATCATTCATTAACTCAGCCAAATAACATACGGCTTGACCTAATTGATAGGTACCTGAAAAAAATATTTTGAGATCTCTTTCAGTCATCTCCGGAAAGTCAATGATTTCTTGGGATATTAGCTTGATCGTAGTAGTGGGCCGTCTAGACCATCTGGTTGTCTCAGCTTCTAATGCTAAAGTATTTTCACTTTAATTAGAATTTAACATTGTTTTGATGATTATATTTTGTAAGCCACCGTCATCTTTATCGCTATTCAAACGCTTACCAAAAATGTTGTTGAGAAAACATGCAATTCTACAATATGCACCAGCTTTTAGTAAAAGTTTATTATCTAATTGCTGGTGAAGAAGCTTATACTTTTTACCAAGAATACCATGAACAGCCTCTACAACCCATCTCAATTTCGTATCGTAACGAGATTCATTCGATTCAGTCGTACTCAAGTTGTGTCTATTTTCCTTTAAGACAGGCATGAGAATCTTAAAGCCAAGACTTTTTAAATAAGGTATCACATCCCTAAAAGCTCTATCTACAACGCAAACACCACCTTCTCTCAAGATAGTTCTTATACCATCTGGATCATCCATTACTTTCTTCATGATGCTTGCATCATTTTCTGTGGCGAAAAACGGATCAGGGACATCAACAACGAATCCGTCTGTGGTGCAAATAGTGAATGGCTTGGCCAAAGGATATTTCTTCTGACCTGAATATGACTTTCTTTGGTATTCATTATTTTTACTTTTTTGGTGACGCAAGTAAGTTCCATCAAAAACCAAAACAAGCTCGTTCTCTAATTTAGACAGTTTTTTGCATAAATGGAAGTGTGATCACGTATGAGATCCACCCTTTTAATACTTTTTACTCCAAAATATTTCGTTAAGACATCTTTTTCAAATGAATCAATTACTGATTCACAAAAATCTGAAACTTTTATTTCGTTTTCTATTGCGAAAATAGACGAAATAAAATTATTCGACGATCCAGTTCGTAATTTAAATAAACATATAACCAGGGCTTGTGTGACGTCTCTAGAATCCGATGATCTCATAGAAACTAATAATTTTCTCAGCTCTTGCAATTGATCAGTCGAAAGATTAGTAAAAGAGAATAATTGTTTTTCGCTAAGCTCTGATGATTTTATTTTATCTAAAAATGTTTCCGAGGCTAAATCTGAAATTTTTTTTAAAAATAAATATATGTCATCTGCAGTTAAAAAACTCGTGTTACTGTATATCTGTATTAGTTTCAGGTCATCATCAAAAAATCGTTTTTTTATTAAATGCTCGGTACAAACTCGATTGCCATTTGGAATAAAGATTTGCATTTCTTTGAAACATTGCAGTATTGCAGTCAATGGTACACATGTCAAGTTATTTTTGTTTCTACAAACGCAACATGCTGTATCAGAAATCATAGTTCTTTTGAGGGGAAACTCGGTGGAAGGTTTTTTTTCTACAGTTGGTTTTAATACTACCTCAACAACGCTCCCTGAACTCTGAGAGCTGGGTATTTCCGAGCTTGACTGGAACTCATTGGCTGATTTTGATCACTGGTTGAAGGTTCTACTTTTCGTGTCCCAAAAAAAACAAGTCTTCTACATTTATCGCAAAGTTTAAACCCAATGTCAACATTATCTACATTTAACTGCTCACAAACTGCTTCGACTTCACTAGCTGAATTAATGATCTTAATATGAGCTGATATTTTACTGAGATTTCGCTTGAAGCAGTTGCAATATTGATCAGTATCATCAAATTCATCCATGTTCGATGTAAAAACTAAAATGGAGAATATTTAAGATATATTATGGGATCATGAATATAATTACAAAAAATATCGGTGATCTTTAAACATTTACTTGTATAATAATCAATCTTTTTCAAAGCTAAGCCATTATGTAATTATCACCAAATTAATGAATTTGATTATTATTTTATATTAAAATGATTTTTTTCACCAAGAAATATAATGCACTTAAAACTATTTTGATAATAATTAATGAATGGTAAAAAATTAAATATTTCTTGAAATGTGAACTGTATTCTGTTTTTTGTTAGGTATTGTCGGAAATTGAGATGACGATCTATTCTAATTGACTCGAAAGTACAAGTATAGACATAGATAATTTAAGCAAAACGAAATCTTTATCGAGAGAGGGTTCTCTATTAAGAGAGAGCTTTTAAATACACTTCTTTTAACGCACACCTTTGTAAGAATGAGATTATCTATAGATAAATACTTTTTTGGCAACTTGCTTGCGGAAAGCTAAGCAACATCTAGTGATTACAATCCCATACAATCACTAAAAAAAAGAGATATGTTCTTAATTATTTATAATATTGTTTAAAACCGGACCATCATTATTATCAATTTGCTTTAATATTAACTACTATTAAAATACTATTACAATACTAATAACATGTTGTGAAATTATATAGTGCAATATTTCATTATATGTAGGCTAGGCTTAAAACTGTGCATGACAATGCTTGATAGCAAGTTCTTATAAATAAAATATATGTTTTCAATGATAAGATTTGATCTTTTTTTATTAGTTAATAAAAAATTCATTGGATTTGCAACATATTCCAAGAAACTAAAAGTTAATTAAATCTATACAATATTGTACTTAATCATCAATTAAGTTACCAAATATATGTTGCACAATGGGTGCATTTCTCAATTTAATAAAAACCTCTACTCATTGGAAAAACCCATTTTATTTATGAGAAGATGATATTAAGTATAGTGATACGAATTCCTAAATCCCACATCTAATATTTTTAAAAACTTTCCAGACAAAAAAAGCTCGATTTATGACTGCATTAGACAATGTTATTTCACAACGCATTAAAAAAAATTAGTAAACTGTTCAAGATTTGTTTAGGTTATACAACATGGTAAATGAGATAAAATTAAAAAAAAAATTTGGATCGCTTTACCTAGAAAGCATTAAAAGTTTACAGAAATGAAATATTTAATAAACTCGATGCTAGTAGATTTCATATATTTTGATAATCACCAATTTCTATCAATAGTATGTTCGTGTACTTATCAAATTCAATTTTGCAATAAACAGTGGTTTACAGAGTGGTTTTCCAAAACATACTTTAAAAATGTATAACCTGGCAATTAAATATTTAGTTTGTGTAATGGTGCAAAATAACCGATACTTTCCTCGATAAAATTAAATAAGAAAAAAAAAAAGAATAGTAATATTCTTCATACATATATCCGGAAAAAACTTACAACATACAAAACAGATGCAAAAACTAGCTGGCTTTGCAACAAAAGTTGTACTTAAATATTTGAGAAAAAATTAATAAGTTTTCGACTATCCTTTTAAATAGACTTGCAACTAGCAAGAAATTGTGATGTACTTTTTTAGTAGCAAGTATTTAAAAAAGTATTGTTCTTCATTTGAGATAAACAATATACTCACTCAAACTCATTTCAATAGGCCCGTTACACTAAAAAAAATATAAGGACCAGATACGGAAATACCATGGGTTAGTATATCTATATACATGAGGAACAGTGCTTATTCCCGCTGTTCCTCGTATATATAGATATACTAACCCATGTTATTTCTGTTCGTTTCACAAGTGAACAGACCATTCCGGTCGTTTCTCATGTCTAATTAACAAAATAAATTAGTTAAAATAGACAATTTGAGTTAAATAGAATGAAGAAAAGTAACATTTGTTTATTTTATTTTATTATATTTTAACACAATTTGTCTATTTCAACTCTTTTTTTTATAACTAGACAGCAGTATCGACCGAAATAGTCGGTTCACTAGCGAAACGATCAATAAAAAAAACGCACCCCACATGTTGATATTCAATTACTGAACTATTTCAATCGTTTGTTACTTTAAACCATATTTTTACCATTATAATTATGCAGATCGGTAGTTGAAGTACAGATGAATATATACTCCATGCGGCACTTGACTATCTGCATATCAACTCATAATAATTAATATTGATGCATAGTTACAAATACGTACATATGTTCATATGTTTCACGAATAATTCTGTAATATGCAGTTTCCCTGCGCCTGAAAAAGGCTATATCAGGCCCTTTGTAGCTACCGGAGAAGTAATACTCAATTCTAAAAAATTTTTTTCATTAAAAAAATTTTTAGAATATTTTTGTATGTCCTAACACGTATTGAACGATCTTCTTTGAGGTTATGTTTCAAAAACATGGTAAAAAACACGAAAAAAATGTTTATAATTTTATAGCATTATTTGATGCAAAAATGGTAGTTCTGACAGTGGAATTTGAAGATATAGAAAGAAATTGAAAAAAAATTGTTCATAAACACTTATTCAGCTATTGGTTTTGATGTTGTGCCAAAAACATGGGAAAAATGCTTAAAAAATCGGTTTTTTTGAATTTTAAATATGTTCCGGCTCGAAAACGCAAATTCGGACACCGTCATTTGAAAGAATGGGAAAAAATACACAAAAAATCATTATTTACAAGTTAGCCAAAAATTACCTACATAACCTAAAAAATCATTGAATAATTAAAATTTTTTTCTCAGCTCAATTTTTTTTTTAAAATCTGAAAAAAATCAGGCTGTTTTCTTACTCAAAAACACATGTCTGTGAATTTTTTCGGATTTTTTTAAACAAAGGGTCGAGCGGAAAATTTTTTTTCGAAAAAACACGTTTTTTAGGTTAGGAGACTCAAATCATCACCTAGGGAGCTGAAAATTTGGCTAGAGAGGTTTTTAATAATGTACTTTCGAATGGTCAATCCCAAAAAAAAATCCAGGTGAGTGCAATTTTGACCATCTTATCCCGCTATAGCCTTTGTAAAAATGGTTACCTTTAAAAGGCGACCTGGATAAACATGAAAATACACCACAGAAAAAAAGTTACTGGCAATTAAAACTATCAAAAGAGTGAATAACCCTGTTGTTGGTTAAAAAAACACATGACCATTGGATACAACTTTAGTCATTCATTGTTTCATGTTGATTCCACAAAAGTTTGTTTTTGCATTGCTCTTTCAATATAATATACACCACAGCTGTAAAATATGATTATAAAAAATATTTATTGCATTAATAACATCAAACTATTACATGTAGCACACGTGACATGTTGCAAGAACTTGTCTGTGGACAAATTTATTCTCTACTACTTATAAGCGTATAATTCTTTTTTCAACACTACCTAAAGTATAAATTTAGCTACAGTAATTTACTGTGACAATAGCTATAGCATTTAAAAAAGTAAAAGAACATTGTTTAGCCCTTTGCACAAATTGAAGTTGCTTAACACCATCAATAATTACTAATGTGAATTGTTTATTTATAAAATTTAGTCGATTTTTGTAAAACTATAGTCTTATACAATATTAACACATTCAGTCTTATTTTGCTTATTCCTTCAATTAATTTTTAGTAACAAAATTTATAATTTTTGCAACAATTTATGACATAATTATAATTAAATTCATTTATGAAGGTTAAAAAGTATTAATTCTTGAAAATTATGTATAAAATATGAGTAAAATAATTGGTATGATTTTTCTTTTAAATTATTTGTGAAAAATAAATAAAATAATTGATTGTAATATTATCGTCAAAACCTTTTAAAATTCCTAAATAACCTTTACTTCAAATTATATTTTCTTTGTGAAATTTCACACATAGGGTGCTTGTCTCTCGTAGTATGCCTGTCCGTATTTGTGTGCACTTTTTGGAATTTCCGCTGTAAGATAAAGGTTCTAACCTTAAAAATAATAAATGGCTATTACGAAACAAAAGCAGATACATAATGTGCGCGCATTTCCATTTTCTAGTATACATAAATACGTTCCCGAATAATTACGATTTTAAAAAAGTGCTAATAGTATATTACATACTTAGGCCGGTAAAATAAGAAATGTCTCACAAGGAAGGTACCCCAAGTGTAAGTCGCCGATTTGGACGATATTGCAATATGTTGTAGTACATTAAAAAATAAGAGACACGTATTTTTTTTTACGTGCTGATAGACACTTTAAGGGGGTGAAATCTACCTCTAAAGTTCACCCTCAAAAACGGTTTTTTTCAAATATTTCAAAAACGAATAAAGCTAGTTTAATGAAACCGACGCCAAAAGTTGTAGAATAAAAAAGCCTTCAAAACAGCATTACTTTAAATTTTAAGGGTAGCAACCCCTATTTTTTTCAAGAAAACTAAGCTTTTCTCATCAATTTTCAGCTATAAAAATTACAATAAATTATATATCGCCTCAAAACAGATTTCATTTAAAAGAAAATTAAAAAATAAAGTTGACCTGTCTCGTGGTTTTGGCCAAAATTATTTTTTAGGGGGTAACTACCCCTTATTTATATTTTGTTCATTATTTCAGAAATAAATAAAGACATCTTAATAAAACCAACGCTAAAAATTTTAAAATAAGAAAGGCTTCAAAACAGCATTATTTTCAATTTTAAGGGTAGCAACCCCTATTTTTTTTCAAGACAACTAAGCTTTTTTCATCATTTTTCAGCTATAAAAATTATAATAAATTATATATCGCCTTAAAACTGATTCCATTTAAAAGAAAATTAAAAAATAAAGTCCACCTGTCCCGTGGTTTTAACCAAAATTATTTTTTAGGGGTAACTACCCCTTATTTTTATTTTGTTCATTATTTCAGAAATAAATAAAGATACTTTAATAAGACTAACGCTAAAAATCTTAAAATTAAAAAGGCCATAAATCTGCATAACTTTCAATTTTAAGGGTAGCAACCCCTATTTTTTTAAAGGAAATTAAGTTTTTTATCAATTTTCAGCTATAAAAATTACAATAAATATATCTCTTTAAAAACCATTCCATTGAAAATATTGACCATAAAATTTTGACCAATAACACAGACAAACGCTATGTAATTTTAGCGCTTTCGGGCAATACGAAATACTAATTTATCATTAATTTTGCAAAATTAGTTTTGTTAAACTACTTGTTTAAACGGATTATTGTAAAGCTTTTTCGAAAAACTAATTTTGACTTGAATTCCACAAGAAAAGTAACATGTTTATTTAAACTTTTATATGTTGTAGTGAACCAAAAAACGAAAAATATTTATATTTTTTATCTGTGAATAATACATTTTAAAGGGGTGCAAATCATCCCCGAAAGTTCATTATGTTCTTACTTCCCTTTATTATATTTTATGTATTATTATAAATACTTCGTCAAAGGCAATCGTACCGTTTTGATACGTGATAAATAAAGCATTAAAAAAAATTAATGTGTGTGCGTGTGTGTACGTGGGTGTAATTGATTTTTATGCAGTAAATAAGAGTAATCGCTGATTGTGAATGAGAAAATAATATGTTATTTTTATGTTATTATGAGGCGGATATTTATAGATTGGTGATTTAACTGGTAGTTTCATATATTGCTGGCAAACATTGTATTTATAAATCGGTAGAGTTCCAGTCTTGCAGTGTTGTTTTGTGAAAGTGGTTATTTCTACAATATTGTGGCTGTAATATTGCATCAATTCATTTTTTTTAAATGTTAGCAGCACTACAAAACTACAGGTAAATGTCTATTTATATATCAGATCTAAGGCATTAATTGTAAGAATTTCGTATCTGTCTATAGGCTTTAATAAAATTATAACAGCTTTTCAAAATTATATTTTGCGTTATTTTTAATGAACATATTAGAAAGTATGCAATTTCGTACATTGTTACATTTTTTGGAGATACATTTGACGTTATAAAGCACAAATAGTTTAAATTGATTTTTCTTTAATTTTAAAGATTTAAAAAATCCTGATTTATAAGTGCATAAAGTATTTTTAATATTTTTACGAAAATTAAAAAATGTATCAAAATATACTTTATTGTGTATACTGTATTGTTTACTTTCTGCTATTAACAAAATTATAGACTCCTGATTCAATTTTTAGCCAAAATTGTATACGGTTCCTTTACTATTAGATGTTTTACAAATAATAAATTTTACATACAAATAATAATTTTAAATAACTAAATCTTAATTTTAATAAATCTAAATTAACAGGCATTGTGCAATACATCTTATCGATTACTGTTTACAAATTTAAAAAAACTCGAGATTACCTTCTTTTCATTTTAATCAAGCGCTTTAGTAAAGAAATATACAGATACGATATTCTTAATAGATTCTTAACAGGATGGCCCAAAGTATAAATATTTGTTTTATTTGTATGTGTCGCCTTTTTAAATACAACATTATTATCTTGTGAAAATATGGTATTTTTTTAATATTTAAACAAATATTTCCCGGTAAAAAGACATTGGTCGCATGATGGCGTACATCAGTAAAAGCGTACAACGTACAACGTACAAAGCTTCCTCATTGAGAAATAGCTATGTTCTCGCAGCATAGTAATGTAACGTTTAGAGGGGTGACGCATACAAATTAAAAAAATGTTTTTATTTTCAGCATTCTATATATGTGTGTTGTAAAGATACTATTTCTGTATGCAATTATTCTTATAAATGTTTGATTATTTTAGCACTCAAAATGAAAATTAATCCTCTGAATGTTATTAATTTGCTGCTTGCCTATTTCCAAACACTTGATATTGAAGATAGCCCTTATAATATTAAAGAAATAGAAATAAAAGACCATTTCCAAATGATACTGTTAGATTTAATGGAATCGTTTAATAGCATAGATGTTATAATGGAAAAATCGTTGGATTTTCAAGAAGTATATAAAGAAACAGATGCACGTATTGTGGAAGATGTTGATTTACATACACTTCCTTACTATCCTGAATTACCTACGGATCAATGTACGGGACATGAAGAACCATTGAGTTTTGAATACAAAAAAAGGGCTGTAGAATATTGGAGAAGTGGAAAAACAAAAAAGAATTTATCGCTTAAAACAGTTCAAAATAGATTCAGGAATGTCAGTTCTGAAACACAGTTACATCGCTGGGCTCACCAAATCAATCAAGGTGGAACTTACCGAGAAAAAATTGCAAGAATTTGCTATTTCACACTAGAAAAATTTTAAAGCTGCTACTGAAGCTGGATTAATAATTCATGACAACGATTTAAGAAGATGGGCTCTACAAGCACGAAAATTAATCGGAAATGAGGACGTAAGATTTACAGTTTCAAAACATTGTCTTTCAAAATTTAAAAACACCTATAAATTGTTTCTCGAAAAATTAATAAATTTATCACAAAAAGAAGTATAGAAAATAGAAATGATTTGCATAAAAAAGAAGTAGAATTCGTAACAGAAGTCAAAGAATTGATTAATCAAATAGGCGCTGACAATACATATAATTCAGACCAGTCTGGTTTTCAGTTGGAAATGCATTCTGGTCGATCTCTTGCTTTTGAAGGAGAAAAGAAATTACAGTGCCTTGTACAGTCGGTCACATCAACAACTCATAGCTATACTGTACAGCCGACAATTTCAGTCACAGGAAAGTTACTATCACCGTTATTTTTAGTATTAAAGGAACGAAGCGGAGAATTTGGACTAATTGTCTCACAAAATTTGTTTGTGTCTACAAACGTATATGTTACATCCTCGACATCTGGAAAACTTAATTCAGGTAAAATCACGTTCTATTAATTTCTAAAAATAAAACGTTAATTATTTCGGAAGACACATTTAAATAAAATCAAAATTTGTAGAACTCTTTAAGGCGTGGTTAAAAGAGGTATATTTTCCTCAAGTTGGACCTAGAAGCATGCTGCTAATTGATTCGTGGAGTGGTCATTGTCCAACGATTGTACAGGAAGTTACGCCACACGATAAAATACTACATCTCAAAATGATACCTACAGGAACGACTGGAAACATACAGCCGTTAGATGTATATGGATTCCGCACATGGAAGAGCTATGTTAAACATTTTTCAGACCATGTTTTGCTCATAGACGAAGACTTAAATTTACATTTGAGAAATAATATAATTAAATTACAGTCTTTGGTTCATAACCGATTTTCATCTCCACGATATGAAAATCTATTTAAATATTCGTGGTATAAAAGTGGGTATCTTGTGAATCGACCAGGAGATTTCGATGACCCCGTAAGTTTCAGTTTCGGAGATTCCTGTGCAACGCATTGTGAGATCAATGGTTGTAATAATGTTGCAATTGTTAGATGTTCGTGGTGTAAAAAATCTTTATGCTTAAAACACTTTTTTGAAGAATATCATTATTGTACAACTTACAATCCATAATGCCTCGAGCTATTCGACAAACAATTACTTTTTTGAGAATACTTAAAATTTTGTGTAGTAATAGTAATAATAAAACTTGTGTTGTTAAAACAAAAACCATATTTACATTAGTTATCATTTCATTTTGTATTTTTCTGCAACACGTAACTTTAATTTTTATTATTTTTTTGAAAAAAAATTAATCTCACTAAATTTTGATTATTTACGCAATTTTTTCAGAAAAAAATAATAAACACATTTACCCTCCCTGCTAGAAAAAGTTAGTAGAAATCGATAAAAATCGATAAGTTTCACCATTGAAGTCAATAAAGTCTCTTAATTTCCTTAAAAAGAGAAAAATAGGGGTTCCTACCCTTAAAATTGAAAGTGATACAGATCTGTGGCCTTTTTAATTTTAAGATTTTTAGCGTTAGTTTTATTAAGGTAGTTACCCCCTAAAAAATAATTTTGGTTAAAACCACGGGACAGGTCAACTTTATTTTTTTAATTTTATTTTAAATGGAATCAGTTTAAGTTTTTTATAATTTATTATAATTATTATAGCTGAAAATTGATGAAAAAAGCTTAGTTTTCTTGAAAAAAAAAATAGGGGTGGCTACCGTTAAAATTGAAAATAATCCTGTTTTGTAGCCTTTCTTATTTAAAATTTTTAGCGTTGGTTTTATTAAGGTATCTTCATTTATTTCTGAAATAATGAACAAAAAATAAATAAGGGGTAGTTACCCCTAAAAAATAATTTTGGCCAAAACCACGAGACAGGTCAACTTTATTTTTTAATTTTCTTTTAAATGGAATCAGTTTTGAGGCGATATATAATTTATTGTAATTTTTATAGCTGAATATTGATGAAAAAAGCTTAATTTTCTTGAAAAAAAAATAGGGGTTGCTACCCTCAAAATTGAAAGTAATGCTGTTTTAAAGCCCTTCCTATTTTAAAATTTTTAGCGTTGGTTTTATTAAGGTATCTTTATTTATTTCTGAAATAATGAACAAAATATAAATAAGGGGTAGTTACCCCCTAAAAAATAATTTTGGCCAAAACCACGAGACAGGTCAACTTTATTTTTTAATTTTCTTTTAAATGGAATCAGTTTTGAGGCGATATATAATTTATTGTAATTTTTATATCTGAAAATTGATGAAAAAAGCTTAGTTTTCTTGAAAAAAAAAATAGGGGTTGCTACCCTTAAAATTGAAGTAATGCTATTTTGAAGGCTTTTTTATTCTACTTTTGGCGTCGGTTTCATTAAGCTAGCTTTATTCGTTTTTGAAATATTTGAAAAAAACTGTTTTTGAGGGTGAACTTTGGGGGTAGATTTCACCCCCTTAAAGTGTCTATCAGCACGTAAAAAAAAAATACGTGTCTCTTATTTTTTAATGTACTACAACATATTGCAATATCGTCCAAATCGTCGACTTACACTTGGGGTACCTTCCTTGTCAGATCACACGTAATTGTCGGCCGAGGCGAAGCCGAGGTTGACAAACATGTGATCTGAGGCTTTCTTTTTTACCGGCCAAGGTGTGTATACTATTTTTCTGTCTCACGACGCTGGAAAGCGGCAACTTCGTTTCGCGCAGCGGCTGTAAAGTTGGCGCTTTCCGCCCGGAGGACAGAAAAATAGTTTTAATCTCAAATATCTCTGAAATTCATAAACGAATTCTTTTACCCTAAGACCTCTTCTAATAACTAATATACAAAAGCGAAATTTCCACCAAATTTCAAAGAAATTAAAACAATTTTAATGTAGTTATATTCTGCGACAACAAAGAAAATCATTTTCAAAAATACTAAAATTTTAAATATCAAACATCCCAAAAAATAACCATATAATCTGGATGAGATTTTACACAGGTATTGCCTATATTGCATACCAAATAGTTTATAAATTTTAAGCTGATATGTGAAGTTTTCATTCAGAAATTACGATTTTGAAAAAAACCGTAAAAAAATTTTAACCTTAAATGTTTCTAAAATTCATGAGACAATTCTTTTACCTAAAGGACTTATACAATAATATATAAACTCTATTTTTGTATTCATGCGACAAAGAAAATGACTTTGTAAAATACGAAAATATTCAAAATCAAATATCTCAAAAAGTAATCATACGATCTAGAATACGATCTAGATGAAAATTCGCACACTTATTATCTATATCATATAAAAAATTGTCTATGATTTGGAGCAGATACATGGAGCTGTTCTCGAGAAATTACGACTTTAAAAAAAGGTTAAAAAAAATTTAACCTCAAATATTTCTGAAATTTCTGGACTAATCATTTTGCCCTAAGAACTCGACTGAGAGCTATCAAAAATCTACTTCCACAAAGAATTTCGAAGCGATTAACTCAATTTTACTCTCGTAATCGTTGGACATACAAAACTCATTTTTTTAATATTTCAATTTTTTTCTCAAAAACTAGTCGACAAAATGGATTCAAATTTTTATAGATTATAGCTATTCATATTCTGCATTATCGTGATTTTTCTCAAAAAAATTGACCGTTTAGTTTGAGAGTTATAAGCTTTTTTTAATAATAACACGTTTTTGTTAATAACAAAAGAACCGTGATAACTAGAAATTTTTTTTTCAGAAAATATAGGTATTTTAATTCTCTTTCGAATGCTACCCATCCGATTCAAATATCTCGATCTTATCATTAAAAAAAAGCAAAAATCAATTTTGAGAAAACCGTAAATTCGAAATAA